>CM028349.1:5731192-6331192 GCA_016618105.1 Dendrobium huoshanense | reverse complement strand
ACAAACTCACTTGGGTTCCCAAAACTAATCTTTGATTGACATTATAGGGGTGCTCTCATAAAAGACCTAGTGAGAGCATGTGGTACCTGAATAGTGGCTGCTCGAGGCACATGACTTGAGACATGAAGCAGTTCGTGACACTAGAGGCCAGGTCAGGAGGCAAAGTGACTTTGGGAGACAACACCACCAGGAAAGTAGTGGGCTCAGGTATTATTGGTAATTATAAAAAATTGGTAATTGAAAATGTTCTTTTAGTTGATGGTTTAAAGCATAACTTGTTAAGTATCAGTCAACTATGTGATAAGGGTTTTAACATAAAGTTTCTTTCTAACAAATGCATGATTAGCCTAAATAATAAACTTGTGTTAGAAGGAAAACATATAAATAATGTTTACATATTAGATTTAAATTGCATTGAAAAACTCAAACCCTTTATGTTTGAAAATAATAGCTAATGACTCTTGGCTATGGCATAAGAGACTATGCCATGCTAGCATGAAAACACTTAGGAATATCACTCAAAAAGTCCTAGTTAGAGGCATACCTAAGTTAGACTTTACTAAAGACCATCTATGCAATGCCTGCTAATTAGGAAAACAAGTTAAATCATCATTTCATTCAATCAAGGATATCAATACCTCTAAGCCACTAGAAATTCTACACATGGACCTATTTGGACCTGTTAGTACTGCTAGCCTAGGAGGAAAATCTTTGGATTTGTAATAGTGGATGACTACTCCAGGTTTACTTGGGTAAAATTCTTAGCACACAAGAGTGAGTCATTTGAAGTGTTTAGAATATTCTCCACTTGGATTCAAAGGAAATTAGGATGTGAAATTTCAACAATCCTTAGTGATCATGGTGGAGAATTTGAAAATGATAAGTTTGAATCATTTTGTCAATAGATAGGAATAGAACATAATTTCTCTGCCCGTAGGACTCCTCAACAAAATGGAATAGCTGAAAGAAAGAATAAAACTTTAGTTGAAGCTGCTAGGGCAATGTTAGCTGAATACACTCTTCCTAGTTATTTTTGGGCAGAAGCAGTGAATACTGCTTGCTATATTCTAAATAAAGTAAATGTTAGATCCAAACTTAATAAGACACCCTATGAATTTCTTAAGGGTAGGACACTGAATCTTTCTCATTTACATATTTTTGGATGCAAATGCTTTATCTTAATTAATGGTAAGTCACCCTTAGGAAAAATTGACCCTAAATCTGATGAAGGCATCTTCTTAGGCTATTAATCTGTTGGTAAAGCCTACAGAATCTTTAATAAGAGGACCCTTATAGTAGAAAAGTCTACCCATATTGTATTTGATGAATCAGATAAGATATCTGAACCGAATCATGAAGAAGAAGAAGTTGAGATCATCAAGGGGGTAGAAACCATTGCCATAGAGAATAGAGCAGAACCTCAGGAGCAGCTGCCTAGAGATTGCAATTATTCTTCTAGTCATCCTAAAGAATTGATCTTAGGAGACCCATCAAAATGTGTAAAAATTAGGCATGGACTTAGGAAAGAAGTTAGTCATTCTGCATTTATCTCCATGATTGAACCCACCAATATAGATCAAGCCTTAGGAGTTGAATTCTGGATCCTAGCAATGCATAAAGAGCTAAACCAATTTGTTAGGAATGATATGAGGGAATTAGTCAAGAGACATAAAGAACAAAGTGTGGTTGGAACTAAGTGGGTCTTTAAAAATAAGATGAATGACTATGGAATAGTAGTGAGAAATAAGGCTAAATTAGTAGCAAAGGATATACCAAATTGAGGGAATAGATTTTGAGAAAACCTTTGCACCTGTTGCTAGACTAGAAGCCATAAGAGTACTCTTAGCTTTTGCTTGCTTCAAGGGTTTCAAATTATATCAAATGGATGTTAAGAGTGCTTTCCTAAATGGGGTAATCAAAGAGGATGTCTATGTTGAACAATTCCCAGGATTTGAAAACTCACAATTTCTAAATCATGTGTTTAAGTTAAAAAATGCACTATATGGATTAAAGCAAGCATCAAGAGCTTGGTATGAAAGACTTAGTACATTCCTACTAGATAGATGCTTTGTTAACGGTAGTGTGAACACCACTCTCTTCTTGAAAAAGGTAGGAGATGAGATACTAATTATTCAGATTTATGTAGATGACATCTTGTTTAGATCTTCAGAAAAAAACCTTATGTGATGAATTTTCAAAAACATTGAGTAAGGAGTTCAAAATGAATATGATGGGAGAACTAAATTACTTTCTTGGATTTAGTGTAAAACAGATGGAAGGTGGAACATTCCTTAGACAATCTAAGTACATCAAGGATATTCTAAAAAAGTATTAAATAGAAAATGTTAAAGCCATGAATACTCCCATGATTTCTAACATTCAATTTGATAAAGATTCAAAAGGAAAGTTAGTAGATTAGAAGAAGTATAGGGGAATAATTGGATCACTTCTCTACTTAACTACCAGCAGATCGAATATAATATTTAGTGTATGTCTCTGTGCTCAATTTCAAGCTGACCCAAAAGAATCTCACATGATTGCTATTAAAAGAATTCTTAGATATCTACTAGGCACCCCAAACTTAAGAATTTGGTATCCTAGACACTACACTACTTTTGAAATCTTAGGGTACTCAGATTCAGACTTTGCAGGATGCAGGGTAGATACAAAAAACATATCTGGAACCTATCAATTCATTAGACAATCCTTAGTTTCATGGTCCAGTAGAAAACAAAATTTGGTAGCCTTCTCAACAGCTGAAACAAAATATATAGTGGTAGGAAGCTGTGTTGCTCAAGTTCTATAGTTAAAATAATAGCTTTTAGATCTTGGAATACTTGTAGGAACCATCCTAATAATGTGCGACAACACTAGTGCAATTTGTATATCTAAAAATCTAATTCAGCACTCACGAACAAAGCATATAGACATTAGAAATCACTTCATAAGAGATCATGTAGCCAAAGGAGATATTGAACTGCACCACATTGCTACTCGAGATCAACTAGCTGACATTTTCACAAAACCACTACCTTATGACACCTTTAGTACCTTGAGAACAAAATTAGGTGTCATAGATATTCAAGCTTAATTAGAAAAAAAAAAAAAAATTGTGTGTTTGTTATTGTATTTTTTTATATTTGTTGTCGTGTTTGTAACAAAAAAATAAAATAATATATATATATATATATATATATATATATATATATATATATATATATATATATATATATATATATATATATATATATATATATATTGAAAAAAGGGGTTTCTTGATCTTCTCACATTTACCTTGTTGATGCCCAAACCTTGAATTTCTGTGCACATTGTACTGTACGATTCGCTATCGTACTGTACGATTTTCATAAATGAACAAATCACAGCCTTCCATTCCATCAATGGTTCAGATCTGTCTTATATTGTCTATATCGTATTAAACGAATCACCACTCGTACTGTACAATACACATTATTTATCATCGTACTGTACGAACCGCCGATCGTACTGTACGATCCACGTGTCAATTTGGATTGGGACGAATTTAAACTCGGCCGGTACGAAAATTATTACACTTCATTACTGTACGAACACCTGTTCATACTGTACGATATCATTTTTCAACGGTCATATCGATGACCCCTCAGGACGAATGTCGCTCTCTCACGATCGTCCAGTACGATTCTGATCGTACTGTACGATTTGACTACTTTTTTCGACAAATCATCCAGACTAAATTAATGACCCTATAGTACTGTATGATATTATATCATACTGTATGATTACTCTGAAACTCTA
This sequence comes from Dendrobium huoshanense, assembly GCA_016618105.1. NCBI lineage: Eukaryota > Viridiplantae > Streptophyta > Magnoliopsida > Asparagales > Orchidaceae > Dendrobium > Dendrobium huoshanense. The sequence goes on along the minus strand of CM028349.1, from coordinate 6,327,394 downwards.
TAAATTGAAGGGATTCTATGCTCATTTCACTCACTTCTCTTACTAATCTTCAATCCCTTCAAACATTTTCTGATCTACAGTTGGAGGAAGCAAGCGAGGCCGATTGATCGAGGGGATATCTTCCTCCTCTCGGCAGTTCGACGATCACTTTCTCTTTGCTGCTAACGAGAAATCATATAATAAATTCAAAGAGGCCAAAATCACCCCCTCCCGTATGCTAAATCAAGCGGCTCTTAATTTTGAGGTGAAGAATTTTTTCGCATCCACAACTCTACAATTCCTCCTTACACTCGCTTTTCCCTTCCACTCCAAACTACCTTTTGAATTTCTGGCCAACCTTAATATCGACTTAGAGTGCACCACCCTTACCTCCTATGTCTGCAAGCGTAATGTCGTCATCACTAAAGACAACATTGCTGAACACATTGACCTATCCACTAAAGGCCCTCATCCCCAATCTCTCCTTACAATTGACTGTGACTGGACCTCGATCAACACACTCCGTAGGAATATACCCTCCAATTAACACCTCCCACTTGTCCAAAGTCTAAATCAAAATGCTCGCATTATCCAGCACGTCTTTTGCACATCCATTATACCCAAAGCTGGAGATCACATTCACATCACCGCATTGCTGTCTATCATTACCTAACTAATCATGTTCGCCACTAAATTTGATGAAGCTCAAATGATTTAAGATTACATTCATAACTTATCCGCACTCTGATATCCAGTGCCCGTAGAAAGCAAAACATCGACTTATGACATGTCATAGGATATATCCTAGATACAAAATATCAAATCTACTATCCTCTCCCTGTAGATAATCTACCTATTTTCTACATGGACGCTTCCTTCCGCATTGTTTTCCATCGGGGGCACGCACCAGCTGATCCCGAATTTGATGAAGAAGAGGAAGCTGCTGTAGCGGGAGGACCTCCACCTCCCATTCCACCTCCTAGACCTGCCTACCCTTAGGATGATGTGCTTCAACATCATGATCGACTAGAAACTCGGCTACATCAACACATTGATGAACAACACCGCCAGTGTGCCGAGGATATGCAATGGTTTGGAAGCACGATTTGCTGCAATTGATTAAAATTTTGCATCCCTTCATCTGCACTTTCAGCCACCTCCACCACCTCCTGATCAGGATCCTGGCTTTTAGTTGTTTGTATTTGTGTTTGTGTTTGCTTCTTTAGTTCTTCCTTTTGTCTTGTATTTTTTTTTGTCTTAATTATACTTGTTTGTACTTGTTGTTCTAATCTTTTTGCAGCTGTAAAAAAGGGAGAAGTTTATGTGTTGTTATGTTCTTAAAATTAATGTTCATTCTTATTCTTGTTATATTCGTTCTGTTATATTTATAATTTATAATTTTTTTCCTTTCCTCCTATATTTTAAAATCAATCATCCTTTTGAGGGGAAGTTAAGGAAGAAATAACAATTATGGCTATCAGAAAATATTATTTGACACCATCAAAAAGGGGTAGATTGTTGCAACCCAGGATCCCTAGCACTTGATTTTGAAGATGACAAATAATATTTATCGAAGTAATATGTTCTTCATTGAAAATCTTAAATGTTTATTGTTGTTTGTGAGCACTAACATTTCAGGTCAGATACACACCGCTCAAGACTGCTAGAGACTCAAGCCTGGGTAGAATAGGATATTCAGGAACTTGTTTTTTTATTTTCTTTATTTTATTTTATTGAGTCTGCCACAAAAGTATGTATGTAAAAGGAGTGACCATTCACACACACATAGGGGGAGATTTTTTTAAGAGAAGATATTTTTTAAAAAACTAATCGTACAGTACGATTTTAAATCGTACTGTACGATAGGTCATTAATACTTAGGCTAACGGCTAATTCTAAATGATTAGTTCTGTGAACTAATCGTACTGTTCGATGCAAATTATAATGTATGATTTGTTACAATTCAAAAAACCGTAGCTGCCAGAATAACTTTGGTAAAATTCTAATTTTGATCTTCTGAACTATTCGTACTATATGATATATATCGTACTATACAATTATTTGAAATCTTGACAAAATTATCTCCCATACTCAATAAATAAAATCTTGGTTTCTTAATTAATTACATTCATATTGTACGATATGAATCATACTATATGATGGACAGAGATGATTTCAATCGTCCCATTGATCGTACCAAATGAAACCAAGGTTTTTGTTCTATTCATCCCATATGATATTTATATCATACTGGATGAGGTCCTGAAAATGAACTATTCGTATTGTATGAATAGTATAGTGCTGGACGAGAGATAGAGACAAATTTGTTCATCCCAGAGATTGTCCCAGAGTTCATCCTGTACGAACAGTTGAAAATAACATGATCGTTCTATATGATCTCTGGATCATACAATACGATATTCTTAAACTTTGTGAAATGTTTGTCTGCACTCATACTGGACGAAGTTGATTTTGAACTGATCATATTGTACGATGTTCGATCGTACTGTATGAACAGAGTCATAAGAATTAAATTTTTAGGGGTTTTAGAAGCCTGATTTAAAAGTAATTTTTTCTAAGAGAGAGAGTTATTGTTGGTCTGTCTTGATGCTGTGAAGAGCATTGAGAGAGGAAGGCACTCTTGAGAGAGAAGCTTTCTTTGAAGAGATCCAGGGCTTGCGAGAGGAAGGTGAAGGTGAGCTTGAACGTGAGGGAGAATGAGTGTGAGGGGATCACACGATTGCTCCAAGATAGCTACATGCTTTGCACCTTTTGTGGCTTTATGGAGTCTTGTGAAAGTTCTCTAGGGAAGAAAGGCTTCAAGGTCAACATCATCAAGGTACTCTACCGTCTCTAGGAGGGGGAAAAAGGAGAAGGTCCATTGCAGTCACCAGGAGGGTTACATAGCGTCTGGTATTCCACCACACCGGGGAGGTGAAAGGGAGTCTTGTAAAGGCTTCTCCGCCTTGCTGTGGGAGCAAAAGGAGAATCAACTTTTAGTAGTGCAATTCTCGGAGTAGAGGACTCCGGGGAGTGGACATAGGTCAAGTGACCGAACCACTATAAAATTTTATGGTGTGCGTTTTCTATTTTTACCGCACTTTATTTTTCACATATTTACTTACTGTTATATCTGTGTGGTGAAAAATCTGTTTGTGTTTTTGTACTGTGAGATCTGCAATTGTGTTACCAATATCGTAGTTGTGATCATATCATTAGCTTCCACATTGTACTCATTGTGTTGTTATTAAAAAAAAAATTAGAACTTTTGTTTAGGATTAATTTTAAAATACCAATTCACCCCCCCCCCCCCCCTCTTGGCGCTTCTTGTACTTTCAGCCACTATGTTTAATAGGTTTCAATTAAATGTTGTTATCTAACCCTTGGGGTAACATAAAGGGAAATGCATAAGAACGTAATACACCATATCCTTAGAACTAGGAGAGCCTAAGCTAAGTATTTGTGCATCTTACACATGCAAGAAAGACTACTAAACACTAGTCGAACGAGCTTAATTATGTGATTAGTAAATGATTGATGTCCAATCATCCACTAAATATTTATATTATTTTAAAATACTTAAAATACATATATTTTAAAGATACAAATACATAGGTTTAAAAAATAATATAATTAAAATATAGTTCAATGTATATATGCATGAGAGATCCACTAACCACCTAAGGGGAGGGTTAAAAAAATAATTTTTATGTTTAAAATAATTAATTAATTATTTCAATAAATAATAATTAAATATGGAAGATAATTGAGTAATAAATAAATAAATAAAAAGGTTTTAATATCTAAAAATAATTTTAAATTTAAATACATAATGTTTTGAAAATTTTTAGGTATTATTTTTTTAGATTTAAAATGAATTAGCTATAAATTTTTAAAGTTTAATATAAATATAAGGTATTTTAAAATAATTTAAAAAAATATTTATTTATATTATATTAAATTAAATATTAAAGGCTTTTGACATTTAATATAATTTAAAGAAAAATAATTTTAAAATAAAACTTTAGGTTCATTTTACCCTTAAAAGGTAAACTTTGTGGAGCTGAGTTTTTGAGCTTCTTGAACAATCTCAACTAATTCTTGATTGTTTTTAATAGAAGAGTAATTTAGAATTTTATTCTGAATAGTAATCATCAAAATTTTCATAAAAGGATCAATTTTTTCTTGATTTTTGATCCTTTACCTTTGATGGAGTAAAGTAAAAGTCAGATAACATCAGTGGGGACATTGGTTTTGAGCCACCATCCATCACTTGTACACATCTCTCATAACAAAATTTCCTCTACATAAATATTAGAATTTTAATTTTTATTGATTACCGTAGTTCCTATAACTATTGGAGAGAAAACTGTCCTAACATCCTCTTACGAAGCCTAGGTCAACCTCCCAGTTTGGGCCCTAGACTCTCATCATCAGCTGTTGAGAAAGATGAAAAGATTTATTAATCAACTTTTTAAATACCTGGGATTGTGCTATATCCTAATTATCTTCAGTGGATAGAGAAAGATTAAAGTTTTTACTTGAGATTGATTTGATAGACTCCTGACCCGGATCGACTAGATGTCCCGTATTTTGGGACTTTCTTCCAAGAAATATAAGGAGCGTCAAACCTGCTCCGTATGATGTACTCCTTTGAAATAATGATATTACCTTGATGGAAGTTCTTCTCAAGCTAGTCCTTAAAGACTATACAATCTTTGATTGTGTGGCCCAACATGCGGTGATAGGGGCAAAAGTTTGGATCATCCTTCTTATTTCCCTTTTCTGGCTTCTTGGACTCCAGCAATAAAAAATCTAGCTTCTTTTGATTCTTCATCTGAATTTGATTCTAGTTCATTGTATATTGGGGGATTTGTTTATTCAGCTAAAGTACGGCCTCAACCACGTGCTCTTTGGGCCATCTTTCCACCTCTTTGAGGTAAACTATTTGGAGGCCTAAAGACCACACGCTCGATGTCATCTTCGCTACTTAAATTTTATCTTTTTTGATTCTTGACTTTTTCTATTTTTAACTTTTGAATTGATTTTGAACTTTGATTTTCTACTTTATCCTCTTTGAAATTGACCTCTACTTTAGAACAGGTAGTGGACCCTTTAGGAATGTAGTACATAGCATCCTCATAGATCTCAATCTCATGAATAAATAATGGTTACAGACCACCCTTTATTTTATACTCAATGCTATCTCGTTGGTACTTGATGTATTGGTGCAGGGTAGAAGGAACCATCATATACTCATGGATCCAGGGCCTACCTAGGAGCATGTTGAAGGACATCACTGATTTAATTATATGAAATTTTGCTTTAATTTTCAACACTCATATCTCTAGAAGGAGGGTAATTAAACCTAAAGCCTTCTCGCCCTTTCTGTTGAACGCGCAATGCACCAACTTGTTGGTTGAGAGCTTGCTAATATAAACTCTAAGGTATGCAAGAGTCTTTATGTTCATCATATTAACTGATGCACCTACATCAATGAGAACTCTGAATAACTTGAATTTTCCTATATTTATGGTGATGTAAAGTGGGGGATTATGATCGGCAGTTCCTAGGAGTAGTTCTCATCAGAAAAGGTAACTCCTAGGATTTCCTTGAAGTACAAGGCTTTTTCCTCAAAAGTTGAAGCTAATTGAGCTAGAAAAATCTTTGGATCAAGAAGTTCTTTAATTACAGATTCTCTCATCTCCTTTGAAAGGATGAGGGCATCGTAGATGCTCAACTTAGCAGACAACTTCCTAAGGTGAGCTAAGACATTATAATCAACCTTGGGAAGTTTAATACTGGGACCCAGTGGATTAGAAGGAGGACTTATTTATTGAATGGGGACTTAAAATAGATCATTGTGGGCAACTTGCTTACCTATTTGTTGGGGAGGAAGCCTTGGGGGTAAAACCTTACAGTATTATAATTACAGTTGCATGATTTAATTAGAAGGACAAACTATGGTGGGGTCTACACTCTCCTTAGGTGATTGATTGTCATTTTCTGAGGGGGAATCTGAATATGAAAAGTCTATCATGAAAGGACTCCCTTGAAAGTTAATTTCAGAGGTATCGCCATCTGATAAAACTTCAGGTTCATTTTACCCTTGAAGGGTAAAATCTATGAAGCTGAGTTTTTGAACTTCTTGAATGACATCAACTAATTCTTAATTGTTTTCAACATAAGAGTCCTTTAGAATTTCATTCTTAATAGTAATTATAAAAAATTTTATAGAAGGATCATTTTTTATTGATTTCGACCCTTTTCTTTTGATGGGGCAAAGTAAAAGTTAGAGAAACATCAGCACGGACAGTGGTTTTGAGCCACCATCCACCACTTGTACACATCTCTCATCATAATATTTACTCTCTATAGAAATATCTCTCTTTTAAATTTTATTAATTACAGTAGTTTCTATAACTATTAGAGAGGAAACTGTCCTAACGTCCTCCTGTGAAGCCTCTAGGTCAACCTCTCAGATCGAGCCCCGGGCTCTCATCGGTAGCTATTGAGAAAGATGAAAAGATTTGTTAATCAACTTTTTAAATGCCTTGGATAGTTCTATATCCCAATCATCTTCAATAGATAGAGAAAGATTAGAGTTTTTACTTGAGATTGATTTGATAGACCCCTGATCCGGATCGACTAGGTACTCCTTTGGAGTAATGATATTACCTTGATGGAAGTTCTTCTCAAGCCAATCCTTAAATACTATACAATCTTTGATTTTGTGGCCTAACATACGATGATAGGGGAAAAAGTTAGGATCATCCTTCTTATTTGCCTCTTTTGGCTTCTTGGCCTCCGACAATAAAAAATCTAGCTTCTTTTGAAGATTCTTGAAAATTGTCCTTACTGATTCCTTTTTAAATCGATACGGATGAGCCAATCTCTTTATAAAATAAATCAGGTAAGGCTCCCTATTAGGTTGAGAGGTTACCTAGAAGGGTTGTGGTTTCTGGATTTGCTGGGGTGGAAGACCACTGGACCGATGACTGGATAGTCTCTTACCATTGTCAACTGTTGAAACTATGCTTGTTCTCTTCTCAAAAGACTATAAAGGTTTACGAGCTTTCTTCTCCTCAGACAAATCCTTCAGGAATGACATTCTGGAAGCCTCTTCCTACAGGTTATTAGCTTTATTGAGAAGCTTTTCAAAGTTTTTAATTTTAAATCCTTTTAACATAAAAGCAATAGGCCCGTGGATATTCACTACAAAAAATAATGGCTATTAGGGCACCTTAAAGTGCCATAATATGTAACTATTAGGGCACATGATATATTACTGCATCAAACAATTGTGTCATTTAGAAGGTCGTTGGCATAGGGTTAAGGGCATCTTTATATGCCCTAAAAACTAAACTTTCATGACATATAATTTTGGTGGCATAGTCTCCTTAACGACACTTTTAAGGTGTCCTAATAGAAAAGCTTTTATAAGTCCTGCATATGATGGAATTTATGAATAAATACGACAAATACTATGTGTCATTATTAACACATTTATTTGATGGAATATGTTTAATAATAAGGTGCATTTAAGTTTCTCTAAGATATATGATTTCCAAACACTTTAATTCAATCAAATAATTTAAATAAAATGATATTATTATATGCCTCAATATATGCCATATATAATATAAATTACATTCAATTATCAATTAATTATGCTGACCCATAATATTTCAATTGAAAATAACTAATCTCCAATCAAATTTCTAAAAATCTCATGTACATATGAGAGCTTACATAAGATATTTTTCTTCAAATAAAAAAATTATTTCATAAATAAAAAATTACAAGAATTTTCCATCTTAAATACAACAGAAATTCTACTTCAATCTTCATATACTTACATAATCAATAAATTATAACAAATGTCTCCACAAAATATTAAACAAAAAATAAAAAAATGGCCCTTATCATAAGGGTGATTTCTTTACACAATAGCAACAAAGTCTTGGGATCTCTGTTTCCACACTTCATTGTCATCTACTCTAGCCTGCATTTGAAAAGACAATTTGGAATTTGCTTTGACATCGCGATGCACAACACCCTGTCAAAATGAGGAGAATAAACACATATCTGAATTGTGATGCCAAAAGTGTAAAGCTTTTTGTCATATAGCTTACCTGCTTTTGCAAGCTTGCTAGTTCTTTGAACATACGAAATCCATACCATTGGAGCTCAAACATACCAATTTCTTTCTTCAAAATCTAAAATAAAGATTAATATTAGTATATTTGTATTATGCTGCATCATGATAACCTCTTGACCAAATGAATAATACCACAAGTTTGTCATGCTCAACATACACTAGAATGAAGCACTCTGACTCTCCATACTTAAAAGAGCATTCATACTTAATCACAAAGTTGAGTCCTCTGCATCACAATAAACTAATTTTTCAAGTGCTGATAGACATCTTTAAAAAAATTAAACTACCCTCATTTATCAATTACCCAAATCGTTCCAACATCTTCAGCTCATTATAGACATGGTGTGAATAAGCATTTGCATGAGGACCTGAGAGGGAAAAACAATCATATTAGAATCAAATAAGCATTTCTAACTCATCTAAAAGACTGCATATTCCAACAAAGAAAATGATAAGTAAAAAATCAACCAAAAAATGATACAATGCAAACCATCACAACCATAGAGATTGAAAAAATGTGATTAAATTATTGGAACTTAAATTGTGTTAGCTAGAAGTAACTCCATTATAAGCAAACTAATAAAGTATGTATACATTGAAGCAAACAAGATCTGCATAAGACACCAAAAATTATATTTGATTAACATGAAAAATGCATGGCCATAAAAACTTTCATCTAAACTTTTAGGGGCTGTTTGACAACAAGTGGGATTTAACTTAAGTGGGATTTATTAAATCCTGCAAATTGGATTTAGTAAATACTGAAATGGTTAAATTCTAAAAACTGTTTGATGTCAAGTGATAAATCCGATTAAATCCTCAGAAACTGTTTGGTAACATTTTTTAGGATTTATGGCAGTTAGGGATTTAAAAATGATGGAGATTTCTATGTAATAAAGTTTATTACATAAAACATAATACCACCAAGTTTGAGTTCATACAATAGTAATCAAATTTAAAAATACATGAAATGCTAAAAGAATAATAGCCAAAAAACAAAGAAGATTTCATAATTAAGAGCAAGCATCAATTCACTAATTAATGTCATATATGTTGAAATTCAAAATGAATTTCTCATGCCGATCGATTCCTTTGACTTGAAATCTAAAATAAAGAAATAGAAGTAGTAATTATAAAATATAATATAGGAAGTATATATAAGGAAAACTAAAATTCTTACCCATGCATAACATAATTCAGTGGCAATATTGTGCCTTATAGCTTCACCGATTCAAATTATCTTTGCCAAACTCGGTGTTTAAAGGTTCGCTTCATTCTGAATTAATTTACCCTAACCATTGTACAACCAAAGAATAGTTTGTTGCATTAACATAGCAAACATCATATGGTAAAGGAATACTATAATTAACCTTGCATAGTGATTTTTACAAAATAAATTAAATAACAATGCTTGAGGTAATCTAAAAAAAATTAATTCACCACTATATTCATGTTGAAAAGAGATGTTAACAATGAAAAGTTAATATATTCAGCATTATTAATTTTTATCTATTTTGTAAAACGCACGGTATAATTTCCAAAGTAGTACAAGCATCTTATTGTATTACACCCAAAAAATAAATGAAAAAATTCATTGCGGGAAAAAAAAATAGTGGACTGTGTTCTGCACAACAAAGGAAAGGAAGAAACATCGCTACCTAATGCCTGAGCCGGATGCAGCAAAGCAGCTTAATGAAGAGCAGAAGAAGAAATTGCTAGGTTGAGGCAACTTGGAGGAAGAATGTCTGTGTTCGTTTGTAGAAAAAGGGCAAAGTTGCGTAGTTGACGACACGGGCGCTGCGGGTAACATTTTAGCTCCGACTTTAAATCCCGTTAAATTCGGCTACCCCAGGGATTTATTAAATCCTAGATTTAATTGTTAAATCAAAAAATCTGGAATTTATCGAATCTTAGGATTTAATGCACGCACAAAAATTGTTTGGCTGGATTTAACGTAAATCCGACTTAAATCCCGCTGTAAATCTGATACCAAACAGCCCCTAAGTGTATTTTCATTGCATACTTTAGTACAAATCACAAGATATGCTAACAAAAGGAAGGATTGATGAAGCATATTCTATAACAACTCAACTGGAGTATCATGAAATTTCCTGATACTGAAGATAATGATTAGATATAGATTGGGCTGTCAACAATCTGACCTCAAGCTGATTTAACCCAACTAATGATTAGCACAAAGTAATTAGATATGATTTCAAGTAAGCCAGATTTGGCTATAGGATGCTGGATCTACCCACGATTTAGACTATACATGACGTAGCTTTAATTTGAGCAAAATTCAAGTAAGAAAAATTGATAGTCTCAACTAATTTTTAATCTCATGAGACAAATTCCTAGTCCACCATACATGCATACATAAATAGATTTATATATATAAAAATATTTAAATGCATCCATACTTCAATTCAAATTTAAAAACATACAAGTATATGTTGGTATACACATTCAAAAATATAAGCAAATCAAAACGAATATATAAAACCTATGGGAAATCTTTTCGAATTAAGCATAATATAGATCTTCCTTCATTTAAGGAATTAGAAGAATTAATCCCATCAAGAGATCATTAGAATTCTCTCTAATTGCCAATCAAAATGCAACCATGAAAATAAAATGAATTTCAAAAAATTGTTGCTCAAGTTAAATGCAAAATGGTAGCAACAATATTTAACTCAAAGTCACTGTTCAAAAATTTAAAAACTAGAAAATAAAATATATTGCATCATGTAAAAGTTCTAATTAAATTGGCATCAAAATTAGGAACTATTCATGAATTTAGATGTAAACAATAACTTGTTGAAGATACCTACACTTCTCCATTTAGAAATGCTTACTAAAATATAGCACATGCAATAAAGATATTTATGTATTCATAAATTACATTGAAGGATGCACCTCATTTACCAGTGTCTGTTGTGGCATTTGCAGATCTAGGCATGTGTCTTAAGTTACTTACAGTTCATTAATGCATGTTCTCCGGTCTTCAAGGAGAGAATTCTTAAGTTCTAACTTGGAGAGAATGCAAATCAGATCTTACAGCTGAAATCTATTGAATATAATTCCATGGGTTACACATAAGTTGGCAATGAAGCTAGAGAATCTATAAGGAAAAAAAAAAGATAACTTTATAAAGAATAAACTTTAAAAAACATATTCCTAGCATTGAGCAAAAGTTCATGATAGTACTTGTGTAAATGCCAAGGAAAGTGTCACAATCATCAATTGCGCCTTGCTCTCGTACTTCTGAGGATGCTTGAATTAAAGATTGACAATGGCCCTATGATAAAGATAAATATTTAGCATATGGTATTTGTGAAACAAATTTTGCAAAGTTGACCCACTGCAAATTAATAAAGAATAGAGTACAATTTAAAATGTCATAAGATTGGCACAAGTGAACTGTAGTCAAAAGTATAAATATGAGACTTTCAAATGACAGAATATTTGCACAGATGACAAATTTAGCCACAATAAGGAGAGGGAGAAAAAGTTGAGTCTCAATTTGACTTACAGAACGATCACACTTTTTTGTCTATTAGTTTTTAATTATAAAACACATAATGAAAATTAACGCATTTGATCTTTATTCTATCCTAGAAGATAGCAAGGAACCAAAATTCTTTAGGTTTTGTGGTAGCATACTTTGGCTTCAAGTTATGGAAAATCATGAAAGGCATGCCATATATTTTAATCAAGCAAAAAAAAAAAAAAAGTCTTTTTCATCTTGCAAGATTTTTAAAAATAATAAACATTGGGTGTAGCCTGAGCAAGAGGCTTTATTATGGTTATGGAAGGGGTTGATGTGTGTTGTCATAAAGCTGTCTAAACCTTGCATTACAAAAAGATTACTTACTTGATTCTTACATTGCATAGATACTTTTCATGACTCTAAATTCTGGACAAAAAAATAAAATACTAAATTGTCTAAGTGTCCTAGTATCCCTAATGAAAGGAAGTTACCCAACCTGCATCAGATATGGACTGTGTTTGTGCACATACATGAATATAAAGATCATGGTTGGCTATAATAGAATATGCAAATTAAAAAAATGACCTTGGCATCTGATCCTTGAGTTGAGAAACACACAATATTAGCATTAACAGTCAAGCATTACACTGGCCAATTCTTTAATGTGAAAAATATGAAGCTATGAATTTTTGGTTTAGTTGTCCAGACCTTTGAATTTAATATATCAGTTCTAGAAGAACAATTTAAAAAATGATTTTCCAAAATATGTAGCAGTAAAATCGTACAAAATTTTGATAAGTTTTATTTCACATATGCATAACTAAATAAAGTCCCATGAATACAACAAAACACATATGACATCATTTTATCAGTAAACACAAACATCATATATTGAGGCTAATTCATAAAACCACATTATCATCATTTCTAGTCCACCAGCCCAAGAATGTTTCACAGCCAACAACATGCCAATTAGCATTCTCAATAACATCAATTAAAAGTAGTGTAAAATCACTCACTTGCTGAACAAACCACAAGAACCATTTTGATACTATCTTACTAAAACAATCTTATTTCCTAGGTTAAAAAAAATAGCAGAAATAATATTCCATAAAATATCCAACAAACAAATGAAAAAACATCCAAGAAGAATAGCATAAAGCCCAGTCTTCATGTAGTAGAAAGCAAATAACATAAAAAGTTAACCATTACGAACAACTTGAAATAAATTTTTGCCAACATCTTATAATAAAGGTTTTTGTTTCATATCATAATACTATATAAGGAAAAACAAAAGATAAAATCTAACGAAGAAAAAGTAACTGTATAACCAAATTCTATTAACAATTAAAAAAGATTATTATAGTAAATGTTAGACTGTTCAATTCCGAGTAGAGTCTTTAGAAATTTATAATTCTTTTCATATATTAATCTTCTTCACGAATAATCTAAATTAAATTAATTACACATATATAAGTATTTTGATTATTTACCAAAAATTTAATCGACATAACATAATATTTAAAATTAAAAAATACTTACTAAAGATTAAGGCCATGCAACATAAGTTTCAATTACCTGTCCAATTGTTGTTAAAGTAATGTATGATCTAATCAAGTGTTCTTCCCAATTCACAGGAATGTTGATATGAGCTGAACACAAATTTGGACCTAATGGATAGTTACCAACCCTATGTGTAGGATCCATACTTTGAATATATCCAATTGCCACAGTTTTTGTAGAATCAAGTACACTTTTGACTGCAACTTTAGTTCCAACCTATATATATGAAGTTTATAAGATCAAATAAAATTTGTAACAACATATGAAAGATTAAAATATGGCTCTATAAGTTCATAAGTAAATAGGTTGCTTACTTGAATAAGAGCTCTGTTATTGAAAGAGTGTACATCACCATTTTGAGAAGATTGAGCAGTTCTTAATGGCATGCTATGACTAGCTTGTTGTGTACTTTGCATATCAAACTTAATTTTAGCAATTACCTCACCTTGTTTTTTAACTTATTTTTCCATTTTTTCAAAAGCTTCCTTGTAGCCTTCTAATAATCGGTAAGCACCACTTCAACTTGGAATTTCTCTCCATGCAACATATTGAGTTACACCAAATTCATACATGCGAACTCTGCCGACCTTGTCATTCCCAAGAACTTTTGAGAAAATATCATCTCTTCCAACATCTTTTGTTTGAGATGTTTGACTTCTTATTTCCTTCATTTTTTCCTAAATATAATGACTATTAACTCTTTCACATAAACTTTTGTATAATTTATAATTAATTTATGAAATAGTTATTATCAGTATTTACCAAAGCTTCAGAAGCCTAAATACTATTAGCAATTACTTCTTTTGTGTAACACTTTTCAAACATTTCAACTTTTGTTGGTGAGTGACCTATGATTTTCTCCTAAAAAATTAAATAAATATTGTAAAAATTAATTAAAATAAAAGAATAATTGACTTCAAAATTTAAATATAACACACACACACACTGACTCAAACATGTATATACATAAAAAATTTACCTGATCTTCATGCACTTAACCCAAACTCCTTTTCCAATTATGTGCATCAAACTCTTTTTTGACCTAATCTTTTTATTTCTTTCACTTATACAGTGAACACAAATATGATTTAATAAAAACATATAACATGGAAATATGATTAAATTTAAAAGTTATGATAATATACCTTTAATTCTTCTAAATTCCAATAGGATAAATGATTTTTCCATTAATCTTTGAGTATCCTTTTTAGCACATTACATTTCCATTAATATTTGAGTATCCTTTTTAGCACATTACACAGTTGTTGTTTTGTAGACATATTTTGTTCATAATATCTAGATTTAATGTCTGCTTTCCAATTCCTTCATTTCTTCCCAATTGATTGAAGAACTCATACATCACTACCACTAGGAATCTCAAATTTCTCCTAAAAAAATAATATTTATTGTTATATCTAAAGAATTTTACTATTTTATGTATGCAACTAATAATAAAACAAAATAGGTAATCATATTATAAAGATAAATACCTGAATAACTTCTAACATATTTTTTTAAAGACTTCGACATTTTTTTCCAACTTTTGATATCAATAGGCGCATGCTTCCCATTATGAGTAATTATTCGTAAAAACTCAACAAATAATGATTTATGTTGTCTAATAGGTTGACCATATTTATTAAAATTAATAACTACTCATTCTCCACTATGTTGGGTAGCATGATATCCCTAAATATTACACATATATGCTGGACCTCTTCGTTTTTGCTCCTCATTGCTTCTACACGCTAATAAAAAATATCTTAATATTTTAATCCTATAAGTAAGTTAAATGAAAATGTAAAAGAAGCATAGAAAGTTTTGACAATTATCATAACTAAGAGGAAAACCTGCAACATAATTTTCAATGTTATTTATTATAACATCTATTTCAACTTCTATTTGTTGGTTGCATCCTCTATTTCTAACACGTGTTCTAGTGTGTGGTGGAATTTCTTAAAGATCATTATAAAACATATACGTGAGTGGATTACAATAAAATAAAAAAATGCAATTTATCACCCATGTTGCTCATATAATCTATGGAGAAAAATAAATTGGACATCAAAACTAAATACAACCTTTAGATAAACACACATAAGAAACACATAAAATCACATAATGTTACATAGTAATTAAATTGATACAATGATCTAATGATATAAATATAAATAGAAAATATTCTTTAAATTACAAATGAAATAGTACACAAATCAATTACTCAAGTAGAATATATCAACTTCATCTCTTGTCCACTGAACTACACCATTAATAAAATACTTCGTAGTAGAAGTCTCACTTTGCAAGTAGTCATCAACATCAGTGTCTATGTCAATCTTATCAATATTATTTCTTGGTGATGTTCTAACAACATTATACCATGTAGGATCAATAGGATCTTCCACATAAAAAACTTGTTGAACTTGAGAAGTAAGCACAAAAGGTTCTTCATGTAGTTTAATTTTATTGAAATTAGTCAAGATAAAGCCATCCTCATACTCCATTTGCCTCTTTCCTTTAGAAACCCAATCACATTCAAATAAAACAACAGTTCTCTCTTCTGCTGTGTAGTCCAATTCAATTATATTTTTTAAGATCCCATAATATGTAAAGTTACTTAAAATAGGGTTATTATCTTTGATACTAATGAAGCTTGAAGTTAGCACTTTAACCATCACTCCATAATTTTGAGTTTTTCTTTTTTTATCAAATCCACAACAAGAAATCTAAAACCAATTATAAGGCACTTCTTGTACAGAGTGACAACATTGGACGGACCTCTAACTAAGCACCTCAAATCAGTAGAAATAGTATCATCCTTCAATGGATCAATTGAAGCATTTTATTAAAATAAAGTAGTTGTAATCAATAAAAATTCTTATGCAAAGTACGTTAGCATTGTAACATTAACCTTATTAGTAAACCAAGAAACAAAATTCTCAATGAGCATCATTTTAGCTTCATGCTTTCCATAAAGAGACCTTTTTTGTCTTATTATTTCTTTAACTGTAATGTTATGTTCACTGTATATAATCATAAAATTTATAATAATATAATAATAATATTTATATAAAAAATGAAATCATGTATTCTTCAACCAATTTTTCTTCTACCTAACATATTGCTTTATTTCAACATAATTAAAAAGGACATATCGATGTGCTTTAACAAGTGTCTCATCATTGAAGATCTTGACCTCTCTCTTCCCAAGTGTCTGACCATTTGTTACAAAGATATTAAGTCCTTCATTCATAACATTATCATCAAATTCATTTCTTCCAACTTGATTATGCCTTATTTCCACATAGTCAGGAAAATATAAAGAATAAATTGTTAAACCTTCCTCCATAATATAGCCTTCTGCAATTGATCCCTCTGGACAACTTCTATTTTGAACATATGACTTTAACTTTCCCATAAATCTAAAAAAATTGATTGATAAAAGATATCAAATTTTTATTAAAGTTATATATGATTAAAAAAATAATGATACATGAAATAATTAGTAACCTATCAATAGGATACATCCAACGATAATATACTGGATCTCCAGTCCTTGCCTCAGTGGCCAAGTGAATTGTCAAATGTATGATGATATAAAAAAAAAAGTAGGAGGAAATATCTTTTCAGGCTGGCAAATTGTAATTGCGATTTCTTTTTCCAATATAAGTAGTTTGATTGAGAGAAGAACTTTAGAGCATAAGCCATGAAAAAATGACTCAATCGAATTAGAGGAGAGCGAACTGACTTAGGTAAGACTTATCTTAAGTACAATGGAAGCAATTGTTGCGTTATTATGTGATGATCATGGCTCTTTAATCCAAGTATCTTCAGTGGTTTCAATTGCACTCACCTTGAAATATTAGATGCATATCCATCTAGAACTTTAATACTTTTTAAGACTTTATAGAAGATTTCTTTTTCCTTTTTGTCCATAGTAAAGCATGTGGTAGGTAAATAAGGATGTACAAATGAAGTACAAGTAGGGTGCAAAGTAGGTCGTATTCCCATTTTCTCCATGTCTTTGTGTGTATTCAAATTAGCTTTTGTCTTTCCATCAAGATCCAATAACGTACCCAAAAGCTTATCACATACATTCTTTTCAATATGCATAACATCTAAGTTATGACGTAAAAGATTTTTTTCCCAATACGACAACTTGAAAATATGCTAAACTTTTTCCAATTATAAGGCAAATTAGGATTTGCAAGTGTTTTCTTTCCAAATTTGACATTTATACTTCTTAACAAATCAACAATTATAGATCCATTAATAGGTGGTGGTATTATCCCATGTTCTTCACAACCATTAAAAGATCGATTATTATTTCTATCAGGATGATCGGGATCTAAGAACCTTCGATGTCCCATGTAAGATCTCTTATAGTTGTAACCACTCATAGCATGTATGCTCCTAAAAAATAGGATATGCAAAATTCTCTTTTGTACTATAACTTGATAAATTAGCATAACATGGAAAATCATTTAAAGTCATTTGAAAATTCTCCTTAGAACATGCATCGTATGTCTGCACATCAATTTCCCATAATTCTTTTAACTCATCCATAAGTGGTTGTAAATAAACATCAATATCATTTCTAGGTTGAGTTGGCCCAGAAATAAGTAAACAAAATATCATATATTGTGGTTTCAGACATAAGCTAGGTGAAAAATTATACGACATCAATATAATAGGATAAGTACTATGAGTTGAAGTCATTGTCCTAAATGGATTAAATCCATCTGATGTTAAACCCAATCGTACATTTCTAGGATCTATAGTAAAATTTGTGTCTTGGTCGTCTATGTGTTTCCAAGCTGGAGTGTTAGTAGAATGCCTCATGCAACCATCTTTATGAGGTATTCTTTATACCATATCATATGTGATGCAGTCTTGGATGACATGAATAATCTTTGCAATCTTAATGTTAATGGAAAGTGCCACATAACTTTTGATGCAACCTTCTTTTTTTTTAGTTGATGTATCTTTTGAAGTGTTATCATATGCAATCTATCTTGACTTATTAGAAATATCACATTTATTTTTAAATTCATGATGATCCCAATATAAAATGCAATCATTGCGACATACATCATATTTTTTATAACTTAAGCCCAAATCTTGAATTATCTTCTTTGTCTCATAATAAGATTTTGGTAGACGAATATCTTCAATTTCTTCCCTTAACAAGTCAAGCAACATAATAAATGATTTTTTAGTCCAGTTACTAAGACATTTAAGTTGAAGTAGCCTAACAAAAAAATTCAAGTTTTGAGAACTTTTAATATCCAGGAAATAATTCTTATTGTGAGTCACTTATCAACTTATAAAACTTAACATCATCTGCATTTGGTTTATTAATTTCATCTTGTTAATATGTTATATTACTTTCAAACCCAAATGCATCATTTAATAGGCCTTCCATGTCGTCATTAACATCATCAATAATGAGGGAAAGTGATCCAATCTCATTTCTAAATGAAGTTTATCCATGAGCAGTCCATTATAATGGCACAGTCTCTAAAGAAAATGAGCTTCAACATCCTCTCTTGTCCTACAAATGCCATTTCCACAATCTCTATATGGGCATAGTATCATTCCACTTGTACTTCCATTACTAAATGCAAAATTTAGAAAGTTTTTAACTCCTTCTTTAAACTCTGTGTTAATCCTTGAACAATACATCCAACTTCTATTCATTTCCATATTAGAAACTTCATATAGCAAATGAGAAATGAATGTTAGGGATTATGAGTAAGATAAGTAAAAAAACATTAAACATCATACATTCATATGAAAAAATTAATTAATGACAAGAATGCATTATCTAGATCATACATATGCAACACATTAAGTACTATTGCAAAATACATAACTAAAGTAGTCTATAAGAAATAATTTAAGCTTAGCATTTGATGTTTAATTTAATAGTACAATTATGAATAGGAAATGAGAGATTTATTTTAGCAAACCCTTATTATTGTAGAGTGCATATACTAATTGGAGTTCCCTCTTTATGTCTAACAGATACATTTTTTAATAAGCATAATGGATCAATTTTGTTCTACTAAGTGTTCAATGAACCCTTATAGTTATAGAATGCATGTACTAATATGATTTCCCTCTTTAAGGTTAAAGATTTTGTCTTAAGATATGTCATAATAGCATCTTTGATTGTGTTTATGAGCCTAAGTCCAATTAAACAACCCCTATGTCTAAGGTCAATTGTATTTTAGTAGAATTTTGAATGGAATACAAAAGCTTATAAAAGGATTTATAGTTGTGTAGGATTCATTTCAAACAGTTGTTGACAATGCGATAGACTTAAATTTTTTTTGCCATTCCCAAACTAATTATGAAAGCATACACCAAGCAATCAATTCCACTCTAACTCTGGCTTGTATTTTAGGTTATTTTTTAATTTTTATATCCATCATTCCCATTTGAAATTATTTCCTTACAAATTTATCATAAACATTTAACTTCATTAAATTCAACCCTTTTACCACCACACTCCTAGAACATCCTTGATTGCATTTTCATTATGAATTATGATATTTGGTGAATCTTGAAATTGGATGATGATGATAGAATCCAAACAATAGGTTAGGTTTTTCTGAAAGGAGTGGGAAAGTACAGACTGAAAAATATGTATTCAAATTTTTGTTTTAAATGGTAGAAGCAACATCTGATGCAAAAACTAGGTTGCTATTACAGCATGATGATGTTGAATAGTTTCAATCCATGGTTGTTAAAGAAACTAAAAAAGAAATTACTGAGAAAAAAAGGTTGAAGTACCAAAGAAATTTAAATAAAAGAAAGAATATCATAATTGGTTCAAGTTAGAAACTATTTAATTTGTTTCGACATTTAAACTAAAAAGGTTAAAAAACTGAGAAAAAACATAGGACAATAATAGAAAATATTGGATTGACAAACATACAAGGTTGACATACAAAAGCATTGTTGATCAGATAAGAGGGGTTGGCCTGAGATTCAAAGATAATAGGGAATTGACCTGAGAGTTAAAGTTGCCATGCAAAAACCAAATATATGCGCATATGCATTCTCTAGAAAAAATTAAAAATAAGTAGTACCATGTTTTCCAAGTGCATTATTCTTTTCAAAGAATCTGCCACACCACAAGAGACATGAAGTGAACACATAATACTGCAAGTCATGCTAACACGCAAGTTAACGACATTACCATCCGATTAGAAATAAATTACATATATGAAATTGCAGGACTTATTTGATGAAAATTGGAAATAGAATTCAAAATAAGAAAAAGGATAAGGAATTCATTTCTTTACAAAATAATTATAGATATGCTATGTTTATAAACAGAGGGAAACCTAATCTTTTTCCTCGGTTAAGAATAAGAGAATACCCTATCAGCCTATTAAAACATTTTCAATACCATCTATACTAAATCTTAATCTTTAACCACAAACAACGAGGAGTAAGAGAGATAAGCATATGAAAAAATTTGTCACGTTAGGCATTCTTAAGACACTTAATTTTGAAAAACAAAAAGGTACAAAATTATCATCTAAAAAAATTCATACTAAAGTCATGGAGGACCTTACAGTACGTATAAATCATCATCATAATTGTTATCACTATTACAACCATATGAGAAAAGAGGAGTCTGCATATGACTACTTAAATGGTTTGATATAGTTTGAGAAGAATTGAAGAAACGAGCATATTCCTTCTCATATTTGTAATTTTTGATAAAATAATGATATGGGAAACTTATTTAGAGAAAGATGAACTAACACATTAATAGAATATTCAACAATGATGTTTGGCAACAACAGATTCATTGAGATGGGAAAAACTAGATACACAAGAAAACCAGCTTTTTATGAGGATAAAATGTATTATCTAGGGATAAGATATAAAGGTCAATATCAAGTTAATGTTAACCAAAGCATTTTCATAAAATATCAACCATTTGCTTATTCAAAGCTCACATGGCCCTCCATTAAAAAAATACTTTATAAGAAGGCCTTTAGACATTGGCCTCTATTCACAACCATTGTTATTCTGCAACTAGACAAGTTGGCCTCTATTCACAACCTACCTAAAATCTTTAGTTTCAATTATTTTAAGAATACTTTCTCGAGCTCTCTTCAATGTCACATTAAACAAGGACAATTTTGAAAATTAAATTTTTTTTTTAATAAATATAAATATCTATGAGAAATCACTTTATACTTTTGATTTATAAATTAGATATATTTATCAAATTATCCTTTCTTTTCTACTAATAGAGATGTACCTGAATGGTTGAAAGCTTTTTCTTCAAGTCATAAAAGTAAATATTTTGGAATGCTTCATAGAGCCCCTCAAATAATATTAGTGTTAACTATCGAATTACTAAAAGCACCATGAAGCAACTTGATTGGTACATAAAAAATCATATAGATACAAACTAATATATTCAATAGTTCTTTGGTGTATTATTGCAGAACCTCAATCCTTTTTGTTCTATATGTTTTCCATATTGTATATATTCAAAACTAGCAATACCAATACTAAGCAAAAACCATAATATCATATAACCAAAGTTAAAAATTCAGTGCAATCATGATCATCCAATAAATTGGATTCTAGAATACACCTATAGCTGGGTTAGAAAGTAAGAAACAATCATATTATGGTAATCAGATGGGGACACATTAGGGAAGGATATGGTTTATATATAAGATTAATATTTTTGTTAAGATATTCTGACCAAAATTTATTCATGGTGGATTTAATTTGAGATAAGTAGTATTAAAGTTGCCTCAAATTTGGCTCTACCCTTATTTGTTCTTGTCCTTGACTGTCATTTGCTTCGCAAATATGTAGGGGTTCAAGGGGGCAGCGCCCCCTGATGGGGTTCAACGCTGCACAATCAAATGAAGAAATAAGAAAATTTTATTAAACCCTAAATATTTGGCATTTATCATTTGAAGGAATATTGAGGCAGAGAGAGCGTACAAATTAAAAGGCTTCACATGAGAAGATTTACCTAGTGCAGCAGTCAAATTGGTAATGTAGTGGAAGAAAACAGACATGATCGAGGCAGAGAGCGCATGCAGTCTGCAAGCATTTGAAGGAATACAACCCCTGTTGAGTCTAGTGAATAAGTTGTTAAACCTAAGTTAATGTCCCAAAGCTACCAAGAGGGGGGGGGGGGGTGAATTGGTATTTTAAAAATTATCCCTCTTTTAGATAAGTTGAACCGAAAATAAACTTTAATAAATTTTTATAAAAATTTTTTCAACCACAACTTTTTAAACAAAAAAAATGCTAAAAATAAAAAGCAAAAAAAATAAACGACACAAGATTTATAGTGGTTCAGTCTAAACCAGACCTACATTCACTCCCCAAAGGCACCCTCTGGGTATTGCACTAATACCAATAGTGTCTCTCCCTTTGCACCAACAGCAAGGCGGAGAAGCCTTTACAAACACTCTTTCCACCACTACCCGGTGCGGCCGAGAACCGTCGTCCTTTTACACTATCCCCAGTGTTGGCAGAGAACCGTCCGTCCTTTCACACTCTCCTAGTGTGGGCAGAGAACCCTTCGTTCTTTCACACTCTCCTAGTGTGGGTAGAGAACCCTTCGTCCTTTCACACTCTCCTAGTGTGGGAAGAGAACCCTTCATCCTTTTACACTATCCTAGTGTGGGCAGAGAACCCTTCATCCTTTCACACTCTCCTAATGTGGGAAGAGAACCCTTCATCCTTTCACACTCTCCTAGTGTGGGCAGAGAACCCTTCGTCCTTTCACACTCTCCTAGTATGGGTAGAGAACCCAATCTCCTTGAAAGATCTCCTCACAAGAAATCTAGAAGGAAGAAAGAAAAGAGTGAAGTAATTTCAAATCACAAGTAGGAAATCTTACTTTTAAACATCAAGCGAAGACTTCACGCTCCAGTTGTAGGAATCCTCCTTTGAATGCTCTCTCACACTCTCTCCTTAAGTATTCTTCCAATAAGCATGAAGATCAATGAGCAAAAAGATTGGGTGGAAGTAAAAATTGGACCTTATATAGGAGAGACAAGAAAAATCGTCCAAAACTGCTAAATTTTTAAGTTATCATGAAATGGATCATCCCGTATGATCGTAGATCATCCCGGATGATTTTACTTAAAGTGTCAGAAATGATCCTGATGTATATTGGTACGAACTATGTTCGTACATGCTTATCATCCCATACGAACTAGGTTCGTCCGATACGAATTGGTTATTGCATAGGTCGGTTCCCAAATCCCTGCAGGACATAACCAATTGAGTTAAGTTGGTTTGATTCGTCCTGGGACGAACAAGTTTCATCCTGGATGATTTTATACATAGAGTTTCGTCCAGAGATGAAGGTTAATTTCGTCCTGTACGATTTTATACAGAGAGTTTCATCTAGATACGAACCATGCATTTCGTCTAGACGAACAGTGCAAAGTGAGAATCCCGAGACGTTCATCCCGGGATAAATGTTAAATTCATCCAGAACGATTAAGACTTAGAAAAATTTTCCCCCTGTCTGTTCGATCAATTGCTCTTCCAAGGGCTTAATTGACATGAACGTCCTGTACGAACTAGGTTCGTCCCGTACGATCAGTTCACAAAAATTGTTCCCCCAAGTGCGTGTGTTGTGATTTTTCACTTAATTACAATCACTACCTCTCAATTCAAAACTTATAATTTACAAATGAATATTTGCTAAATTTGATTTGAAGTCTTCATAGCTTGGAGTTGATTTTCCTGAAATGTTAGTACACACTAGAGCAAAAATAAATCTTCCAAAAAAGTGTTAGGATATATATATATATATACATAAAATAATAATATTTGAAATCATCAAAATAATACAAGTTGCAAGAATGTAAAACATGTAAATAGTAACTCTCTTAACAATCTCCTCCTTTTTGATGATGGCAAAATAATTATTGTTTGTAGGATTTCAAATTCTAAGAATCTCCTAAACTCCACCTGAATTGATGAATACATGAAAAATAAGGGGACATAAATTTATTCAAAATTTTTATTTTTCAAAAATTTAATACAAAACAAGAAACATACAAAACACACAACTTCAATAATGACAAACATAAAAGGAATATAAAAAAACAAAAACAAAAAATCAAACCAAACAAACATATAATTTATCCCCCTTTTTGACAACAGCAAAAAGTGAAGCAGAAAAGAAGTCTTGAAATGTAAGCAGAAGTATGAAATTCATTTGATAATTTAATCTTGAAAGTGATTGAAATAAGATATGCAAATAAAATTAAAACATTAGATAAATCATATAATTTCATATAATTTAAGAAGTGATATAACATAGATAATAAAAAGAATTTATCAAAGACATGAGTTAATTTAGACTTTAAGATAAAGAAAATCATTGCACTAAGGATGGATAAAAAATTTTATATTTCAAATTTTAATGTCAAGTATAAATGAATATAAGATCAATTTGAATTAAGAGATTAAATGAGTTCGGAAAGAAGTAACTACCACATGTGGCGCTTTGCGCATCTTTTTCAATTTTATGGCACATTTTTGTGTATCTTTTTCAATTTTATGGTACATTTTTGTGCATCTTTTTACTTTGGACTTATTTTGTTCCTCTTTTTCTTATTGCAAACATTTGTGCAATACTTTTGATTTTTGTACATTTGTACAATTTTCAAGAGTAATTGAATTCTTTCCGAAATCAATAATCTAAAATTTCAAATTTTTCTAAGTGCATAAATACTATTTGAAAAGAGATACAAAATAAGAAAACATCTAAATTGCAATAATAATATTAAAGATAATGTAGTATAAATAAGAGACATGAAATTGAAAATCCTAATAATATCAAGTTATAAGCATCACTTAAATTTAGAATAATTAGATTTTCTAATGAAATTAATTTTAATTTACAATTTAGGTTAAAGCACTATAAAGATTAAAAAACAATGAATGTCATAAAGTCTAACACGCATTTCTAAAATATTTAAACAATAAAACATTGGAACATATATTGATATCGAATGAAGATTTTGCAATTTTAAGTTCAAGATATCAATAAAAACACAACTAAAACAAGGAAAATACAACAATCTAAAAGAAATGACTAAACACATAAACCACATAAACACATAACAAACACATAAACTATAAAGAAACACTGAACAAATACAACAATCATTCAGATGGACCCTGATTTGGAGGAGGAGGAGGTGGTGCTGCACCAAAGAAGTTGAAGTAACTACTCTTCATAAGCATGTTGGTATTTATGTTATTTATCTGATCACGCATAAATCCCATATCTTGATTGTTCTGAATATCCTACTGCTGTAAATGAGTTTCAATTTGATCAAACCTTTGATCAAAATGAGCCTCTAAATTGTCAAATCTTTGAACCAAATTTTGATAATTTGGTTCAGTAGCAGATGTAGGTTCAGCTTCTTCTTCTGTTTCACTCAGAACAACATGAGTTTTTCTAGGCTCTTCTTTATTGAAGATAGCTCTAAAGGATGCATCGTTGTAGTATAGTGGTTCTTCAAAATCTTGTTCTGGATGAATCAAATTATACTTCTTTTCCAAAATATAGGCAATCAGATGTCCTAAGGCTATGCTCTTCATTCTTTTATGATCAACATGACCAATTTCAGAAAGGCCATAAATGTAGTCAATTAGGAGTTGGGCGTCATTTATAGGTTGTCTGGTCATTATCAAGAAGGTAACAACAAAAAGAAGAGGTGTGATATTGACTCTATCACCAGCTTTAGGTATAATGGAAGTTCTAAGTATGTGTTGGATGATATGGGCATCACGAACTAAAGTTGCTACTTTAGGCAAATGATCCTTAACTTTTATTCCTCTAATCACACGATTAACTTCAATCTAATCAAAATTTGTGGTGGTTAAAGTGTGTGCTCTTAATCCTTCAATCCTTAAGTTTAGGAAGATACCAAGGTCAGCCTTGGTGATTTCAACTTTCTTTTTAAAAATAAAGGAACTTATGACAAAATGGTCAGAGTTGAAAGACATGTTCGCCAAAAAATAATGAAAGGTTTCTTTGTTGTAGAAGTGTACTAAGGTGAGGATTAAGCCAAATTGAGTAGAGGTAAACAAGTGCATTACCTTAAAAGTTAATTCTTCATGTTGGAGTACTCTAGATGGGGTAATTTTTGCGAAGACAAACCTAGCATAAGATTCTTCATTGGCTTTAGAAAGGAAATTTTCAGAAGTGTTTCTTGGTGGACCCTTAGTCAAAGACTTTTGACGCTTGCTAGAACTTTCCATTGAAATATATTAAGAGAAGAAAGGTTTGAAAGAGATGTGTGAATGTGACTATTCAGTAAAAAATGCAATTTATGGAAAAATGACTGTTCATACCAGACAAAATTTTCGTTCGTCCCGTACAAAAAAAAATTTGTATGGACGAACGAATGAGTCAAAAAAGAAATGGCTTTTCGTAAACACACAACTTACGAAGCATCCTTTCATGTAGGCTTTTGACCAAAATGATCATACAGACGAACACATGTTCGTCCGGACGATCAGAAATTCAATTCATTTTAATGGCAGTTGAAAACCGTCCCCCGCTATGAACCAACATGTGTTCTTCTGGATGAACCAAAGGTTCATACGGATGAAGTTCATATTAAAAATTGTATTATCCATTCAGCTACTACTTTCACTCATCCCGTCGTTTGAAAAATATTTCATCCCAGACGATCATAACGATCGTACAGACGAATTACATTAAAACTACTCTTAAAATGGTTCGAAATCACACATTTTGTCATACTACACAAATCGTCCTGTACGAAGCATTTTCATCCCGGACGATGATGACCACAAATTCACATTTTCACACTCAAAATAAAAATGAATAAAAACAAACAAGATAATACTTAAACACAGACTTTTTTAAGAAGAAAATATCACATAAATAAACTAGTAAACATAATGAACATAAAACAAAAAATATCAATGTTGCAGAAAAATATTTTTATCTAAGCATTTAAATCAATCACTCCAAGCCTTGTTCTTAATGTACTGAAAGTATCAAAGGCTAAAGGTTTTGAAAAAATGTCTGCAAGTTGATTTTAAGTTGAAACATGGGTAAGTTCAATTTCTCCCTTGGATACATGATCCCTTATGAAATGATGCCTTATGTTAATGTGTTTAGTTCTTGAATGTTGAATAATAGTTTTAGATATGCAGATAGCACTAGTATTATCACAATAAGTTGGTATAGTGGCTATAGTTAATCCTAAATCAATCAACTATTATTTTAACTAAAGTACATGTGCCACACAACTTCCTAAGGCAATGTATTCAGCTTATGCAATAGATAGAACCACTGAATTTTGTTTTCTACTAGACCATGAAACTAATGAATTTCCAATGATTTGATATGTTCCAGAAGTTCTTTTCCTATCCCCCCTACATCCTGCAAAATTAGAATCTGAATAACCAATAATTTCAAATGAAGAGCTAAACCTAGGATACCAAATTCCTAAGTTCTGAGCATACAAATTGATTCAACTCTTCTTGCATGGCCAATATCCAAAATTCATCTGAAAGTGCTTGATCAATATTAGTTGAAATAAATGCATAATGATTGACTTCCTTATTTAATCCATGCCTAGTTCTAACACCCTCACTTGGTTCACCTATAATCAATTCCCTTGGGTGGTTTTTATAAAAGCTCAAATCTCTAGCCAAAGGTTTTTCTCTCTCCAAAGTCTCTTCGACATTTTCTTCTAAGTTTATTCTATCAATCTTTTGGGAGTTATCCTCAATCTCATCTTCAATAACATTTGGCTCTTCCAAATTTTTAGATTCATCAAATACAATATGTGTGGTCTCTTCAATTGCTAAAGTTCTTTTATTAAATACCCTATAAGATTTTTCAACACTTGATTATCCAACAAAAATTCCTTCATCTAATTTTGGATCAAATTTTCCTAAGGCATATTTTTTATTATTATGAATGAACACATTGCAACCAAAAACATGCAAATGAGATAAATTAGGTGTTCTACCTTTTAGCAACTCATAGGGTGTTTTATTTAATTTAGATCTTACATTCACCCTATTTAGAACATAACATACAGTGCTAACCACATCAGCCCAAAAATATCTAGGAAGTGAGTATTCTGCCAACATTGCTCGGGCGGCTTCTATTAATGTTCTATTTTTTCTTTCGACTATCCCATTCTGTTGAGGGGTTCTAGGTGCAGAAAAGTTGTGATCAATTCCTTTCACCTTACAACAATCTTCAAATCTCTCATTCTCAAATTCTCCTCCACGATCACTTTGTATATAAATAATTTCACACCCTAATTTTCTTTGAATCCAAGTCAAAAAATTTCTAAATTCCTCAAATGATTCACTCTTATGAAATAGAAATCTAACCCAAGTGAATCTTAAGTAATCATTCACAATAACAAATCTGTATACCTTCCCTCCTAGACTCACAGTTCCAACTGGTCCAAAAAGATCCATGTATAAAATTTCCAATAGTTTACTAGTCCTAAGATCCTTATTGGACTGAAAAGATGACTTCACCTGCTTTCCTAATTGACATGCATCAAAAAGGTGGTCCTTAGTAAAGTCTAGTTTTGGTATACCTCTTACTAAATTCTTTTGGGTAATCCTCCTAAGAGTTTTCATGCTAGAATGACAAAGTCTCCTATGCCAAAGCCTTGACTCATCAGAAACAATTTTCAAACAAAAAATAGTAGGAGTTTGAATGCAATTTAAATCTAACATATAAATATTGTTTACCCTTTTTCCATTTAAAACATCTTTACCATTTAGACTTAATATGCAGCTAGTAGGAAAAAAATTTATACTATAACCCTTATCATATAGCTGACTTATACTTAATAAATTATGCTTTAAGCCTTCAACTAATAACACATTGTCTATAAATTTTTTTTTAAGATTTCCAATCATACCTGATCCAACCACCTTCTTTGTGGTATTATCTCCAAGTGTAACATTGCCTCCACTCCTAGCTTCCAGCGTTATGAATTGAGCAGTATCTCCAGTCATATGTTTTGAACATCCACTGTCCAGGTACCATATACTCTCACGAGGTCTTATGTGAGAGCGACCCTCTTCTTGATATGACAGATCAAGACTATCTGCCATCAAGCAAAGATTGGTGACTTCTTCTTCCTTTTCATTCTCTTATGAATCTGAAGTTGAGTCCGCCTAGAAAGCTCTTTAAAACTTCTTCCTGCCATTCTTTACAATTGGTTTCTCCTCTACCTTCTCCTTGATAGGAGTGGCTTTGAGTTTTGGGCAATCAGTTTTAATATAACCAGGTTTCCTGCTTTCATAGCAAATTACTTCATTAGAAACCTTGTCATTTCTATTAAATTTACCTCTATTCCATTGCTGGCGTCTCTTTTGATTCCTTTTCAGAAAGCTTCTAAACTGTCTAGTCATTAATGCAATGTCGTTTTCATCCTCAGGTTGAGTGTTCACTCTAAGACTCTTCCACTTTTAGTGCTATGTTCTTTTCTTTTCATGGTTTACCTGCATCAATCTTTCTTTGGCTAACTCCTTGCTCGTAAGCAATAAGTGAACCAAGAAGACTGTCAATTGAATAAATGTTTAGATCTTTTGACTCTGTAATTGCAGTAATTTTAACATCATAAGTAGTAGGTAAACAACGAAGAATCTTATTAACCATTTCAGCATTCGTTAGTTTCTTACTAAGTGCATGCAAAGAGGTGACTATTTGAGTAAATCTTGTGTACATATCAGAAATGAATTCATTAGGTTTCATGTGAAACAGTTCATAATCATGCAATAAGATATTAAGCCTAGATTGTTTAACCTTATTAGTCTCCTCATATGTTATACAAAGTCTATCCCATATATCCTTTCCACTTTTACAAGTGAAAACCCGCATGTAATCTTCAGATTTTAAGGCACAAAAGAAACTATTCAAACATTTAGCGTTTAGTTACGCTAAGTCACGTTCTTCTACACTCCAGTCTGCAAAAGGTGTTTCAACTCTAACTCCATCAACTAATCTAGTTGGTTTTGTATATCCTTCCTGGACTATGATCCACATACTATAATCAAGTGATTGTAAGAAAGTAGACATGCGTGTTTTCCAAAAATCAAAAGGTATATTGTCAAACAATGGAGGTCTAATAATAGAGTAACCCCCATGTGTGTTACAGTTTCCAAATGTAGCCATTTACGCTAATCAAAAAGTAGTTTAAACTTATGATTTTAGAACAAACCTCTGATACCACTTGTTGAGTCTAGTGAATAGGTTGTTAAACCTAAGTTAATGTCCCAAAGCTACCAAGAGGGGGGTGAATTAGTATTTTAAAAATTATCCCTCTTTTAGATAAGTTGATCTGAAAATGAACTTTAATGAATTTTTATAAAAAGTTTTTCAACCACAACTTTTTAAACAAAAAAAATGTAGAAAATAAAAAG
Organism: Dendrobium huoshanense; assembly: GCA_016618105.1. Classification (NCBI taxonomy): domain Eukaryota; kingdom Viridiplantae; phylum Streptophyta; class Magnoliopsida; order Asparagales; family Orchidaceae; genus Dendrobium; species Dendrobium huoshanense. Next base: position 6,296,732 of record CM028349.1, on the reverse strand, counting down.
CAGTAAAAATAAATGACACAAGATTTATAGTGGTTCGGTCTAAACCATACCTACATCCACTCCCTAGAGGCACCCTCTGAGTATTGCACTAATACCTATAGTATCTCTCCTTTTGCACCCACAGCAAGGCAGAGAAGACTTTACAAACACTCTTTCCACTACTACTCGGTGCGGCAAAAAATCATCGTCCTTTTACACTATCCCCAGTGTTGGCAGAGAACCGTCCGTCTGTTCACACTCTCCTAGTGTGGGCAGAGAACCCTTCATTCTTTCACACTCTCCTAGTGTGGATGGAGAACCCTTCATCCTTTCACACTCTCCTAGTGTGGGCAGAGAACCCTTCATCCTTTCACACTCTCCTAGTGTGGGCAGAGAATCCTTCGTCCTTTCACACTCTCCTAGTGTGGGCAGAGAACTCGATCTCCTTGACAGATTTCCTCACAAGAAATCTAGAAGGAAGAAAGAAAAGAGTGAAGTAATCTCAAATCACAAGTAGGAAATCTTACCTTTGAACATCAAGCGAAGCCTTCATGCTCCAGTGGTAAGAATCCTCCTTTGAATGCTCTCTCACACTCACTCCTTAACTCTTCTTCCCATAAGCACGAAGATCAATGAGCAAAAAGATTGGGTGGCAGTAAAAATTGGACCTTATATAGGGGAGACAAAAAAAATCATCCAAAACTGTAAAATTTTCAAGTTATCACAAAATGGATTGTCCCGAACAATTTTCTTAAAGTGTTGAAAACGATCTTGATGTATATTGGTACGAACTATGTTCGTACATGCTTATCATCCCATACAAACTAGGTTCGTCCGGTACAAAACAGTTATTACATAGGTCTATTCCCAAATCCCTACAAGACGTAACCAACTGAGGTAAGTCGATTCGGTTCGTCCTGGGAAGAACAAGTTTCATCCTTGACAATTTTATACAGAGAGTTTCATCCAGAGACGATGGTTAATTTTGTCCTGTATGATTTTATACAGAGAGTTTTGTCTAGAGACGAACCATGCATTTCGTTTGGCAAACAGTGGAAAGTGAGAATCCTGAGACATTCATCACGGGATGAATGTTAAATTCATCATAGACGATTAGGACTTAGAAAAATTTTCTCCCTACATGTTCGATCCATTGCTCTTCCAAGGGCTTAATTGACATGATCGTCCCGTACGAACTAGGTTCTTCCCGTACGATCAGTTCACAAAAATTGTTCCCCCAAGTGTGTGTGTGTGTTGTGATTTTTCACTCAATTACAATCACGCCCTCTCAATTCAAAACTTATAATTTACAAATGAATATTTGCTAAATTTGATTTGAAGTTTTTATAGCTTGGAGTTGATTTTCTTGAAATGTTAGTACACACTAGAGCAAAAACAAATCTTCCAAAAAAGTGTTAGGAGATATATATATACATAAAATAATAATATTTGAAATCATCAAAATAATATAAGTTGCAAGAATGTAAAACATGCAAATAGCAACTCTCTTAACAACCCTAAATAGGTTGATTTCAGTAAGATGAAAGACAACAAAGCAATCTCAAGAACTAATCACACGATCTCCCTCTATTAGCTATAGAGCACACGAACCGTAAATGCCTTAATATATATTTTTTAGTGTGAACCATAATTGCCCTAATATATATTTTTTAATATACTTAAATAAAAGTGTCTTAATATAATGTAGTTAAAAGTTGTTTTTTTGTAGTAATTCTTTAAAAGAATCCCATTACATGTTGCTCCTGCAGCTGGGGTTCATATATCATCAAGAGGTTTTGCCACCTCAAGATGTACTCAACCAAAGACTCTTCTGATTTTTTCTTTTTGATGATAAGATCGCCCATGGCTATTCTCAGTTGAGCTCATGAGAATCTCTTTAAGAATAGACCCTCAAGCTCTGTAAAAGTTTACAATGAACTATTCAGCAGATTGGCGTACCACTCAAAAGAAATCCCAGATTGACTACTCAATTTTCTTTTCCAGACTTTTGATGTATTCATCCTTCTCATTCAATTTGATTGAGCCATCTGAGTTAATGCTACTGCTGAATCCTCCTCTTTACTAGACCATTGTATTGAAGGCTCAACATCTTTGGTCAATGCTCTCATTTCAACCATATAAATGTTTCTGGCAGTTTCTACTTCCATAAATAAATCATCAAAATCTGGGTCGAAGGATTCGATAGCCTTCTTCTTAAGAATCTCCCAGATTTCCTGGAACACTTAATCGATTGGTCTACCATTAATTATCATAGGATCTACTGGGAAGTATCCTTTAAATTCTAATATCTCCTTAAATTCTCTCTCATTAAGCTTAGAGAGGATTTCCTAGATCATAAGATCTCATTCGGTGACTAACTTTGCAGTAAGTTGATTTAACATCAGCTCATCAACATCTAGAACTGTCCTCTACCCTCTAACTATCTAGGGGTTAGTAGTTAAGAGGGTGGCATCCTTAGTAGGTAGAGGGACATACTCCATAATTGGTGATAAAGGAGTTTATAGATTCAATGCTCTAATATCAACAGGAGTGGAGTCCTCACCTCCCTAAACAGGGAGCCGGGGGACATCAACTGGTGGTAGATCTAAACTGTCTCAAATTTGGATCCCTTCAGATATGCTTAACTTCTTCGGTACATACTTCTTCTCAAGTGACATGGGCCTCTTGCCCTTAGCATCAGTCAGTCTCAAATCCTTAACAAACTCTTTAGTTTGATAACAACTTGGACCAGCTTTGATAATCTTGAAGGGGGGATCGGCAGCATTCCACTATAGAGACGACCCTTGCCAGATCCAGTCAAAACTATCTCCTTCATCTTTATAAATGGGAGACGAGACACACAATGATATCAATCCACTAACACGGACGTAATAGGCTACTTGACAAATTTTTTATTTGTCCTTACTGGGGTTCTCAGCTTTAGACTTTTCTTCATTCAGGACTTCATTCTCAAACTTGTGTGAGATCACCCCCTTCAGGTGTCTCATGTATTATTAGTTTATCTCATCTGTCTGAAAGTACTGGTGTGGATTATATTTCTTAAGATTCTAGTTCTCAAAATTTATTTCTCTTTTGGGGTCTTCTTCATAGAGCAGTCCGTCGAGCATGGTGGTGAGCTAGAATTCCTGGAGACTCTATCCTGCCTTATAGCAACAGTGAGGGGAAAGAAATGACTCCCCTTGAGGAGTGGAGAAGAGGCTCTATGAAACTTAAGGCCTTCTACTGGGCGATCTTCCTTTTCTTGGTTATCTTTTTTCTGACCCTCCTCAAGTAGTTCTTTATAGCATTCTTGCTTCCAAAGGGGACTTCAAAACAGAAGAATCCCTTTTCAAACAAAGACCTGACTTCAGCATCAACTACAAACTTTAACTTCTCCTCCTCCCTTAGTAGAGGAATGGTAGACAAAGGGGCGATAACATCCCCTTCTTAGGAAATAAGGGTATCAAACCCTAATCCTAGGACCAATTCCAACACAGGGGTGTCTAGCTTGATAGCATCCAAATCAACTAACATCTCTCCATTCTTTAAGAGTTCAATTGTTTGAAAGCCCAAACTAAGTTGGATTGTTTTTCCATAGTCAAATTCTTCATAGGTAAGATTCTTGTCAAAGGTAAATATCAATTTGCCAGCCATTGTAGAGAGTTTAATTTTTTGGAATTTGAAAAGAGAAGATTTGAATTAGAATTTTGAATTTGAATTTGAAAAGAAACTTATATTTTATCATGTATACCAAGTTATAAGAACTATAATGTGGTATGCAATGTTAAAATATAAAAGTTGATTTTGATTTGAAGAAAATTTGAATTTTCATTATATATGTTTGATTGTAAGAGAATGTTGTAGAAAAATATATAACAATGATAATCTAGATTTGATTAGAATAGATTTTGAAGAGAGGTTTGAATTTTTAAAAATTGAAAGATTTCCCTTGCGTTTTGAAACTCGACACGTTGAATTTGCACTCGACATGATGGTTTACAAATTTTAAGGGAAAAATCAGAGATTTTGGCTCAACTCTTTTGCCCTGTCGATTGGTTCAGGGGTAAAATGTCAAAGCCTAAGTTTTCTAGAAGGATTGAATTTTGAATTTGACTTTGAAAAGGATTGAATATGCATTGCATATGTTATACTACAAGAGGGTGTTTTAGGAAAACATATGATAATGACGATTAAATCTGGACAATTTTGAAAAGAATTTAGAGAATTTGAAAATATGACAGAATCTCTCCTAATTTTTGAAACTTAGTATGTTGAATTTGCATTCAACATAAAGGTTTACAAATTTTGATGAGAAGATTCTAAAAAATTGGCTTGACTCTTTCATCTCGACGGACTATTTGTGAGTGAAATGTCGAAGACCAAATTTGCCAAAAGGATTGAGCTTTTGAATTGAATGTGAAGAGGATGTTTATACTCTATCACATATACTGAATTATAAGAATTATAATCCCATATGAAGTGATAAAATATAGAGATCGATTAGAATTTGAAAAAGATCAAATTTTGCTATAGAATTTAAACCTTGATTTTTAAATTGAATGACCTTCTATAAGTTATGAAACTTAACATGCTTGAGATATGTTTGAGCATGCGAGTTTTCAACATTTATAGGAAGATTTTGAAAGGTGTAGCTTGACTATTTTTCTCTACCAATCAACCTGGAGGCAAAATGTTAAAGCCCAACTTTGACTAAGGTTTCCTCGCTCACTTCTCTTTTGACATGTCTTATTGATGTTGGCCACACCCAAGGAAGAAATGGGTAGAGGGACCAATGGAAGGGAGGGTAGTCAAAACTACCAATGTAGTAACATTTCTATCTTTATTAAAGATGGAGAGAGAGATTTGTCCCTAGTGGAGTCACCATTTTTTTATTTGATTAAAAAATTGAGGTTTGAAAATATTTAATTTTCTTTGAAAGAATTTATTTTTTGAAATTTTAGTTTTGAAATCAAACACGTTATTATGAATGATATATTACCTCAGGAGGCGATAATATCATTACTTAATGGGCTTGGATTACAAAATTGCAAGTTCATCCTGATTATCATAGTCAAACTTAGGGAAGAATCACATATGATCACTGAGGATCAAAATGATGTTTGATCGAGTGTTTGACTATAATAATTTAGATAAATTATCATTAATTTCATAATCAAAATTATGATAATAAGATTATGTATCTTACCAGGGAAATAAAATATTGTTTATTATCAATCATTTGAATATAATTGTAATGATCGTTGAATTTAAATTTTCCCAAAGAGAATTAAATGAATTTTGAAAACTTAATTTTGAAAAATTGATCTAGGTTCTAAATCTCTTACGAGTGTAAGCCCTCATAGTTAATTACATCATAAGAAAATCAAAGTCTCCTATGAATACTTTCGATTAAAATAATGGTAGAAGTTATAATTGAATTTTCAAAGATTGATATCAAAGGAGTTAAAATTGGAATTAAATTGGGATTGGGTCAAAATTGAATACTTATTTTTTGAGGTTAAAGAAAGATAAGTAGGAGGTGTTTAAGATTTAAAATAATTCAGAAAATACCCCAACCTACCCTATGTGCTGTGCTTAAATTTTGGATTGAAAGATATTTAATTTGAGTTGTCAATGTTATTAGAATGTTGAGATTCAATTCCTCGAGATTAAAGTCTTATAGTCTGAACTTGCCTCAGAACCTTAATCTAAATTGGGTACTAAAAATTAGTAACCTAGACTTAGCTAATACAATACAAATATGGACTTACCCTGACCTGGATTGGGGAGCCAGCTAACCACCAAGTCACTTAAAATCTATGAGTCCAGTCTTTTATTGAAGAGTGGTAAGGACATCGTTTATTTAAGTTTAAGAAAATGGGACTAACATCTAGAGCAGATCCTAATTAGACCCTTGACTTATGTTGGGTAATATGAAGATTGAAATACAAATGCAATTAAATTTTATACTCATTTAAATTTATATCTAATGCGATGCATACTAGTTGACTCGATAAATACTTAAATTAGAATGAAGCAGCTTTAAAAAGGCTTAAAAATAGATTTTATCTTAGAGATTGCATAACTTCCCATTGACAGGACTACACCCTAATAGGTCAGGTGGCCTATTAGAACCCGCAGGCGGTGAGATGCCTAACAAGGTAGAGAAAATATAATATGTATATATGAGACCCTTGGTAATCTGAGCTTACTTCTTAAAATCTTTAGAGTTTCTATCTTTTCTTAAATATTTTAAATTTAATTAAAGTAGAAAAGATATTTAACGTGCCCTAACGAGCCTCCAATCATTTCAGGCTAAATCAAAAGCATTATGCAATAAAAAAAAAGCTGGAAAAGACATGCAATTTTTACTGCACAATCAAATTAAATAAATCAATCAAATAAATTAAATACTCAAATTGAATATCCATGTGTCAAGTGCCACTTAATATTATAACCCATAAATTATAGAAAATAAAGTGGTCGGGTACCACTGATAACTAACCTGAATTTTTAGTCCTAAGATACAACTGACTTTGAGAATAGGATTCTTCTCCGTCTTCACTTCTTCGTCCTTCTACGGGCTCCTTGAATCCTTCAGGTCCGGATATCCAAATGAAAAGAAACTCCCACTAGAAAGGGGCGTTATCTTTTCCCTTTAGATATCTTAAATAATCCAAATTTGGATCTCCAAATATAAAGGAACTCTCCCCTAAAGGATGTTCTATCCTCTTTAGATTTTAAATTAGATTTACAACATCCCATCTCAAAACACTTTATAACTCTTAATTATAACTCAATTACATCAAATTACATTACATGGAAATAAAAAATTTAGACTCAAACAACCTGCAGGGTTATCCTAAATAATCAACATTTAAATCAACATCACAAACAGTTTATATTTATTGGAATATTTAAAACTCAATGACAGCCTGTTGACCTCATTTTTGTATGAGGTCACTAAGGCCCTTCCAAACCCCAGATCAATTCTAGGTCGTAGGATCCCCTCTAGAGTTTAAGATTCTTTCCTAGAGCAAGACCTTAGGGCCTACTCTAGAGCTTAAGATTCTTTTCTAGATCCAAGACCTTAGGGCCTACTCTAGAGCTTAGGACTCTTCCATCATCCAAATTCTAGAGCCCCTCTAGATCCTAGATCCTATAACCCCTCTAGATCCTAGGACCAATCTAGACTCAAATCAATCCCTACCTTTGATCAACTCCAACCTCAAATCAATCCCTACCTTTGATCAACTCGAACCTCAAATCAATCCCTACCCTTGATTAATTCAAATCTCAAACTTCATTCAATTCAAACCCAAATTAATTCAAGCTTCAAACACATCCAAACTTTGACCCAATCAACTTGAGAATCCAAACTTCAATTTAGACTTTGATCCTACCTTTGATCTAGCTTTGACCCTATCCATTCATTAACAATCACCACATGATTGTAAATGATTTGGATATTTCAATATTAATCATTCAAACTTGAAATCCATTCCAAATCCAGAAATCCATACTCAAATCCAAAGTCTTAAGGCCCTGTCCTAAAGACCTTTTTCAAGGATTTTCAAATATTTCAAAACCCGGTCAAATGACCTCTGATTCAGGGTCTATCACTTACAAAGTGATAAGACATGTCTCTAGAGGTTACCCTCCAATTTTGAGCCCATTCTGAGGTCCCTAACCCCAGAATCTAAATTAAAATCCAAAGGCTGTAAAACCTTCAAATATTTACATCCTATGCCATTGGACCTAACACCTTGAAGATTTTGATCTTGGAGCCCACATCAAAGCCTCCAATCACTTCCAGACCCTTGATTATAACCCATTGAGCAATAAACTGCATTTTTTAGACCCATTTTTAACCCTAGTTGACCAATGAGTCAAAATTGACCAAAATACCCCTATGGGGATTTCAAAAGCCCATTTCGATCCAAATCAACTCCAAATTATTTGAAACCACTTTCAACAAGTTTCAAATATCAAACCCAACTTGTTGAACTTGAACCCAGACCTTGGGTCAACCTGGTTGACCAAGTCAACCAAGTTTGACCCATTAACCCATACACCCCTTCTCATTCAAACCTTTGAATCAAGTCCATTCCAAGTCCTTTTGAATGTAAGGGATGACCCCTTGGGTACCCAAGAGACCTCTCTTGGAGACCCAAGCCTTGGGCTCACTTGGGATAGCCATTTACCTTGACCCAAGTGACCAAAAGAGAGGTCTCTCTTGAGCCATCTCTTAACCTTAATCAAATTGAATCCAAATCAAGGTGTCATTGCGTTCCCATTGAACCAATACACCTTCCTTGACCAGCCCAACCCTTGGGCTCACTTGGGTCAAGAGTTAGGCTAACCCAAAGTGCCCAAGATCACTTGGGATTGAGCCAATTCTTAACCTAAGCCCAATTGAACTTGATCAACACCTCTCATAGGTGGCCCTAGGTCCAACACACCTCCTCTAGCCAGCCCATGCTCTGGGCTAACCTGGGTCAGGTTTTAGGCTAACCCAAAGTAGCCAAAAACATATGGATCCGAGCCATCTTCCAACTTAGATCAAATTGGACCCAATTTATACTTGCATTGGGTCCACCAGACCCAGACCCACTTCCCACCTCAAGCCCAAGGTCTGGCCTGACCTGGGTTGAGCCCAAATCAACCCGAACTGAGCAGATTTGGATCAACCTGAGCCATCTTTTAACCCAGACCAAGTTGAATCCAATTGCCACTTGCATTGGGTGCACCAGACCCAGACCTATCTCCCATACCAAACCCAGGGTCTGACCTGACCTGGATCGAGCTCAATTCGACTCGAACCGAGCAGGTTTTGGTCCAACCCAGCCACCTGTTCAATCCAGACATCCCCAGGCCAAATTGACTCCACTCTTGACTCCAGCATGTCCCCATCGGCCTCCCCAAGTAAACCCGACCCAAACCATGGCCGGCGGCGGTCGGAACCAAATGGAAAATGAGTTCCTGTGGCCCCCTCCAGCTCAATCTCGGCCGTCCATGCTTGCGAAAGGTGGCCGAATAGGCTCGAGTTCCCCAGACCGCGAGAAGTATCCTCGATCGCTTGAGATCGTTTCCCAGAGCTCTTGCGACCTCCTGAGCTCTCCCTTCGAGATCCCAGATTGATCCCTTCACCCGTTCGAGCGAGCGCCCGTGAAAGCTTTCGGCATTCCGCTCGAAATCGTACCTTCGGCCGTCCTCCGGTCCCGATGTCTGAAGGAGATCCATTCTCCATCGTCCCCTGAAGCTTCCTGATAGAGAAGCTCATTTGTTGAGACTTTCTCTGCGGTAATCCCCTCATCCCGAGCTCCCAAGCTAGGTAGTCCGATCAAGTATGAAGGAAACTTTCACCACAACGGATCTCCACCGTTGGATTGAAGGTTTCCACTGTCCTGATCCTCCCTGTGAAATTTCATCGGAGTTCATCGACGGGATCGCCCGGATAACGCCGGAGAAGCTCCACGGTCTCGGATACGAGCGGGAGGTTGAAGACATAATCTCAGCTGTTGATTCCGATCAACGACTCGGATTAGATCCCGCGGTATCGAAGCGCGTTTAATCTCAGTCATCTGACCCGCCATCCGACGGCTATGGTTAATCGAACAGTTAACAGTTAGCGCCAATGATTGCCCAGCCAATCAGCGTGCGGCGCGTGTAAAGGGTTGCTGACTGTGTAATGGCCGAATTAATAATTCCAGAAATTCAAGGGAACTTCAAAAAATCATAACTCCCTCCACACTTGTCCAAATTAGATGTTCTTAGGCTCATTGGAAAGATCTCAGGGAGATCTACAAAAGCCATATAGTTTCAGGCCCTGGTTAGGTCAATGTTAAGTTTAATTTCAGTTTGAGTAGTTTATCAATTTATTTAATTACTCTTTAAATACAAGTCCACCAGGCCTGGAATTTTGGGAGATTGAAATTGAACATGTTTTTGACATGTCCAAATTTTATCTCCCCATTTTAAGATGTTCAAGGGAATTTTCCCCAAATTTTGAGTTCAAGGGTCATGGCTTGACCCTTATCTTCAAAATGGGGTATAGACCTATCCAATGGGATTTAGAGTGTGATTCTTTGTGTGATGATGATGTGTAGGGTAAGGAGTGTAGAGCCACTGATTTTGCCCCAATCCAAGCTTAGGATAGATCCCTATAGTGATTTGAAGGTGACTTAGAGTTCACCTGGGGTTGTTTAGTTAACCACCTTAGAGTACTCCATTTGAGCTCAAATTTTGTGGGTTTAGTCCTTAGGGTCAGCTGATCCTATGGTCCAAATTTCATTAAATTTGGAGTTCATTTGGTTCCCCAAGTAGGAGCCTCCAAAATCCCTCTTAGAAGTGGCCTATTAACCCTAATTAATTAATAATGAACTATCTTTAACTCATAAAATCTATTAAAATGTTTATAATTGTTCCTAATTAATCCCTTGATCATTGAGAATTGAAACCCTCTTGAATTGGCTTCATGATTTGGCTTAATTTAGTCTTTAGGTAAGATCAAGGGTTAATCAGTTTTAATTAATTAAAAATTATTAAAACTCCCAAAAAATCTTTAAACACTTGCTGATCTCTCCTTAGATCATGTTTTATCTTTGGAGTTGATCTCAAGAGGTTTAAGAGTCATTTGGGTTTCAAATCATTAAAAGAGCCCTTAATTGAAATAATTTAATAATTCCAATAAATACCCAAACTTCCAAAATTTATAATTAATTATAAAAAATCCCAAATCACTAAAACTCAATGGAAAATGACTTCAATTATAATGTAGTGTTCTTTAACAATATTAAACCTCCATAATCTGGTCAAAGTCAAGGAGTCAACATTTTAGGTCAACTTTAGGTTAGAATTGGGCCCAAACTTCTAAAAATCATAACTTTTCATAGAGAATTCCAAATTGAATGTACCACCTGTCTAACAACTCATAATTAGGTCTAGTATTTATTAAAAATCTGAAACCCTTAAGATTAACTCTAATTTTAAAATTCAAATTTAGACCCCTTAGTTAACATATCTGGATAACCTCCAAAACTTATTAACTCCCCCAAACTCCAGAATTTCCTTAATAGGTGTTGACCTCATTTTTGGTATGAGGTCACTAAGGCCCTTCCAAACTCCAGATTAATTCTAGATCCTAGGATCCACTCTAGACCTTAGGATCCTTTCCTAGAGCCAGACCTTAGGGTCTCCTCTAGAGCCTAGGGTTTCCTTAGATCCTAGATCCTAAAACCCCTCTAGATCATGGGACCAATCTAGACTCAAATCAATTCCCACCCTTGATCAACTTCAACCTCAAGTCAATTCCTACCTTTGATCAACTCCAACTTCAATTTAATTCCTACCTTTGATCAATCTAAATCTCAAACTTCATTCAACTCAAACCCCAATTAATTCAAATTTCAAACATATCCAAACTTTGATTCAATCCACTTGGGAATCCAAAATTTAACTTAGACTTTGATCCTACCTTCGACCTAGCTTTGATTCTATCCATTCATAACAATCACCACATGATTGTAAATGATTTGGATATTCCAATCACTCAAACTTGAAATCCATTCCAAATCCAGAAATCTAGGCTCAAATCCAAAGTCTTGAGGCCTTGTCCTAAACACCTTTTTTAAAGATTTTTCAAACATTTCAAAACCCAGTCAAATGGCCTCTAATCCAGGGTCTATCACTTGCAAAGTGATAAGGCATGTCTTTAGAGGCTACCCTCCAATTTTGAGCCCATTCTGAGGTCTCTAACCCCAGAATCTGAATTAAAATTCAAAGGCTGTAAAACCTTCAAATATTTACAGCCCATGCCACTGAACCTAACCCCTTGAAGATTTTGATCTTGGAGCCCTTATCAAAGCCTCCAATCCCTTCCAGACTCTTGATCTTAACCCACTGAGCAGTAAACTGCATTTTTCAGATCCATTTTTGACCCTAATTGACCAATAGGTCAAAATTGACCAAAATACCCTTATGGGATTTCAAATGGCCATTTCAAATCAAATCAATTCCAAACTCTTTGAAACCACTTCCAATGAATTTCAAATGTTAAACTCAAACCCAGACCTTGGGTCAACCTGGTTGACCAAGTCAACCAAGTTTGACCATTGACCCATATACCTCTCCTCTTTCAAATTTTTGAATCAAGTCCATTCCAAGTCCTTTGAATGCATGGGATGACCCCTTAGGTACCCAAGAGACCCCTCTTGGTGACCCAAGCCTTGGGGTCACTTGGGTTAGCCATATGGCTTGACCCAAGTGACCAAAGAGAGACCTCCCTTGAGCCATCTTTTGATCTTAATCAAATTGAATCCAAATCAAGGTGCTATTGAGTTCCCATTCACCCAATACACCTTCCTTGACCAGCCCAACACTTGGGCTCACTTGGGTCAAGAGTTAGGCTAACCCAAAGTGCCCAAAAGCACTTGGGATTGAGCCAACTATCAACCTAAGCCCAATTGAACTTGACCAACACCTCCCGTAGGTGGCCCTAGGTCCAATACACCCCCTCCAGCCAGCCCATGCCTTGGGCTAGCTCGGGTCAAGAGTTAGGCTAACCCAAAGTAGCCAAAAACACTTAGACCCAAACCATCTTCCAACTCAAATCAAATTGGACCCAATTTCCACTTGCATTGGGTGCATCAGACCCAGACCCACTTCCCACCTCAAGCCCAGGGTCTGGCCTTACCTGGGTTGAGCCCAAATCGACCCGAACCGAGCAGGTTTGGATCAACCCGAGCCACCTTTTAACCCATATAAAATTGGACCCAATTGCCACCTGCATTGGGTGCACCGGACCCAGACCTACCTCCCATACCAAACCCAGGGTCTAACCTGACTTGGATCGAGCTCAATTTGACTCGAACCGAGCAGGTTTGGGTCCAACCCAACCACCAGTTCGATCCAGGCCTCCCCAGGCCAAATTGACTTCACCTTGGCTCCAGCATGTCCCCATCGGTCTCCCCCGATCAACCCGAACCAGACCATGGCCGGCGGCGGTCAGAGCCAATGGAGTTTGAGTTCCGGTGGTCCCCCCCAGACAATTCCTGGCTCAAGGCTGCTTCCCACCAGTTTGATCTCCACGATCCCACCTGGATGTCGCCATTGTCCACCTGGCAGCGATCCGAGCCTTCCCCAGTTCAATCCCGGCCGTCCAAGCTCCTAAAGGGTGTCTGAATACCCCCGAGCTCGCCAGAACTTACGAGGCATTGGCATTCGCTCTCGCTCGATCCCCAGAGCTCTTTCGAACTCCCAGAAGCATCCTTTGAGCCCAGAGATTGATCCCTCCTTCCGTTCGAGCAAGCGCCCATGAAAGCTCTCGGCGTCCCGCTCGAAGTCGCACCTCTGGCTGTCCTCCGATCCCGACGCCTAAAGGAGAACTGTTTGCCACCGTCCCTTGAAGCTTCTTGATAGAGAAGCTCATTCGTTGAGGCCTTCTCTACGGTAATCTCTCCATCCCGAGCTCCCTAGCTAGGTAGTTTGGTCAAGTGTGAAGGGAACCTTCACCCCAACGGATCTCCACCGTTGGATTGAAGGTTCCCACCATCCTAATCCTCTCTGCAAAATTTCATCGGAGTTTGCCGATGGGATCGCCCGGATCAAGCCGGAGAAGCCCTATGGTCTCGGATACTAGAGGAAGGTTGACGATGAAATCCCAGCCGTTGATCTTGATCAACGGCTCGGATTAAATCCTGCGGTATCGGAGCGCGGTTAATCTCAGCCGTTCGATCCGCCATCCAACGGCTGTCGTTAACCCGGCCGTTAACCATTAGCGCCAATCATTGCCGGGTGAATCGACGCGCGACGCGTGGTAACGGCTGCTAACTGTGTAATTGTCGGATTAATAAATCCAGAAATTCAAGGGATCTTCAAAAATTCATAACTCCCTGCACACTTGTCCAAATTAGGTGTTCTTAGGCTCATTGGAAAGGTCTCAAGGAGCACTATAAAAGCCCTATAGTTCCAGACCTTGGTTAGGTCAATCTTAGGTTTAATTTCAATTTGAGCATTTTATGAATTTCTTTAATTACTTTTTAAATACATGTCCACCAGGTTTGGAATTTTGAGAGATTGAAATTGGACATGTTTCTGACATGTCCAAATTTTACCTCCGCATTTTAAGTTGTTCAAGGGCATTTTCCCTATTTTTTTAAGTTTAAGGGTCATGGTTTGACCCTTAAATTCAAGAAGGGATATAGATCTATCCAATGGGATTTAGGGTGTGATTTTTGGTGTGATGATGATGTGTAGGATCAGGAGTGTAGAGCCATTGATTTTGCCCCAATCCAAGCTTAGGATAGACCCCCATAGTGATTTGAAGGTGACATAGAGCTCACCATGGATGGTTTGGTTAACCACCTTAGAATACTCCAATTGAGCTCAAATTTGGTGGGTTTAGTCCTTAGGGTCAGGTGATCCTATGGACCAAATTTCACCAAATTTGGAGTTCATTTGGTTCCCTAAGTAGGAGCCTCAAAAATCCTTCTTAGAAATGACCTTAATCCTGATTAATTGACAATGGGTTATTCTTAACCTGTAAAATTCATTAAAATGTCCTTAATTATCCTTGATTGATCCCTCAACCAGCAAGAATTGAAACCATCCTTGATTGATCTCTAGCTTTGTCTTAGCTTGATCCTTAGGTAATTAGAGTCTAACCAATTTGTAACTAATCTTGAAAATCTTAAAAATTCCCAAGAGGGTTCTAAACACTTGTTGATCCATCTCTAGGTCTTTTATGACCTTTGGTATTGATCTCAAGAAATTTAGGGCTCATTTGGGTTAAAATCCTTAAGTAGACCCTTTAGCCGTAGTAATTTGATAATCCATGTGAGTGTGCAAAATTTCTAAAATTCACTCTTAACTATAGGAAAATTTTGATTAATCAATTTAGTGGATAGTGGCTTCAATTAGAATTCATCACCTCCTAGAGACATTAGACCTCTATAAATTAGCTAAAACTAAGGACCCAGCATCTTAGGTGACCTTAGGTCGGAACGGGCCAGAACTTCTAAAAATCATAACTTTTGATAGAAAACTCCAAATTGAGTGTGTCACGTGCCTAATAACTCATAATTAGGTCTAGTATTTATTAAAAATCTAAAACCCTTAAGATTAATCCTAATTTTGGAAGCCGAATTTTGACCCCTTAATTAGTGTATCCGGATAACTCTTTAAAACCTGTTAACTCCTCTAACCCTTAAAATTCTTTTAATAGGTTATTAAAATTCTCAACCAACCCATTAAAATCAATAATCAATTCCTCTAATATTGATTCACTCCTTTAATTCCAACCAATTTAAAATAACTTAATTAACCCCGATTGCTACTAGGTAACCCAGGCCTACGAGGCTATTAGTTTAGCCCCAATGAAGGTGAAATAAACTTCACGGCCTCGGTGTGAAACAAAGGTAGTAATCAATTAACTCTTAAAATACATTTAATTAAAATTTCTAATTTATTAGTATTTAAAGCTTAACTCAAACCTCCCTTCTAATCCTTAACAAATCTAAAACTTTAGTCAACTTTAACAAACTACCAACTTTAGGATCTACCCCAGCCACACGACCTTTTACACACACTTTAGATGATGTGCTAGGACAACCAACTCTAGATCTAGGTTAGGCCGGTGTTAACTTTACTGCTGTGTGCCAGATTTTTCGTGGTTTTCACTGCATGTTGTGGATGAAATTGTTTTGCTGTGTCTGTTTACTTTTCTGCACTCTGTGGATGGACTGATGTGTTTGGCGGATAGATTACCCTTAGGTTAGGTACGATCTGGATGTTCACATAATTTTCTGCAGGTGGCCACGCTCATGTAGAGAAATAAAAGGGGGCTAAGTTAATAATAAATGTTAATTATTATAAATGCTTGCACAGGCGCTTCAGCTGCTAAAGCCCCCAAATAAAAGAGCGTGGCCAGTGTGTTTTACTTACTTTTCTGCACATATATACAACTGCTTGAGAATAATTGCTCTTTTTATTAACTGCTTAGGATAACCCTGCAGGTGAGTCTAGATTTTTGATTTGATATAA
Organism: Dendrobium huoshanense; assembly: GCA_016618105.1. Lineage (NCBI taxonomy): Eukaryota > Viridiplantae > Streptophyta > Magnoliopsida > Asparagales > Orchidaceae > Dendrobium > Dendrobium huoshanense. The sequence continues at coordinate 6,280,712 of CM028349.1, read as the reverse complement.
ATGTAATTTCTAAAATTGTCAAGTGTTGTGAAAGTTAAGTTTGAGTTGGGATACATAGGTTCAAAGCTTGGATTTCAAAGAGGAAAGGGTACCATTTTGGGGACTATTCCTTTTCCATTTGGAAATCCAAATTTGGATCACACTTCTTTTAGAAAGAGTGGCCTTCCCCTTTAAAGAGAAGTGTCCTCTTATCCATTTGGGTAGTTGGCTACGAAGAACCCAAGGAGTTTGAAGAAAAGGAGTCCAAAGAAGAGCAAAAGTGAAGACTTGAAGATTGAGGGTATCCCACTCAAAATAACTTGCATCATTACTAGGCTTAGAATCCGGGTTGTTGTCAGTGGTGCCCGGCCACTTTACTTTCTGCAAAACTCTGGTTTGTAATAATCAAGGCAACTTTGCCTATGGACATTTATTAATTAATTTATATTTAATGTGATGAGTTGATTGCCTCTAGGATTGCCTGCTTTTCTTAGTTTTTTGGCGATTGTGTGCCGCTTTTATTTTTGCCTGGATACGTGAGACTTGTAAGGCTGTGAAAGTTTTATACTCATAATTTTAAAAGTCTAAAATTTTAGTGAGTCTAAATAACATAGAAAGATAACAAATCTAGGGAATTAGCCGGGGATCGACCTCGGGGTCGCATGCATATTTTTGCACTTCTTCTTTCCTTGTTTTAGACCCTTCCCCGCCTGCGGGTAGAGTCCGGATAGTCTGACCTATGAGGACGAGGTGCCAGACCTGGGGAAGCCCAGTCTTCTAAAAAAATTATTATTTTATAAGCCTGTTTTTAAAGTTTCAAGCATACTTGAATTGGGAATTTTCAACCGGCTTGCATTGCATTAGATACAAACTAAAAGAGTCAAAAAAATTTAATTACATCAATTTAGCATTTTAGCACCCAACATTAGTTAAAGGGGCGAACTAGGAAAATTTTTAGATGTCGGCCCCAACTCTCCAAAACTTTAATTACAACGTCCCTATCACTCTTCCATAAAAGAACGTATTCATATATTTTAAATCGATTAGGTGGTTAGCTGGCTCCCCAATCTAGGCCGGGGTAAGTCCAGGTTTTGCACTACATTAGTTAGGATCGGACGACTGTGGTCCAGTGTCCAAAATATATTTAGGATCCGGGGCAGATCTTTGATTATAAGACCCCAAACTTCGGGAATCTAATCCCAAATTTCTAATAAAATGCTCAACTCTAATTAAAATATTATTTCAATCCAAAACATAAAGCCCAACACTTAGATTAAGTTGGGACACTTCCGGATGGTTCTGGAATCTCAAAGTGTCCCCTACCTCTCCTCCTTTAACTCCATTAATAACTGCTCAATTTTGATCCATTCCCTTTTGAGTTTCCAAAATTCACTTCTCTTTTTGATATCACTCCTAGAAAATCTAACAAAATTTCATTCTTATTTTAATCGAGAGTTTTCATAGGGGATTCTGTCTCCCTACGATGTAATTAACTACGAGGGCATGCGCTCGTAGGAGATTTGGAACCACACACACCTGATTTCAAAAATCATTTTAAAAAAAAAAATCTCTTTAGACTTCTTTGGGAAAAGTTAAAGAGTGACTGCCGACATCATATTAGAAGAATTACCATCGAAAGGTGTTATCTCCCTTTGGGTAGGTACACCCTTCTTTGGTAGGGCTTTAGATATGAATTCGGCAATCACAACCCTTGAATATTACAACTGGATTATTTTGTTGGACTCTACCTCGTCCTCTCGGGATCGCACTGAGTCTTCTTTAGAATCTGGTCATAATATTCAAGATGAATCACATGATTCTAAGTCTGAACGCCGTTATGGGATTTTATTTTCATCCTTCGGGGTGATATATTTTTCCGAATGAGTTGGTTCGACTTTTAGAATTAAGATTCAATCTCAATTCTAAAATTCCCAAAGAAAACTAATATTTTTCAAAACCTGTTTTCAAAATTCCACCAACAAGGGTTTGAGAGATGAAGAAGAATGTGAACTTGGTGAGGGAGAAGAGGTGTGAGGGAGATCACACAGTTGCTTCATACTTGCTGCATCTTGCTCCTCCTATGGCTCGGGAAGAACTTGTGGGAGACTCTCTGAGGAGGAGACTCTTCTACATCCGTGACCTTGAAGGTACTCTGCCTTCTCCAGGAGGGAGAAAAATGAGAAGGTTCTCAGCCATCACCAGGAGGGTGAAAACAGTGCTTGGCACTCCGCCACGTCGAGTTGGTGAAAGAGAGTATTGTAAGGGCATCTCCACCTTGCCGAGGGGGGCAAAAAGAGAGCTATAGTTTGCAGTGAAATTCCCGGAGCGGAGGACTCCGGGGAGTGGACGTAGGTCATGGTTTGACCGAACCACTATAAAAATTCCGGTGTGCTTTTTTCTTATCGCTTTTTATTCTTGCGTGCATTTTATTTTCATAATACTTGCTTTGTGAAAACTTGTGAAAGAAAAAAGATTCTATTGTTGCACATTGAGTTTAATTGTTTGCCTTCGTAGTAGTTTAAATTTTGATGCTAAAAATTTAAAAACATAAAAAAATACGAGTCCTTCTTATATTTTATTTATTACATTAAAATTTTCACAATTCACCCCCCCCCCCCTCTTGTCCATCTAGTAATTTCAATTGGTATCAGTGCCTGCTTTCAAAAATAGTGTTTTAGAAAACCTTGAAAAATGATCATGTCGCATTTTAGTAATCATAACACCGCGGAGGGTTATTCAATAACCCGTCCACCTCTTTTTATAACATTCCATTTGATTTATGGAAAATTAGAATGTCTGCCATTTTGCAATCTATTGATTACCGCATGTGTATGTTAGTCAATGATGGATATATTGCACCTTTTAAAATTGTGAATGGAGTAAAAACTCCAGTACCTTTTAATAAATGGAGTAATGAGGATAGGAAATTAGCCCAATTGAATGCTAAGTGTTTAAATTGCTTTTTCTGTGCATTAAAGTCTGAGGATTATATGAGAGTTTCTACCTGTGCTACTTGTAAGGAGATTTGGGATAGAATGTGCATTACATACGAAGGAACAAGTGAGGTAAAACAGTTTAGGCTTAACATTCTATTGCATGATTATGAACTCTTCCGTATGAAACCTAGCGATACAATATATGACATGTACACTAGGTTCACCCAAATCGTGACATCCTTGCATGCATTAGGTAGAGAGATTTTAAATTCTGAGAAAGTTAATAAGATTCTGAGATGCTTACCTAGTTCCTATGATGATAAGATAACTGTTATCACTGAATCTAAATCTCTTAACGTTTATTCTATTGATAATCTCCTTGGGTCACTCATTGCATACGAGCAAGGAGTGAGTCAAAGACAAAGTGATGCAGGTTAAAAGAAGGAGGAGCGAATGGTGGCACTAAAAGAAAACAAATCAGAAAGTGACAACTCTGCAGGGGAGGAAGAAGACGATATAACATTGATTACCCGACAGTTCAAGAACTTCTTAAAGAGAAAACAAAAGCATCATTAGAACGGCTGGAATAAAGGTAAAAGCTCGAAGTCTAATAAAGTTTCATCTGATACAATCTATTTTGAGTGCAAGAAGCTAGGTACCTTCGAGCTGATTTTCCCAACATGAAGAGCCAACTAACAAAGGATAAAGGCGAGGAAAAAGCCAAGTGCAAGAAATAAAGATGAACACACAAAAAGGTTTTTGGGCCAACTATACCTCAGAATCATCAGAAGAAGAAGTAGAGGAGGAGGTAACAAATTTGTGTCTTATGGCTAATGATAACTTTGATCAATCGGATCAAGATTTTGTATGTCAACTTTCATATATAGAATTATTGCTTATTTCTAAGAATATCCATGACTCATATAGGAAGTTGAGAAATATTCATGCTAGTCTTAATAATGAATTTAATTCTTTACAAACTAAGCATGATAACTTAGTCAAAGAAAATTCTGAAGCATATTGAATTAATTGAAATGCATGAAACCTTGAAAACTGCTCATGTTGAACTAGAAGAGGATTTTCATAGACTAGACAAACATGCATTAGAACTAGATCATAGTGAGCATTTGTTAAAAATAAAAATTCATGGATTGATATATCAAAACAACACTTTTCAAGAAAGAATTAAAGAATTAAAAAAAAATTGCATCACTCACATTAGCCCAACCTAGTCAACCCCCAACACAGCATGCATCACACAACTTTAGGAAGAGGCATCACCACCCAAATAGGTTAGTGAACCCATTTCGTGGTGTTAGGTGCTTCTCTTGTGGCATGCTAGGTCACATAGCCCGCACATGCACAATTCATCGTATGACACACTTAGTATGGAGACCTAAACTGTATCCATCACAGCATAGCATGCATACATCTCATTCATGCAAGCATAAGGAGGAATCCAAACTCACTTGGGTTCCCAAATCTAATCCGTGAATGAAATTGTTGGGATGCTCTCACAAAAGACCTAGTGAGAGCATGTGGTACATAGTGGCTGCTCGCAACACATGACTGGAGATATGAAGAAGTTCATTCTATTGGAGACTAGAACTAGAGGCAAAGTAATATTGGGAGACAACACTACCAGGAAAGTGATAGGCTCAGGTATTGTTGGTAATGCTAAGAATTTTTTAATTGAAAATGTTTTATTAGTTGATGGTTTGAAGCATAACATACTTAGCATAAGTCAATTATGTGATAAAGGTTTTGATATAAAATTTTTGTCTTATTAGTTTAAATGATAAACTAGTTTTAGAAGAAAATTGAATGAATAATATTTACATGTTAGATCTTGATTGCATTGATAGTTCAAATTCATTTTGTTTGAAAACAATAGTTGATGACTCGTGGCTATGGCACAGGAGACTATGCCTTGCTAGTATGAAAACACTTAAAAATATCACTAAAAAAAACTTAGTTAGACGCGTACCTAAGTTAAACTTTACTAAGGATCACATATGTGATGCTTTCCAACTAGGAAAACAAGTCAAATCATCCTTCCATTCAGTTAGAGATGTGATCACCTCTAGGCCATTAGAAATCCTACACATGGACTTATTTGGACCCGTTAGTATAGCTAGTATTGTGGATCAATAGTTTATGATTTTGATGATAGAAAACATTTTTATTTCTCTATGACTGCCTTATGTACTGACATTTCAGGTTCACACGATCGAACTGCAATTTGGAACAAGCTTAAGATTGGGTAGACTAGGTCTGAGTCAGTTTGTACACTTTTTCCTTTCTAGAGTCTATTGTATTTGTTGTGGCTCCTAATGCTTTGTAACGTATAAGAGTTTCTAACTGTTCCCTAGAGTTTATTATTTTTGGTAACATCATCCTGGATGATATTTATATCGGTCGGGATGATCTGTTCAAAAGCATAAACCCTAACTAGGGGATCCTCATTAAAGCAGTCATCATTATGCAAAACACATCGTCCTGGACGATTTTGTATCAACCAGGACGATGGGCTAAATTCAGAAAGTTTCTGCCGCTAGATCTATTTAGGAATTACTTATATTTGGACAGCGACCTGGTGGATCGGCTAGGACGATCTAGAGAAATTTTTCCTAAATAAATCTATCAATTAAGGAAAGCAATTAATGGTGATTTTCGTCCGGGCCGATTGCAAGATCGTCTGGGATGATTAGACATCGACCAGCTTCATTTCAAGGTGATATTCAAGATGATTTTTCTCATATTTGAACTAATTGGCCAAAAAGATATGTCTATCATCCTGGATGATAAAGTCGACAACTTAGATTAATGAGCTCGTTTTTAGCTCTTCTATTTAAGCTATGACAAGGCACTTTGTAAGTGTCTTTGGCAGCCATAGTAGCTTTGTTCTTGTGGGGGAAACTTGAAGAGAAAGCTTGCAAGGGAGTGAGGAATAGGTGAAGCTTGAGAGAGGGAGAAGATCCTGTGAGGGGGGACTCAAGGGAGTGTGGAGGGGAATTCCACACAGTTGCTCCGTCAGGCTTGCATCTTAATACCGTCAGATTCAAGGCTTGTCTCGAGGGAAGTTCACCAAAGAATAAGATCTCTTTGGTGTCAAAGGACCCGGCGACTCCGCCGCACCGGGGAAGGTGGAAGTGATTTTGTAAGGGCTTCTCTGCCTAGCTGTGGGGGCTAAAGGAGAGACATTTGTTTTAGTGCAATACTTGGAGGGTGCCTCCAAGGAGTGGACGTAGGTCAAGGTTTGACCGAACCACTATAAATCTGGTGTATTCTTTCTTATTATTTGCTTCCGCATTTAATTTCCGCATCATTGGTTTTGATTGTGGTGAATCTTATTTTTGGATTTAAGATTGTGTTTGTTTTAAATATTGATTCATCTCTCTATCTCATTATAGTCGTGGGCCAGTTCATAAGGGCTTAACATCCCTAACGAACTTTCAAGTGGAATCAGAGCACTTTTTAATGTCATCTGAGCACTTTCAAGTGGTATCAGAGCTGGATTTATAAAATTAAGTTTTAAAACTATTTGAATTTTGATCCATGGCTAATTTTTCAAATCATACTATTGCAGAAGGTTATTCAATCACGAGACCACCTTTATTTGAAAATATTTCTTTTGATTTTTGGAAAATTTGCATGACTACTTTCTTGCAATCGATTGATTTTTGCATGTGGCATATCATTTTAACTGATTATTCATCACCGTTACGTATTATTAATGGAGTTAAAATTCATATTCCTTTTAATCAATGGAATAGGGAAGAACAAGTAAATGCTCAATTGAATCTAAAAATCTTTAAATTTCTTTTTCTGTGCTTTAAATTCTAAAGATTTTATGTTAGTATCCACAGACACTAGTGGTAAGGAAGTTTGGGATAAACTACACACCATATACAAAAGCACTAGTGAAATCAAGCAATCCAAGTTGAATATGTTAATGCATGATTTTGAACTGTTTTCCATTAAACCTTTTAAAACGATCTTAGACATGTATACCAGGTTCATTCAAATTGTAACATCATTGCAAGCCTTAGGAAAAGAATTTTCAAATTTTGAAAAAGTTAACAAAATTCTTCGTTGTCTACTAGATAAGTTCAATACTAAAGTAGTTGCTATTTGTGAATCAAAAGATTTGAATGAATATTCTATTAATAATTTGATTGGCTCACTCATTGCCTACGAGCAAGGTTTGGGTCAAAGACTTTTGAATGCAGGTGAAATGATTATTCTAAAATTTGAAGATACAGAAAGAGATAGCTTAGTTGGTGATGAATGCAATGACTTGTCAAGCAAATCACACAGCTCACAAAAGTATAAGCAAAAGTGAAAAAAAGGTAAAAATGGTAAGGATGTTCATATTCCTTCTAACGTTATTTGCTTTCGATGTATGAAGCGACATATGAAAAATCAGTGCCCTAATTTAAAAATTCTTCCTACGAAAGAAAAGGGCAAAGCAAAGTAAAACTTAAACTGGAGAAATAATGAAAGACAAAAAATCTCATAGGCAGATTTGGTTTCTGAAGCATCGGACCAGGAGAGAGATAATGGTTAAAAGCCTTTCGTGTTTTTGTGTTGTGTTTTTTATTTTATGTTTTCATTTTTATTTTGGGTTTTTTTTTTCATTTTTGTTTATTCTTTGATTTTTTTACTTGTTTCGTGAAAGTTTTTTCTCTGATCAACACACACATTAGCTTTTCTCAAAATAAAAAATCTACTTCCTTTTTTTTTCTTGAAATCTTTGGTAAGTTGTGTTTGACTTCTCTAAAACAGTCAAAGGAAGGAAACTCATGTTTTTTATTCTCAATCTCTATTTCCTAAAAGAGGTTATTCTACTTTTGATTTAAAATCTTTTTCATCTTTTAAATTATTTTTTGAAACTAAATTTTTTATCTCCATATATTTTATTTATTGCATAGGGATCTTTTGCAAGTTTTTGAATCTAACAAATAATTTTCTTAATCAATAATTTTCTTTATCAATAGGATGGGTTTACTTCTATTTTCTTTAGATTTCAGAAAGGTAGCATATTAAAATAAATTGGCCAATGATGTCAAAAATAAAAGATGCACAATGACGCCAAATAGAAAAATATACACAAAAGTGAATCAAAAATCAAAAGATGCGCAAAGAGCGCCATTCAAATTGACAAGAGGCATAAAATGAGCCCACAAAATTTAATGCTTACCATTCTTGTACTTCTTAAAAGCTTAAGAAAACTCTTGATACTTTTGATACTTGATTTTAAAAAATATGATTCCTGATTCAATAATTTATGCATTAATCTTCTATTAGATATATTTTATGAAAGGAGTTTTGAAAAATTAATACTTCTTTTTCCCGTTTGTTTCTTGATTTGGATATTGGATTAAAAAGTTTTTGAGCCTATAAAAGAACTTGAGTTGGGATTATCAAATTATGAATTTCTATTTTTTTCTGGACTATGTGTTGTCAATCCAATTCTACTAAGTTTTTTATTAAAACCAAGAGGTAACTTTCTCATTTTAAGAATATTTCTTTTTCACTAGATCAGGGAACATTTTTTGTCTTTTTGTCATTTTGTTTTTTTTTTGTTTATGCCTCCTCTCTTTTTGATAATGTCAAAGGGAGAGAGCGTATTGTTGAATCTGTATCCTTTGTCTTTTATCTTTCTTTCAAAAAATTAAAAAAATAATATTTTTTATCTCCCTTATTTTTTAAAAAGGTTTATTCTAATGAGGGGGAGATGAGGAGAAATTACTTTTTTTGAAAATTCAAATTGAATTATTTGACATCATCAAAAAGGGGGAGATTGTTGCGGATCAATGGTTTATGATTTTGATGATAGCAAACATTTTTATTTCTCTACGACAACCTTATGTACTGACATTGCAGGTTCACACGATTGGACTGCAATTTAGAACCAGCTCAAGATTGGGTAGACTAGGTCTGAGTCAGTTTGTACACTTTTTTCCTTTCTTGAGTCTATTGTATTTGTTGTCGCTCCTGATGCTTTGTAAGGTATAAGATTTTCTGACTGTTCCCTAGAGTTTACTGTTTTTGGTAACATCATCCTAGACAATATTTATATTGGCCGGGATGATATGTTCAAAAGCAAAAACCTTAATTAGGGGATCCTCATTAAAGCATTTGTCATTATGCAAAACACATCATCCTAGATGATTTTGTATCGGCCAGGACAATAGGCTAAATTCAGAAAGTTTCTATCGCCAGATCTATTTATGAATTACTTATTTTTGGACATCGGCCTGGTGGATCGGCCTGGACTATAAAATATCGGCCAGGACGATCCAGAGCAATTTTTCCTAAATAAATCTGGCAATTAAGGAATACAATTAATGGTGATTTTTGTCCGAGCCTATCTCAAGATCGTCCGGGATAATTAGACATCGGCCAGCTTCATTTCAGGCGATATTCAAGATGATTTTCCTCAAATTTGAACTAATCAGTCAGGACGATATGTCTATCGTCCTGGATGATAAAGTCGGCAACTTGCATTAATGAGCTCATTTTTAGCTCTTCTATTTAAGCTATGACAAGACACTTTGTAAGTGTCTTTGGCAGCCATACTAACTTCGTTCTTGTAGGAGAAACTTGAAGAGAAAGCTTGAAAGGGAATGAGGAACGGGTGAAGTCTGAGAGAGGGAGAAGATCCTGTGTGGGGGGACTCAAGGGAGTGTGGAGGGGGATTCCACACTGTTGCTCTGGCAGGCTTGCATCTTAATACCATCAGATTCAAGGCTTATCTCGCGGGAAATTCACCAAAGAAGAAGATCTCTTTGGTGTCGAAGGACCCGGCGACTCCGCCGCACCGGGGAAGGTAGAAGTGATTTTGAAAGGGCTTCTCTACCTAGCTGTGGGGGCTAAAGGAGAGACACTTGTTTTAGTGCAATACTTGGAGGGTGCCTCCAAGGAGTGGACGTAGGTCAAGGTTTGACTGAACCACTATAAGTCTGATATGTTCTTTCTTATTATTTGCTTCTGCATTTAATTTCTGCATCGTTGGTTTTGATTGTGGTGAATCTTGTTTTTGGATTTAAGATTGTGTTAGTTTTAAATACTGATTCACCTCTCTATCTCATTATTAGCCTTGGGCCAGCTCATAAGGGCTTAACATCCCTAACGAACTTTCAAGTGGAATCAGAGCACTTTCTAGTGTCATCTGAGCACTTTCAGCTAGCCTAGGTGGAAAATATTATAGTTTTGTGATTGTAGATGACTTCACTAGATTCACTTGGGTAAGATTCGTAGCATATAAGAATGAGTCTTTTAAGGAATTTAAGGTATTCTCCACATGGATTCAACAAAAATAAGGTTGTGAAATCTCAACAATCCATAGCGATCATGGTGGAGAGTTTCAAAATGATAAATTTGAATCATTCTATCAAGATATAGGAATAGAACACAATTTCTCAGCCTTAGAACACCTCAACAAAATGGTATAGCAAAAAGGAAGAATAGAACCTTGGTAGAAGCCGTTGAGAAAATATTAGCAGAGTACACCCTTCCTAGATACTTATGGGTAAAAGCAGTCAATATAGCATATTATATTTTAAATAGGGTAAACATTAGATCTAAACTGAGTAAAACTCCTTATGAACTCCTTAAGGGTAGATCACCGAACCTTTCACACTTACATGTCTATAGGTGCAAGTGCTTCATCTTGAATAATGGAAAACATCCCTTAGGAAAATTCGATCCCAAGTCTGATGAGGGTGTCTTCTTAGGTTATTCATTTGTAGGTAAGGCCTATATAATCTTTAATAAGAGAACCCTAATAGTAGAAGAGTCCACCTATGTAGTATTTGATGAATCAGATAAGCCCTCTGAAAATAAAATTGAAGATGATGAAATAGAGGCAATTTAAGGTGAAGAGACTATGACATTAGGAGAATAAGTAGAACCTCAAGAAGATGTGCCTAGAGAATGGAGATATTCTTCTAGTCATCCTAAAGAGTTAATTTTAGGAGACCCATCAGAAGGTGTAAGGACTAGGCATAGACTTAGGAAAGAGGTTAGTCATTCAGCATTCATCTCTATGATAGAACCTTCAAGTATAGATCAAGCCTTAGGAGATGAATTTTGGATTCTAGTATGCAAGAAGAGCTGAACCAATTCACCAGGAATGATGTTTGGGAGTTAGTCAAGAGACCTAAAAAATAAAGTGTTGTTAGAACAAAATGGGTCTTCAAAAATATGGTGAATGATTCATGAACAATAATAAGAAATAAACCAATATTAGTAGCTAAGGGGTACAACTAAATTGAGGAAATAGACTTTGAAGAAATCTTTGCTTCTATTGCTAGACTAGAAGCCATAAGAGTGCTCTTAGCTTTTGCTTGCTTCAAGAACTTCAAACTATATCAAATGGATGGAAAGAGTGCTTTTTTGAATAGGGTAATTAAGGAAGATGTAAATATTGAGCAACCCCCGGATTTGAAAGTTCACAATTTCCAAACCATGTGTTCAAATTAAAAAAGGCACTTTATGGATTAAAGCAAGCATCTAGAGCATGGTATGAAAGACTTAGCTCATTCCTATTAAATAGAGGATTTGAAAAGGGTAGTGTAGATACTACACTCTTTTTACAAAAGATCAAAATGAAATTCTCATTGTTCAGATTTATGTGGATGACATTTTATTTGGATCTTCAGATAAATTGTTATGTGATGAATTTTCAAAAATAATGAGAAATGAGTTTGAAATGAGCATGATTGAAGAACTTAATTACTTTCTTTGATTTAGTGTAAAATAAATGGTTAACGGAACTTTTCTTAGCCAAACAAAGTATATTAAGGATATTTTGAAAAAATATGAAATGGATAGTTCTAAACACAAGAACACTCAAATGAGCTCAACAATTCAATTAGAAAAAGATCCTAGTGGAAAATCAGTAGATCAGAAAAAGTATAGAGGAATGATTGGATCTCTTCTTTACCTGACTGCCAATAGACCGGACATAATGTTTAGTGTGTGCCTTTGTACCCATTTTCAAGCCGATCCTAAAGAGTCTCACTTAACTACGGTCAAGAGAATCCTTAGATATCTAAAATATCACCAGCACCTCCACCTGATCAGGGTCCGTATGATCTTTAGTTTGATATGATTGTTATGTTCTTAATTATTATGTCTTTTTCTTTTTTTTATAATGTCAAAGGGGGAGAATGTATTTGTCTGGTTGTATTTGTTGTTAAGTTGCATCTGTTCATCTTGTATTGGCATTTGTTTATCTATTATTTAGTTTCTAACCTTTATTTGTAGTTATTAAAAAAAAAATTGGTTTCCACTATTTTAAAAATAATTATCTTAGAAAGGGGAGAATATGAGAAATTCTTTTTAGTTTGCAAATTCAACTAGTAATGTTTGTCATCATCAAAAAGGGGGAGATTGTTACAACTCGAGCTCACGAATTTATATTTTTGATGATAACAAATATTGTGGCTCACATCTTTATGTCTTATAGTATTTGCATTCTATATTTGTTTGTGTGTGTACTAACATTTTAGGAACACCATGCATCATCCAATAATGATTCAGGGCTTAAGATTGGGTAGAACATGTTATGTTATAAAGAATTTGTAATATTCATTAATGTATTTTTTATTTCTTGAGTCAAGTCCTTTAAGGGTGTTTGCTAGCTTGGTGACCATGCAGACACACACTCAAGGGAGTAAGATTGGATCAAAAATAGAAGTTCAAATTGAAAGTGCTCAGATGACACTAGAAAGTGCTCTGATACCACTTGAAAGTTCATTAGGGATGTTAGGCCCCTTATGAACTGGCCCAAGGCTAATAAAGAGATAAAGAGGTGAATCAGTATTTAAAATAAACACAATCTTAAATCCAAAAATAATATTCACCACAATCAAAACCAACGATGCGGAAATTAAATGCGGAAGCAATAATAAGAAAAGAACACAATGGATTTATAGTGGTTCGGTCAAACCTTGACCTACGTCCACTTCTTGGAGGCACCCTCCAAGTGTTATACTAAATAAGTGTATCTCCTTTAGCCCCCACAGCTAGGCGGAGAAGCCCTTACAAAATCACTTCCACTTTCCCCGGTGCGGCGAAGTCGCCGGGTCCTTTAACACCAAAGAGATCTTCTTCTTTGGTGAACTTCCCTCGAGACAAGCCTTGAATCTGAAGGTATTAAGGTGCAAGCCTACTAGAGCAACTATGAGGAATCCCCCTTCACACTCCCTTGAGTCCCCCCTCACAGGATATTCTCCCTCTCTCAGACTTCATCCGTTCCTCACTCCCTTTCAAGCTTTCTCTTCAAGTTTCCCCCATAAAAATGAAACTACAATGGCTGCCAAAGCCTCTTACTAAGTGTCATGTCATAGCTTAAATAGAATATCTCAAAACAAGCTCATTAATGCAACTTGCTGACATTATCGTCCAGGACGATATAAATATCATCATATATGATTAGTAAAAATTAAGCTCATCAGCCCGGGACGATTTAGGATGATCAGAAGAAAATTGGTTATATCATCCCGGATGATTAGTTTAAAACTGATTTCAATCGTCCTGATCATCGCCCGGAATAGATTCTGGCCGATGTAAATCGTCCAGGAAATCATCCTGGCCGATCCTACGATCGTCCTGGATGATGTGATCATATCAATCAGCCATTAATGCTTTCCAAAGATACCAGATCAATTTAAGCATAATTGAGTTAGATCATCCTGGACGATGTGTATATCGTCCTGGCCAATTTCCTAAAATAATGAATACCTAATCTGATCATGGCTGCTGATTCTTTCTGAATTGAGCTTATCATCCTGGCCGATATAAGTATCGTCTAGGCCGATCAACTTATGACGGCTTCCTTTATGAGAATGCCCTAATTAGGGTTTTTACTTTTGGACAGATCGTCCAGGCCGATATAAATATCATCCTGAATGATGTTACCAAAAATAGTAAACTCTAGGAAACAATCAGAAAATCTTTCAAGTTGAAAAGCATCAGGAGCCACACCAAAAACAATAGACTCAAGAAAGGAAAAAGTATACAAACTGACTCAGATCTAGTCTACCCAATCTTGAGTTGATTCCAAATTACAGTCCGATCGTGTGAACCTGAAATGTCAGTAGATAAGGTAGTCGTAGAGAAAAAGAATGTTTGCTATCATCAAAATCATAAGCCATAGATCCGTAATAATCACCCCCTTTTTGATGATGGAAAACATTTCAATTTGAATTTGCAAAAAGAAATATTTTCTCCTAATCTCTCCCTCACTATAATAACACTTAAAAAAATAGGGGAGATAAAAATATTTTTGTTATTTTAATTTTTTTGAAAAGAGAAAAAAAAAGGATACAAATTCAACAGTACGTTCTCCCCCTTTGACATTATCAAAAAGAGAGGAGGCACAAAAGAAAAACAAAACGAATAAAAAACAAAAACGTTCCCTGATCTAGTGAAAAAACAAATATTCTTAAAATGCGAAAGTTACCTCTTGGTTTTAATCAAAAACTTAGTAAATTCGATTGACAATGCATAGCCCAGAAAAGGTTAGAAATTCAGAATTTGATAATCCAAACTCAAGTTCTTTAAAAAGGCTCAAAAATATTTTAATTCAATATCTAAATCAAGGATTAAATTAAAAAAAGAAACACTAATTTTTCAAAACTCCTTTTATAAAATATATCTAATAGAAGATTAATGCACGAATTGTTGAATCAGGAATCATATTTTTCAAAATCAAGTATCGAAATTATCAAGGGTTTTCTTAAGCTTTTAAGATGTACAAGAATGGTAAGCATTAAATTTTGTGGGCTCATTTTATGCCTCTTGTCAATTTGAATGGAGCTCTTTGTGCATCTTTTGATTTTTGATACACTTTGTGTATATTTTTCAATTTGGCGTCTTTGCGCATCTTTTATTTTTTACATCATTGGCCAATTTTTTTTAATATGCTACCTTTGTAAAATCTTAAAAATAAAAGTAAACCCATCCTATTAATAAATCAGATTCTTAATTAAGAAAATTATGAGTTAGATTCAACAACTTGCAAAATTTCTCTATGTAATAAATAAAATGTAGTGAGATAAAAAATTTTAGTTTCAAAAACTAATTTAAAAAATGAAAAAGATTTTAAATCAAAAGTAGAGTAACCTCTTTTACGAAATAGAGATTGAGAGTCAAAAACATGAGTTTCCTTCCTTTGACTGTTTTTAGAGAAGTTAATCACAACTTACCAAAGATTTTAAGAAAAAAATAAGAAGTAGATTTTTTTATTTTTAGAAAAGTGAATGTGTGTGTTGATTAGCGAAAAAATTTCATGAAATAAAAACAAAACAAAAAAAATTCAAAGAATAAACAAAGATAAAACACAAAATAAAACTGAAACAAAACAAAAAACAAAAAATAACTAAAAACAAAACACAACACAAACACACAAACAAGGCTTTTAACCATTATCTTTCTCCTGGTCCGATGCTTCAGAAACCAGGTCTACCTATGAGATTTTTTGTTTTTCATTATTTTCCTAATTCAAATTTTTTTTCGCCTTACCCTTTTCTTTCGTAGGAAGAATCCTTAAATTAGGGCACTGATTTTTCATATGTCCAGGCTTCCTACATCAAAAGCAAATAATGTTAGAAGAAATATGTGCGTCCTTACCATTTTTACCATTTTTTCACTTTTGCTTATGCTTTGGTGAGCTTTGTGATTTGCTTGACAAGTCATTGCATTCATCACCAATTAAGCTATCTCTTTTTGTATCTTCAGCTTTTAGAAAAATCGTATCACCTACATCCAAAAGTCTTTGACCCAACCCTTGCTCGCAGGCAATGAGTGAGCCAATCAAATTATCAATAGAATATTCATTCAAATCTTTTGATTCACAGACAGCAACAACTTTGGCATCAAATTTTTCAAATAAACATCGAAGAATTTTGTTAACGTTTTTAAAATTTGAAAATTGTTTTCCTAAAGCATGCAATGATGTTACAATTTTAATGAACCTGTTATACATGTCTAAGATCATTTCAAAAGGTTTCATGGAAAATAGTTCAAAATTATGCATTAACATATTCAACTTAGATTTCTTGATTTCACTAGTGTCTTCGTATATGGTGTGTAATTTATCCCAAACTTCCTTACCAGTAGTGCATGTTGATACTAACATAAAATCTTCATAATTTAAAGCACAGAAAAAGCAAATTAAAGATTTTGCATTCAATTGAGCATTTACTTATTCTTCCCTATTCCATTTATTAAAAGGAACATCAGTTTTAACTCCATTAACAATACGTGACGGTGATGAATAATCAGTTAAAATCATATGCCACATGTGAAAATCAATTGATTGCAAGAAAGTAGTCATGCAGATTTTCCAAAAATCAAAAGTAATAATTTCAAATAAAGGTGGTCTGGTGATTGAATAACCTTCCGAAATATTATAATGTGAAAAATTAGCCATGGATCGGAATTCAAAAGCTTTTAAAAACTTATTTTTTTTAAACGGCTCTGATACCACTTGAAAGTGCTCAGATGACACTAGAAAAGTACTATGATACCACTTGAAAGTTTGTTAGGGATGTTAGGCCCCTTATGAACTGGCCCAAGGCAAATAAAGAGATAAAGAGGTGAATCAGTATTTAAAATAAACACAATCTTAAATCCAAAAATAATATTCACCACAATCAAAACCAACAATGCTGAAATTAAATGCGGAAGCAATAATAAGAAAAGAACACACCAGATTTATAGTGGTTCGGTCAAACCTTGACCTACGTCCACTCCTTGGAGGCACCCTCCAAGTATTGTACTAAATAAGTGTTTCTTCTTTAGCCCCCACAGCTAGGCGGAGAAGCCCTTACAAAATCACTTCCACCTTCCCCAGAGAGGCGGAGTCGTCGGGTCCTTTGACACCAAAGAGATCTTCTTGTTTGGTGAACTTCCCTCGAGACAAGCCTTGAATCCGACTGTATTAAGGTGCAAGCCTGCCGGAGCAACCGTGTGGAATCCCCCTCCACACTCCCTTGAGTCCCCCCTCACAGGATCTTCTCCCTCTCTCAGACTTCACCCGTTCCTCACTCCCTTTCAAGCTTTCTCTTCAAGTTTCCCCCACAAGAATGAAGCTACAATGGCTGCCAAAGACTTTTATCAAGTGTCATGTCATAGCTTAAATAGAAGATCTCAAAATGAGCTCATTAATGCAACTTGCCGATATTATCGTCCAGGATGATATAAATATCATCCTGTATGATTAGTACAAATTAAGCTCATCAGCCCGGGATAATTTCGGACGATCAGAAGAAAATTGGTTATATCGTCCTAGTCGACTAACGATCGTCCCGGACGATTAGTTTAAAACCGATTTCAATCATCCTGATCATCACCCGAAATAGATTCTGGCCGATGTAAATTGTCCAGGAAATCTTCTTGGTCGATCCTACAATCATCCCGAACGATGTGATCATATCAATCAGCCATTAATGCTTTCCAAAGATACCAGATCAATTTAGGCATAATTGAGTTTGATTGTCCTGGATGATGTGTATATCGTCCTGGCCAATTTCCTAAAATAATGAATACCTAATCTGATCATAGCGGCTGATTCTTTCTGAATTGAGCTTATCGTCCTGGCCGATATAAGTATCGTCTAGGCCGACCAACTTATAACAGCTTCCTTAATGAGGAGGCCCTAATTAGGGTTTCTGCTTTTGAATAAATCGTCTAGGCCAATATAGATATCGTCCCGGACGATGTTACCAAAAAATAGTAAACTCTAGGGAACAATCAAAAAATCTTCCAAGTTACAAAGCATCAGGAGCCACACCAAAAATAATAGACTCAAGAAATGAAAAAGTGTACAAACTGACTCAGGACTAGTCTACCCAATCTT
Source organism: Dendrobium huoshanense (assembly GCA_016618105.1). Lineage (NCBI taxonomy): Eukaryota > Viridiplantae > Streptophyta > Magnoliopsida > Asparagales > Orchidaceae > Dendrobium > Dendrobium huoshanense. Next base: position 6,262,922 of record CM028349.1, on the reverse strand, counting down.
GAGTTGATTCCAAATTACAGTCTGATCGTGTGAACCTGATATGTCAGTAAAAAAGACAGTCACAGAGAAAAAGAATTTTTGCTATCATCCAAATCATAAGCCATATATCCGCAACATAAATTTCTAAACTAATCGTACTGTGCGATTTTTATCATAATATATGATCAGCTCATCAAAATAACTAATTTTAATATTAATCCCGTTTTCATCAAGTTCAACGCTCCTAATGTCTCTCTGTCTTAGGCGATTTGGGGGAGATTCTAGGGCTTCTTCTCCATCTCTAGTTTGATCCTCTTGTGGCCTTCTTTTTTTTCTGTTTATTGTATTTTTCCCCTTCATTTATTTATTTTTCATCCCCTGTTTATTGCTGCGGTGTTTTCTGGTGTTGTGCAATGATGCCCCCTTCATCATCATTCCCGTCATCTTCCTCTTCTGTTGAGGGGAGTTTGAGGTCTTTTCGTAATGTTCTTGCTGGAGGATCTTCTTCATCATCTAATCTGAAATTTGTTCACTCATTTAGAGCATGGAGAATTTAGCATTATTGAAACTAACCCTTCTAGTAATGTTAATTTTAAGACTTATGAATCTAGTGTGATTATGATTAACTCTTTTTCTCTTCTTAATGATTAGGAAAATGTGGATACTCGAGGGATTCATAGAGATGATGAAACAAATGAAACTCATTTAGAGCATGGAGAATTTACTAAGGATGATGATGGTATGTTTATGGAGGATGAATGCCCTCAAATGACAGATCTAATAGATCATCCAAGTGGTAGTAAGACTTTTACATCTTCTTATTATAATAGTGATGTGTTTATAGATACTGAAGACCTGAATATTGCTGCCAAAAATTTTACTAGGGATGATAATGATTTGAGTTTAGTTAAAGTTCAAAGTAAAAGAGGTTGGAAACCTAAGTTCATCTCTTTGCAACCTCCTAGAAATACTCGATCGCATACTTCCCACTAAGTTTATTTTTATGTTTAATGCTATTGTGTAGAATGTGAGGGGAATAGGTTGTTCTTCTTCTAGAATCTTTGTTAAAATCTTATGTCATGTTCACAACATTTTCATTCTTGTGTTGCTTGAGCCTTTTATTTGTTCTTCTAAATTGATGAATCCCTCTCGGTTTTTGGGTTTTAACCATGCTACTGCGAATGTTACTAACAAGATTTGGGTGTTATGGAAAGATCTGATTAAAATTGATGTTATTGCTAATTTTACACAGGTTTTACATTATAAAGTGGAGGTTTTAATTTCCATTGCTACGCCTCTCTTGTGTATGCTCCTTCTTCTCTTTATAATAGAAAACTTCTTTGGGAGCAACTTATTGATTTTCATCAAATTTGCAATTTTCCTTGGCTTGTTGGTGGTGATTTTAATGCCATCACTAATCCTTTTGAAAGGATGGGAGGGTCCCTCCCTTCTATCCGTTCTATGGAGGATTTCAATAATATGATTTTAACTTGTAATATGATTGATATTGGTTTTATTGGTGACAATTTCACTTGGAATAGGGGGCATTTATGGAAAAGATTGGATCGATTGTTGTTCAATGATTCTTGGCTTAACTCTCCTATTACTACTATTGTGCAGCATCTAAGTAGAACTCTGTCATACCATTCCCCTTTACTTATTAATATTAAGTCTAGACATTCTTTTGTTTTGTTTCATTTTAGATTCCAAATTATGTGGCTACTCCATAAGTCTTTTTTTGATGTTGTTAAAAATAATTGGCATTCCCCGTTGCATCCTGATAACTCTATTATTGGAATGAAAAGACTTTGGCTGAAACTTAAAAGATTGAAACAAGTTCTCAATCGGTGGAATCATCATATTTTTAAAAATATTTTTACTAATATTTTGAATTCTGAGCAACTTGTTTATTCTCTTGAGTTGGCTTATCAAGATGATCCTACTGATGTTAACTTAACTCTTTTAAAGAAAGCCAAAGAGGATCTCTTTAATTTTCAAGCACAAGAAGAGACTTTTTGGAAACAAAAAGCTTTTGCTAAACATCTTGTTGAAGGTAAAAATAATACTAAATATTTTCATGCGATGGTTAAGAGAAGAAGGGCTAAAAATAATATTAAGAAAATCTGTAGGGATGATTGTTCTTTCACTGATAGTCCTGTGGAAATTGCTAGTTTAGCTGTGCAACATTTTAAATCCTGTTTTAACAAAGTTTTCAATCCTGCTTTGTTTGACAATCATCCTTTCATTCCTTCCCTCATTTCTCAGGAGGAGAATGGTGGTCTTACTAGGCCTCCTTCCTTTGAGGAGGTTAAAGAAACAGTTTTTGATATGATATGTGGTTCTGTGGTAGGGCTTGATAGATTTACTACTCTTTTCTTCCAAAAAACTTGGCATTTTATTGATAATGATATTGTTTCTGCGGTTTTGGACTTTTTTGCTGGTAATTCTATACCCAAGTTTTTTACCTCTTCTTCTATTGTGCTAATTCCTAAAAATAATGATGTTAACACTTGGAATGATTTCAGACCTATTAGTCTTTGTACTTTCTTCAATAAGCAGATTTTTAAAATTCTCATGAATCGTCTCGCTTCTTTACTCCCTGAAATTATTTCTCCTAATCATATGTGTTTTGTGAAAGGTAGGGTCATTACGGATAATATTTTATTGGCACAAGTTATGTCACGACTTGGATGTTAAGGTGAGAGGTGGTAATTTAATTTTAAAGCTTGATATTGCTAAGGCCTATGAGAATATTAATTGGAGTTATCTCTACCTTATCTTAATTTTTTTTCATTTTTGATTCTACATTTATTATGCTTTATGAAGAATTGTATTGAAAATATTTATTTTTTTATTTATTATAAATGGTTCTAATAATGGTTTTTTCAAAATTTCTCATGGTCTTAGGTAGGGTGACCCTTTAACTCCTTCCCTTTTCATTATAGCTGTTGAATTTCTTTCTAGGGATCTTATCAATTTGTTTAATACAAATCATGGTCTCTATTTTAGAACTATGGGTGGCACTCCTATTTCTCACTTATGCTTTGCTGATGATTTTATTGTTTTCTCTAATGCTTCTAGTGATAAAATTCAGAAACTTATGGATTTTTTGTCTAAGTTTGAGATGGTTAGTGGTCTTACCTTTAATAAAAATAAAAGTTGTTTCATTTCTTCTAAGAGAATTTCTAATGATCGTATTTTAGCTATTAAAAATCTCACTGGTTTTACTCAGGTGCATTTGCCCATCAAATATCTTGGTGTCCCTCTTTATAATGGGAGGAGGCATTCATTTCTGTTTGATGACCTTATTAATTTGGTTCAAAACAAACTCCTATCGTGGGATTCAAATTTTCTTAGTTTTGGTGGTAGAGTTACTCTCATTAAAAGTGTTCTTTGTGCTTTACCTGTTTATAGCTTTCAAACTATTTTTCCTACTCAAGCTCTGTGTGATAGACTCCATAAACTGATTAACAAATTCTTTTGGAAAGTCATTTCCTCTAGATCTAAAATTACTTAGGCTAATTGGGAGAAATGTTGTGGTGTTGTGGCTGAAGGTGGTCTTGGTTGTAAGAGCTTCTATGATCTTTCTAAGGCCTTTACTTTTAAACTTTGGTATAATCTTCGCACTAATGATAGTCTCTGGGCTAATTTTATGATTTCTAAGTATTGTATTAGTAAACATCCTACTAATTGTGTTGCTAAACAAGGTCATTCTAAAGTGTGGAAAAGGCTTTGTAAAATTAAATGGGAGGTGGAGCCCTTTATCTCTTGGGGCCTTGGTGATGGGAATATTTTCTTTTGGAAAGATCGTTGGCTTGGTAAGCACTCTATTGACTCTATTTTAAATACGACTTCTTCTGCTTAGATTAAGGTTAAGTCTTTCTTTAATGATAATTGTTGGAATTATGATAACCTCTCTAATGTGATTCTTGAATGTATTATCCACCGTATTCATAACTTGCCTATTAACACTGAGACTAAGGATATTATCTTATGTGATTTGTTTAAAGATGGTGGTTTTCACTTAAAGGATGCTTAGCATTCTTTTCGTGCTAATTATAACACTGACAATTTGTCAAAAGAGCATTCCTTCTACTATTTTTGTTTTTGTTTGGAGAATCTTACATAGATATTTAACCACTGAAGACAACCTCATTAAAAAAGGATTTACTTTGGCCTCTAAATGTCAATGTTGCTATCATCTGGAGAGTATGCATCAAGTTTTTATCTCTGGGCCGTTGGCTATCCATACTTGGATTTACTTTGATGACTTATTTCGGTTAAATTGTTTTAATGTGAAGCACTCCCTTAAGTCTTTGCTTAATGCTTGGTTTATTAATTCTAAAGGTCATATCCGCAATGTCATTCCTTGTCTCATTCTTTGGTTTATCTGGTTGGAAAGAAATAATTTGATTTTTAATGATGTGAAAATGAATCATGTTAATGTGATTCAGAGGATTAAAGATAAGATTTGCTCTCTGGTGGCTGTGAAATTACTCTCTTATAAGAATTTCAAGAATTACTTATTTGTTGGTAATGCTCTAGGTATTTCTTTGTTGGGATGATCATTCACCAGTATTTCTTGAACCAAACCTCAGATGAATTTTTTTAAGTTGAATGTGGATGGGAGTTGTACTGATAACTCTGGGGGTTGTGGTGGTACTATTAGAGATAGCAATAACCATCTTATTATTGCTTTTGCAGGTCCGGTTCATTTGGGTAATGTTTCTATTGCTATTACTCATGCCATTCATTATGGAATTCAGTTATGTGTTTCCCTTAACTTACTTAATTTGGTTATTGAGATTAGTTCAGATTTTGATTTTAAAAATTTTATTGTTGATGGGAAAATGGTTTGTAGTTCTAATCTTTTCTACAAGGTTAGAGATATTAAAAAACTTTTCTTATTTCTGAACTATTCGTTTCATCATATCTGCAAAGAAGGAAATGAATGTGCTACTTGGCTGGCTCACTAGGGTTGTCAACTTGACTGTTTTACTGATGTTGTTGGCTCTTCTGTGCCGGTCCCACTTCGTGGTTTTTTGCGGCTGGATGACATTGGTATCCCCTATGTGTTCACTTAATTTTACCTGCTCCCTTTTGGGTTGTTTTATTGTGTGGTGCTGGTGCCATTTAGTACTGGTTGATGGTGGTGCTGATCCTTTTTGGCTTTGTGATTGTTGTTTGTTGTTTTGTTTTGCTGGCCACCTGTATTGGTGTTAGTTCCTATTGTGTTCCTTATATTATGCTGATGTATTTATTTTGTTATGTTTTGGTTTTCTTGGATTTAGCAATGATGACTATAACCATCTGATGGATTTCCTGCTTGTTGCTCTCTTCCCTTAGGGTGGACCGGCTGTTATTAAATTTTGGAATTATAGCTTGGGTGCTGGTTGTTTATGGAACCTATTGGATCGATCAGTGTGTTCTGGCTTTATTTTGTTGTGCTTCATGGCTTATGTTGGTTTTGAGGTTTATTGTGTTCTGATTTTGGAAATCCTTAACCTGGATTGGTTTGGGCATTTTGCCCGTGGCTATTTTGCTCCGAAGTGGCTGTTGGGTTGGATTAAGCGGCATCAGGCATGTCCTTATGATGTCTGCGAGTTTAACTCTTTACTGAGTTATTTGTGCCTGTTCTATCTGAGATTTATCTGTTTGTTTGTTTGGTGTCCTAAGCTCTGTGTGTTGGATTTGACGGAGCATTTGTGGGAGCTTTCTGCTTGCCTTGCTTTGTTCTGTGGTGATTTATGGGTGACCTTTATTATGTTGGTGGGGATTTTGCTATTTGTTTTTCTGCTGGTATAGCCCTGTTTCCCTCAATGGTACTGGTGTCCTATTGGCTTGGTGCCTTCGGCTTTACTATTCTGGTTTCTTTCTATGGTGTCATGCTGGTATATTGCCTTAGTTGTTTTGTGATTGCTTGGATCCCTGCACTAATTCCTATCTTCCTAATGGTTTGTTTTCTTCTTGGCTGCTTGGATTGGATAGCATTTACTTATACTTTTGTTACATCTACTTTATGCATTACCCTGTTATGTAGTATCCTCTTTTTGCAGGTGCTCGTAGTATGATGATTTTTGGCGAAGAACTGGATCTTGCAATCTTTTTTTGGCCCGCTTTTCCTTTTTGGGTGCTCGTTCTTGTGCACCTTAGAATGTTCTTAGGATTTCTTGTATTTTTCTTTAGCACGGACCTCGAGCTCTTAGGGTTTTTCTTTTATTTTCTTTTTGTAGCTCATTTGAGGGTTCTTTAAGGACCCTGTGCTAATTTTTCCAATATTAACATGTAGGCCCCGCTGTGGGTTTCCCCCTAAAAAAAATAAACATCGTACAAGACGATCTGTAGAAATTAAGAAACTCAGCCGTCAATCAAAATTTAGGCAATATTTTGAATTTTATTTTTTATTTTAATCATACTATATGATGTGCATCGTACTGTATGATCTATGATAATCATGCCTAAATTGATCCTGTGATTAGGGGAGTAAATATGGTTAATTTGTTTAATCATATCATATAAGACAATTGGTGTTAATCATATTGTATGACCAGATCATTGCATGGGATGATAATTAATCGTCAACTATCATACAAGATGAAATACCATAATTATTCATCTAATCATCTAGGATGATCCCCAATATCGTATGGGATGATCAATACAAATTTGAACGAATCGTATTGTACTAACCGGTGATCATACAGGACTATTAGGTAAAATTCTGCACATCGTACTAGACAATCCTACGATCAGTACAAATTTAAACGGATTGTACTATATTAACCATCTATTAAGCTTTTTTATAAGACTTTGTAAGTGTCTTTTGGCATGCATTCAGTCTTAGTTCTTCTGGAGAAAACTTAAAGAGATAGCGTTAAAAGGGAGAGAGGAAGGGTGGAGTTTGAGAGGGAGAAAATCCTAGTGGGTTTCAAGGGAGTATGGAGGGGGTTTCACACGGTTGCTTTAGCATGCTTGCACCATAGTACCATCATAGTCAAGGTTTGCCTTGAGGAAAGTTTTGGGAAGAAGAAGATCACTTTAGCATTAATGGACCCGGCTACTCTGCCGCACTGGGGAAGGTGAAAGTGATTCAAGGTTCTCTGCCTTTACCAGGAGGGTGAACAAGGATTTTAGGTTCTCTACACTCACCAGGAGGGTGAAGAAGGATTCAAGGTTCTCTACCCTCACTAGAAGGGTGAAAAAGGATTTCAGATCATCTGCAGCACCGGGTTGGTGGAAGAGATTTTGTAAGGGCTTCTCCATTTAGCTGTGAAGGCTAAAGGAGAGTCATTAAAGGTTTATAGCAATACCTGGAATAGAGGTTTTTGGGGAGTGGATGTAGGTCAGGTTGGACTAAACCACTATAAATTCTGGTGTGTTTGTTATATTATTTTTCTGTGATTTACTGTGTGGTTGACAAACTCTGATTTTATTATTGTGAAATTGACCTATTTCCGCATCAAGGGTTTTTCTTTTTATTAAATAAATTTTAAATTACCAATTCACCCCCCCCCCCCCCTTGGTTAGCCTCGAGCTAGTTCATAGAGGTTTAACAACCTTCACGAACATTCCAAAGTGACCATAAAGGTATAAATGAGAACTTTGTAACAAGTACATACTAAACCCTAAAAAAATCATATTTTAGTTATATATTATTCATTTTTTAAAAGTCCTTATACTTTATTAAACTTCTATTTAATATTTTAATAGACATTAATATCTACAATGAGCTAAGAAGGAAGTCTACTAAACAGGTTGTGCTCATCCTATTAATCTTCTGTTATTTCAGGAAAAGAGAAAGGCCCTGTAGAGTAAAGAAAAAGGGAAGGGTCAGGTTCTTCTAGATCTAAGTAGAAAGGTACTATTTTGTAATCCATCTTTTAATTTATTTGATGTGTAGATGATTGATAAACTAGATTATTGTATATATTTTTTTGATGAAATGAAAAAAAATGTTATTTTTATTATCTGGATTTTATTAGCTCTAATTATTTTATTAATGGTTGAGTGATAATTATAGGTTTCAATCCTTCCATCAGATCCTAGAGCATTATAAGAGATGTAGAACCCCACTTTGTTGGACTAAGTTGGGAGAGAGAAGTGTGATTATGTTAGTTTTGATTGATGATGCTACTGAAAAGATCTATATGATCAGAGATAATTTAAAGGTTGTACAGGATAGTTAGAAACAATATTATAACATGAAGCACCAAGTTTTGGAATTCTAGATTAAAGATTTTGTGTATCTGAAGATCAAACTGTTGAAAGGTATAAGCAAATTTGGTAAAGAAGGGAAGGTGAGTCTAAGGTATGTTGGACCTTTTGAAATGATTAAATAGATTGGGAAGGCTGCCTACAGGTTATCGTCACCAAAACACATGTAGATATTCAAAGTGTATTCCACAAGCCATCTCTTAAGAAATGAGTATATGATTCTAGAAACCAAATATCTACCGATGATATTGAAATATGTCCAAATCTAAGCTACAAAGAAAAACCAGAAAAAATTTTGGCAAGTGATGTCAGAAAATTAAGAAATAAGAAAATTTTGATCGTTAATGTGTAATGGAAGCACATGGCTGAAAGAGAAGCTATGTGGGTGAAAGAAATTGAGATGAGATAGTTGTACCCTAATTTATTTATCTAATTCGAGTTTTGAAATATTGAGGATGATATTTTTTTGAGGAAGGAGGATTGCAATACCTACTATGATAGTGTTACACCCATTTTGACCTGGCCTGATAAGTCTTGCATGTTAGAACTTCCATATTTTTATTCTATATGAATCCAAGGATATTTTGTATGCATAAAAATATATGAATTATATTCTGAAGCATGTATCAAGGGTCAAATGAATTCTATTATGAAGCATTTATCGAGGGTCGAAATGTATTAAACTAAAGTCTTTTCTTTTCCTTAGAAGTGCTACGACACTGAGTAGGGGTGCTACGTCGCTAAGCTCTTAGGTTTAGTTAATTTAATATGAATAATACTAAGCAGCCACATCGCTGCCTGGAGCGCCATTGTAAAAATATTAATTTCCACAAAAATTTTCATTTGGCAAAAATCAAATCCTCCATTTAGGATCTTGGCTTAGAGAGAAAGAGAGAGAATTTTTAGAGAGAGCTAAATTTGGAAGACTTCGATCCTTTTTCATTGTTGGCCCAGTTTAAAATATTGTTCGGATCGATGTATGTTATATTTTGTCTATCAAAATTTTTAATAATGTGGAAATTTTAGGATTTTTTATTAAAATTATAAATTTGTAGTGTGGAAATATGGATAACGTCACATCCATTAAATTTTCACCATGTAACTTTTTATATGCCATAATATATGTATTTTAGATATTTTAGCACTTTCTTTAAAATTTTCCACTAGGTAATTTAGAAAGTGTATTACTTTTGGCAAATTAGAAAATGATTGTGATCTAAAAAAAATATTGTAGTACATTTAAAGCACTAAAACAATGTTATGAATAATCCCTGATAATTTAGTGAAATTCATAAGTTATGAAATTATGCTTAGTTGTTGAATTTGTTGGCTATTGGTATTGAATTCTGTGAATTTTTGCATTTTAATTATTTCTATTTCTTTTATTGAAATGAAAATATATATGCATTTTTCTATTTGAAATGTGTGATTCTAAGGAGTTCTAGATATTGGAGAAAGGAATGTTGTGTTGAATATATTATAAGCTATAAGGGCCTAAGTTTTTAAATATTTATTGTGCTAAGCATTTGTGAGTCATAAGGGCCTATTTGCTAATATTTGTTTTTGTTGGGAGATATAAGGGCCTAAGAAAAATCTATTACTTTCTGCTCTGATATATTAAGTACTTGTTTATTTACAAAGCTCATTTAATTTCAGTTATCCATCAGCATTATTTTGTTCAGTACAATAGCTTGTTAATAACTACTTTCAATTCAGTTAAATGAATACTGGGTTAGGTATTAAAAAATTAGATCGATGGGTGTCACATGTCGAGCTGTGTTGGCTCAGACCTATTCTGCATTCTATTTTGTGTTAGGGTAAGGAGATGGTTGAGTAGTGGATATTGCATGTTTTGATTTTTTTAGTTTGTATAGATATTTTCTAATGTTTTATTTTGTATAGTCATGTCTATATTTTGCTCTGCTTAGTCCCTATTATAGTCATATACTGTACTATAGAGATTTTGTTGTATATACATTTTGAAAATAAATGAAAGGGAATTTTGTGGATGAAAATTTTTTGTTTCTTAAAAGCAAATTAGTAGCTTAATTGTATGTTGGTAATTAAATAAATTTGAAAAAGTTATTCAAATTATATCTTGGGCATGGTCTGTCACCATCCAGCACAATATGATCCATTCTATTTGTGTATTATATTGGGTTGGGTTGTGACACACCCGACAATGGTGTTTTTATACCTATGCTTAAGTGTCATTAATAGAACATTTGATGTCTTTTGATGTCCATTATTATGTAGTTGCATAATTGAACTTATAAGAAATATTACTTGTCTCTTTTAGGAAACAAATAAAATGTAGTTGCAATAATTTTAATAATAGACATATTTTCCTTTGTGATTTATGGAAATTGCATTAACCTAACTTATGCTATAATATTTTTTTAAACTTTTAGTAAATAAATTAATATGAGAAAACAACCCACCAATAAATATGAAGATAAAAAGTTTGATAGGGTGGAAGGGTAATGCTTCAAATAGACAAAACATCTGCAAACATTTTGGCAGGAAAAGTATTAAAACAAATACTTATTTTACAATAACCTAGAAGGGAACTGAAGATATATCCTATAAAACATATCAACAGTTGAACAACACCATAAGCTTATCATATTAACGATTGATGAGCATGTGAAGGTAGAAGATATCGAGGCATGAAATGAGGCCATAGAATTTCTAGAACATGATAAGACAAAAATTAAGATATAAATGTGTATAAAAAACATGATCCTAATCTAACAATAAGGAACTAAAACTAAAATAAAAAAAAAAAGGTGTAATGGTTGGATTATAGAATTTTCTGTTATTTCTATTATCCATCAAAGGTAATAGAGGATCCAAACATTTAGGAAATCAAATAGTAAACTATGATAAGCATTGATGGATATCTATAATGACAAGTTGTTGTCAAGCCTACTTACAGATGCTTTATTTTTGGGCATTTAGGCCAATTAATGCAAACTCACACACAAGACTCAAACCCAAGACCTCTTGATTGATAGCCAAACCTCTCAACCAACAAACCAAGCTGAGCAGCGTACGTGCAGATGAATTCACTAGCAAGACTAACAAATGTGGCTTGATCATATGAATAGGGTGGTGATGAGTCCACAAAATATTTGCTAAAATTACTCTCCACCAAGCCTGATTATACAAATTAATGCAATAGTGATTTCATAACCAAATGACAGTTCACAAGTGGATGGAGAAATAACAAGAGTGAGCAAACAATGAAAATTTATAATGGATTTTCAAGATATACTGTTACAAGTTTGGAGATCATTTAAAAATATTATTATATTTCTAATGAGTTCATGAAGGTTCAACTACCAAACAAAAAGCACAAAGTTTTGTTAATAGATGACTAAAATACAATATTATGTTTATTTTTTTAAAATCATATAATCATTCAAAAATTAATCAATAAATGGCACAAACTTGTCAAGATGAACAATAGGGACTCACATAATATAAAAGGAAGGCCGACGAAAAAATGTCATAGAAAGGCTAAATATACTAAGCATGTATCATAAACATAAGGCTAATATTGTTCTCAAAATGTGTACACATTGTATTGTTAAAAATTAATATTATGGAACATCATCAATTTACAAAATTTACTTACTTTTACTTCATAATTAAATTCAACTTACATATACACAAAGCAAGGCCTTATAACAAACTAAGAATATCAATAAATACATAAGAGAATCAATACCAGCCATTTGATGTATTGTTTTGGGATTGTGGGTAAATTTATTAAAATTTTACTATAGAAAACTATAAACTGATCCCATACTCCATTTGAAGGGTAAGGGGATCTTAGATTTTTTACGTTGACTTAGCAATTAAAGATACATTGGAGATCTAAAGAACTCTAAAGCTCCATACAACTTTTAACTCTAATGAACACCACTCATAATTGCCATTGCTCACCTAAGCATTATCTCATGAGCATTACTACTTAACTCACATTGCTCGATCATCATCATCATCACATGTTCATAGTATCTTAGCCATATTGTTCGACTATAAATTCTTAACCACCATCACTTGATTGTCGATGCCTGCCAACTTGGTTGCCCACTACTACCAATAACATTAGTTTATATCATCGCCTATAAATCCAATACACACCCTCTAAATAAATGCCAATGTTTATTGACTTTGTCACCCTCCTCGCCAACAACGCCAATGCATGTCATCACTTAAGGTTTATGCACACTATGGGTACAAACACCGATGCTCATTGACTTTGTCTATAAGCTAATACATGTCGTCAATATCGAATCCCACCAACTTCATCACACATTATCACCAATAACATTGACACGCGCTATCACCTATAAGGTAGATGCACACCATGAACACAAACAACAACACCTATTTACTTCATCTCCCATTATTACCAATAATGTCAACCCATGACATCACTATAAGGCTTCATTACACAAATATTGATGACCATCAAGTTTATCACCAACAATGTCGATACATGTCATGACTTATAAGATGTTTAAAATATTCCAACCATGTTTCCTATCTTTATTAACAATAATGATGAACATCATTACCAATAAGGTCGGTTCATGTTTTTAGCACTAATTAGTACTCCAACCATCAACAACAAGATTTATACTAGACTTCTTGGTTTATGGTCTCCTCTCAGCAAAAGAGAACAACAAAATAGGTTGTAATAATCCATTAAAAAATGCTCAAATACCTCAAGCGCATCCAACTTCCATGATGAAATTAAATTTTGACATTTCATGCCTACTACATTCTAGCAATGCATTCTACAACTATAAAAAAGGCATCATTTGGAACTTATGACATACTAGTGCAACCATTTCAACTTGGCCATAATTTATTTTTTCTTTTCTAGTTTTACATAGAAAAATGTCATTGCCTCTTATTAGCTACTTTTGACTTACCTTATATGCATATGTACTGGCTCTTCATATGATAGTAAGGCAATAAACTTTCTTTTTCACTACCACCATGGATTTTTCAGCTTGCAATAGTAATATACAAATACAAAAAAATTAAAATCAAAACAAATAATTGTAATAATTTTTCCTTACTTATCTATGCTTCATATTAAATTTGCAATATATTCCAAATGGCTTATCTCATTTTGGCCAGCTGCTAAATAACCCCACAAATTAAGAAAAAAAAATATACCCACTTGTATTGTACACATTGGACATTCTTCTTGTATAATTTTAATAATTTCCATCTACAATTAATTTAATAAATGTGACCACTTTATTTGGAAACCATACACACTAGAAATTTTAATTTGGGTATTATGCATATATGTAGAGGGTGTAGAGATTTGGCAAGCTATAGTCTTTTAATCATATTGAAGCACATTGAGAGGCACTTTCCATTATCATTCATGAACCAATTTTGTGTACTATAGTCGATCAATATCTAGTTGATGGAACAAGCCTTCATAGTTTGGAGAAGGAGAAGACATAATTGACTGGCTAGAATTTCTTTGTAATTATGTGAAATTATAAAATAAGAGATGAGCATACATTATAGAGGGGGGACATCTTTATAGATATGGACAATAGGGCCTATCAAAATACTTGCGGCGGTATAAATTTTGGGCTTTTTACATATACTAAAGGCAGTTGTGGAGCTACCAAAAATATATTACCTGGGGACTCTAGTGAAATGAATATTATAGTGTAAAATATTAAAAAAACATTTCATGTATACATTATTGAAATTGTTACATATTTAACCTCTATTCAATTTGCTACACGTCCATTTTCATTTGATTTGTTGAAATTTTGCATCGATATTTTTATAAATAATAATGATAATGACATGGCTTAAATTATATGAGGTATAGTCATGGTATAATATTATTTTTTGTTCACTTCATATAGCCCAATACCATCAACATAACCACCAAGAAAAAACACTTAGAATTTATTATTGCAATCTTCATTTACAAGTCCACTATAGTGAACAGGAAAAAATTCAGAGTTATATACTTTTTGCAAGCATGGGACCATTGACCTTTGCATATTAGTGCCATCAACAATTTCAAATGTAGGGCCATCATGAATAATTCCCAAAACCCAAATTTTGGACATCCTTTCATTTGAATTAAAGCATTTCAAAAGGTGTTTATTTGTCATTATATTATCAGGTACCATTTATATTAATACCATATATTTAAATTATTTCATTTTGGATACAGCCAACAAGTATGCCACCAATGCTAGTTAATTTAAGCCAATTTTGCATGTTATCTTCAACGCCTCAGTAGTATCCCTCTATAAGTCATAACTTGCTCAACTTTTCCATTATAACAATGAATTGAAGAGAGTGACAACATAGCAAAGGAATATCCACTATGGAAACATACTTTGAGTGCATGATGCTTTTCCACTATGTGTAACATCATTAGTACACCATTTGAATGATTTTGATGTACACATTATTATGTGGTTTGTAATTTAACTTATAAGAAATCATACTTACCTCTTTTTTGTAAATGAATAAAATGTAGCCTTAATGATTTTAATAATAAACATATTTTCTTTTGTGATTTATGTTATTGTTTTAATCCAACTTACAATACAACATTTTTATAATTTTTTTAGTAGATAAGTAAATATGACAAACAAACACATTCATCTACATCTATTTTGCAAGTAAAGTATTAACACAAACAATTAATTTATAATAGCCTAAAAGGAAAATAAGATTTTTCCTATAAGGCACGTGGACAATTGAACAATATTATAAGTTTATGAGATTAATGATTGAAAGTATGCGAAGGTGGAAGATATTGAGGCAAGCATTCATGATAAAAATTTCAAGAATATGATAGGATATAAATAGGTAGAGAATACATGATCCTAGCCTCGCTATAAGGATTTAAAGTTGTAATATGAAAATATGTACTAACTAGAGTATAAATTTTTTTGTTATTTTAACTATACATCAAGGATATTATAGGATCCAAACAATTTAGTAAATAAAAAAAAATAAGCGCGATAAGCATCGATAAATATCTAAGTATGACATTCTAATGTTAAAGTTACATGTCGATGATCTCATAAGAAAGATTGATAAAAGATGTAACTTTATCACTAGAAGGGAGTGGTGATATGTCTACAAAAGATTTGCTAAAGCAACTCTCTACTTGGTTTGATTATGAAAAATTCAATACTGATTTCATAAACTAATGACATTTCTCAAGTAGATGGAGAAACAACAAGAGTGAGCAAGCAATTAAAAATTATAATGGATTATTGAGGTATATTATTATGAGGCTGAAAATCATTTGAAGACTAATTCATAATGCTATGGTATGATGCGCTCATGAAGTTTTGACTACCAAATATAAATCATAAAATTTTACCTAAAAATTAAAGGAAAATTAATTGTGACAAAAACACAATTAAATTCATGACCATCTAAATTTAGATTTTAGCCATCTTATAGTTCAAACAAATATTTTTATGTGATAAACCCCACAACATCAACAATGATTCAATCTGAGTTCAAATGAACCCAAATCAAATACCTGAAGCATAATTAAAACTATATAATATTAATTGAAGGACCAAATTTTATAGTCAAAATGAGCATCTAAACGAGCTTACAATCACTGAATTATGAGATTAATTAGCCACTTAAATGCAAAAAGAATGATCTATGATTGAGGGAATCAATAAATGCATTATATGGAATATTTTATGATTTTTGCTAAATTTATCAAAATGCCACTCTAGAAGTCTATAAATAGTCTCCCATTCTCCATATAAAAGAGAAGCTTGAAGTTTAGAATTTGACTTTAATTTGAAGAGAGCATAGAAATCTGAAAAGCTGTAGAGCTCCACCTGATGTTCAAAACTAAAGATCAGTACTAGCAACCACCATCCCTCAGAAGTCATCACTCGACTCACATATCCCGACCATTGTTACCTAACTTATGTTGCTCAACCACCATCATTTCTCAATTGCGATTTTTTTACTGCCATCACTTAACTACATTCTCCCAACCACAGTTGCCCAAATGTTGATGCTCATTGACTTTGTCACCCACTATTAGCAATAGCATTTACGCACGACATCGCCTATAAGGTCGATGCATATCATTGATAAAGAAAATCAACAATATTGATGTATGCAACTTCTTATAAAGCCAATGGATGCTGTCAATACAAACATCAAAACCATTTGACTTTGCCATCCACAATTGTTAATAACTTTGAAGCATGTCATTGCCTACAAGGTTGATGCATGTCGTCAATAAAAATACCAAAGTCTATCAACTTCATCACCTACTATCACTAATACTATCGTTACATATTATGACTCATAAGTTTAATTCACATGGTTAACAAAAACATTAAAGACTATTGACTTCATTACCAACAATGTGAATGCATGTCACAACTTCATTACACACTATTGCTAACAATATCAATGCACAGCTTTGCCTGTAAGACTGACGTACGCCATGACACAAACTTTGACACATGTTGACTCCATCGCCTATTGTCATCAACAAAAATAACGTGCGCCATCACCAATAAGGCTTATGCACACCATTAACATTAGGTACTGTTGACCTCATTATTTGAGGTCAATTTCCCCGGATTCAATTCTAGCACCTAGGTCTTCATAGCCTAGTGTAGATGTCGCACCTGCAGGATTTCCCTTAGGTGGACACCTAATGACGTAGCATCGACTCGAACCTATCACTCAACTTGAATCAAAATCAATTCAATCCAATTTTATATCAACTCCAAACGAACTCAAATCAAGCCCTCTTTATGATTCGTCGATGTTAATCGACTCAATTTAATATAATCTAATTCGATTTTGATCAAATTGATATATCATTGGACTTAAAACAACTCACCAATCAAATCAAAATCAAATCAAATTAACTCAAATTGAATTCGATTTCAATGGCTCTGATTAACCCGTTTTGACTCGTCAGAAGTATATATATAATAATAATTGATACGTTGTCAAAAATTATCTTAATCGGGCACGAATCTCGATGCAAAATCAAGTTTGGAAACATCAAAAATTAATTCGGAACCACCCAACACCGATTTCAGCAAACTTACAGTAGAACTGAGCGTCTCAGGAATACAAACCCAACGACACCAAGATCAACCCAATCCGAGCCCAAATGAGTCCAAATCAAGGGCTCAAATTGCTGTTGGAAGGTTCAAACCGAAATTTGAGTGACCAAATGGTCTTCGATTTTGATGAGCTTATACTCGAATCGAACGGCTCGACGAGACGAATCCAATGAGCCCAAGATCACCAAATTCCGAAATCATTAAGGCCTTCAAATGTCAACCGAACGGTCCACGGTCAAAGGGTTCAGCAACAACCCATAACCACCCACTCTCCCTCTCCCTCAACCCATAACCACCCACTCTCACTCTCCCTCAACCCAAAAAACGTCCAAGCCTCCCTCCTCTCATAGATGACATGTCCAAGCCTCCCTACTCCCTCGTGATGAACCTAAGCCGAAGCCACTACCTCCTCTCGACGAGCAGCAGTAGTCGCACGTCGTCGCCTCTTCTGCCTTAGCCGACGCATAAAAGACATACTAATTTTGGGTAATTTCTTCTACATCCTTTCCATCTTCTTCTTCTCTCATTCTTGTTTGATGTCTTCTTGTTGCAACTTTGAAATTTGGATTGTATGAAAGTTCTTTTAATTGTTTCTTTTTGTACAAGGATGAGAAATATATCAAAAGAATTTCTTGAAATCATGGTTTTCTTTTCTATCTTGATGTTTTCATGGGTTATTTAGATTATTACATTAATCTAAAAAAAAAAAAAAACTCAGCAATTAACTATAAAGAAACTCTAAAATCAGCAGCACATTTCTTCTTCTTCTTTTTTGAAATTAAATAATCAATTGTAGTTTTGTTTGATCTATTGTTTGTTTTATGTTTCTTTCTTTAGCATATATGGATTCAATGAAAGATTGTATGATTTATATCGAAAGGCTTCTTGACTTGTTGGAAAGAAATTGAGTTGTTATTGTTTTCCTTTCTTATCTCAAATTTCATTTGGTATAATTATTGATTCGTAATCAATGAGTAAGTTGGGAGCTTATAGTTGCATGTTCGATTCAATTTGAAGCCTAGTGTTTCTTTCTTTGCATTTGCATCAAGAGTGGTTTCTTATCTTGATTCAGTAAAGATGAAAATGTTGGAGAGCATAATTGTGCTTTGTGATTCAAATTATAAATGTATGATCTTTGAATGGAGAAAAAGTGTGGTTTTAGAAAGGTAAAGTGTTTTGATAAGTGTATTTGTATTAAAAATGTTTTGTATAAGAAAGGTAAAAGCAGAGTGTTTTGGAAAACTTAGGCGTTGGAAAGAAAATGTGTTTGGAAAGTGTATATATTTAAAGGTGAAATGCTTTAAAAAGAGAATTGTGCTTTTTTTTTTAAGATAAATTGTTTGATAAATTTTTTTTATTTGTTAAGAAGTTAAGTGTATATGTATTGAAAACAAAATGTGTAAAGGTGGAGATGTAGTGGAACTTGTGTATTTTTGGAAGGTGGTGAAGTGGAATTTGTGTGTTTTGGAAAGGGTGATGTGGCAAACTTATATGTAAAGGTAGAGATTTAGTTGAATTTGTGTATGATTTGGAAGAGAATATTGTAATGATTTGAAAGGAAAAGTGTGTGTGTGTTGAAAAATGAATAAAGTGTGTGATATTGGAAAAGCAAAAAAAATGTATATCTTGAAAAAGGAAGTGTATGAGTTTTGAAAAGGTAAAAGTTGAATTTGTGTGATTTGGAAAGATGAAAGGTTTATGTTTTGAAAAGTAAAATTTGTGTGTTGAAAGGTATTTTAAATATTGAAGTGTATAATAATGTTTTGAAAAGGAAGAGCGTAGAGTATGATTTATTTTTTTAGAAATGGTGAAATGTGTAAGTGTAAGAGGTAAAGTTTTTGTTTTATGAAATTGTGTAAGTTAGGGAGAGTGGAAGTGAATGTTAGAAAAATATAAAGTAAATTGTCGAAAGTAAAAGGATTTCAAAAGTAGAATCAATAGAACTGGTGTTCAAGCCCGAAGAAAGGTACGTCTTTTATTTTCAGTAAATTTCTATTACTTAATTATTAAATATTAAACGTGTTTTCTAATCCCTATTTTTCCCTGCTTTCTCTGTTTACTTTTCTTTATTGGCATAAATTGCGAGGAACGGTACCGGTCGAGAGAACAAAAGGATAAGGAGCTAATGACGTTAGTCGCCTCTATCCAACCGGGTAGAGGTGCTACGGGCGAAACCACCGGGTCGTAGCCCCCGGTGACTGTAAGTATTTCTAAACTTAGAAAACCTTTAGGGGCCCCTTGATTTGGTATGCGTAAACCCTTCCCTTTTAGGTCCCTGTAGTAACTTCAATTTTATTAGGTTTACTTTTATTTGCTTTTAGATCCTTAAACCCCTTTTACACACGCTCAAAGTCCTAAGGGTTAGTAATAACAAAAATTTCACCCTATACAACAGTAGTGACACTTAAGGACAAAAATTAAGAACTGAGTCTTCGAAAACTTAGACTTAGGATGCATGCACATTTTAGGATAGAAACTTATAACATAGAAAATTTAGTAACACCTCACCTTAGAATTAGTGAATATTTTTAAATTAAAATTCAATCAATTAGAAAACTTTAGCCAATAATTGACCTAGGACATATCAAAACCACATAACCTATTGCATAAACTTAGATTTTTTTGTTAGGACAACCGACTCTAGTTTTAGGTTAGGCCGGTGTTTATTTCCTTACTGCACTGTGACAGGTTTTTTCTCGAGTTTTATTGCATGCTGGTTGTGAAATATTGGTGTGTTTGTTTATTTTTATTGCACTCTGTGTTGTGATTTGATTAACGATTAGATTACCTATAGGTTAGGAGAGATCTGGATTGTTAATATGATTTTTTGCAGGTGGCCACACTCATGCAGGGCAGAAAAAGTGGGCTAATTAATTAATAATAAATAAATGCTACATGTGCTTCAGCTGCTTAGCCCCAAAATGAAGAAGAGTGTGGCCAAGTGTGGCTTAATAATTTAAATTCAATTGCATATATATATAACTGCGTGGGATGATTTTTATTATAAATTGCTTAGGATAACCCTGCAGGTGGTCTAGATTTTCTTTCTTTTTCTGTGAAATGTAATGTAAATGTAAATGCATTTTAAAATTATCATAAATGTGAAAGTGATTTTGAAAGTGGGATATTACATCCAATTTGGAATCCAAAGAAAGAAGAATATACCTTAAAGGATTATTCTCTTTTATTTGAAAAGCTAAATTAGGATGATTCAATATCCAAATAGAAAAAAAAAATACCCCTCTTAGGGATGAGTTTCTTTTCATTTGGATATCCAGAACCTGGCGGACCCGAGAAGCTTGTAAAAGAAGAAAATACATAACAAGAAGATTGAAGAAAGAAGATGAAGAAATGAAGATTTAAGGAACAGTATATCCCATTTCAAAAATCACTTGCGTCATTCTTAGGATTAGAATCCGGGTTTGTTGTCAGTGGTGCCCGGCCACTTTACTTTTCTGCAAATTCTGGGTGTAATATGGACATTGGACATTGGACATTATATTTGGATTATTAAAATTGATTGTTTACATTGTTTGTGCAGTAGATTTTTTTAGGACCTTGCATGCCGTGTTTTGTTTTAGCCTGGATTCGAATCGGAGAGATTTTTTTCGTAAGGGTACGCTTAAAATTCTTCTACTTGTAATTTTAAATAAAAATTTTTAGGCTCACATAGTAACTCTAACGATCTAAGAAGTAAGCTCGGGACCGCCGAGAGTCAGCATAAGCATATTAATACTTTCTCTTCCTTGTTAGGCACCTCCCCGCCTGCGGGTTCTGGCAGACCACTTGACCTATGAGGGTGCAGTTCTGTCAAGGGGAAGTTGTGCAATCTCTAGGGAAAAATCTATTTTCTAAGCCTAAATTTTTAAACTGCTTCATTATCATTTTATGCATTCGAGTCAATTAGCATGCATTGCATTAGATACAAATTAAAAAGTGTCTAAAATATTAATTGCATTTCTAGACATTTATCACCCTACATAAGTTGAGGGGCTAATTAGGAATTGTCTTAGATGTCGGCCCCAATTCATTAAAACTTAAAAAAACATCCCTACCCATCTTTCATAAGAGACTGAATACATGGTTTTAAAGCGCCTAGGTGGTTAGCTGGCTCCCCAATCCAGGCCGGGGTAAGTCCAGATTTGCATTTCATTAGTTAGGTTCGGGTCACTACTTTGTAGTACCCAAATTAGATTTAGGTTCAGAGGCAGATTCTTTTTAGATCTTAAGTCCTCACCCTCCGGGAATATAAATCCCAAATTTCTAATAAAATATCAACTTAAATATAAAATTTTCTCCTAAAATGTAAAGCCCAACATAGGATAGATTGAGGTTGTCTCTGGGCTTCTCAGAATCCGACACCTCCTACTTTTCATCCTTTGATTCACTAATAAATGTTCAACATTGAGCTTTCACCTTGGAAAATTCCTACTTCTGTTTCTTGTCTTTTATTTTGTAGTCAAAGGGTATGAAATCACTGCTTTAATCGAGAGTTTTCTTAGGAGCATTCCTCCTAAGATGTAATTAACTATAGGAGCTTGCTCTTATAGGGATTTGAGAACCCCAGACTAAAATAAACCTTATTTTATTCATATAAAACAAGGGAAGAATCTTTGGGAACGTAGATATTTTTAAAACCTCATTTCTAATTTTGAATAAACTTGTAAAAATGTTATTATTATCTTTTCAGATAATATAATATTATACTTGTTATATTCAACTTTAGAAATGATGAATTTTATAAAACTCATTCTTGCTTTTGGATATCTTGAATAATGTTATGTTCGTCTTTTAAGATGATATAATATTATTCATGCCATATCTAAACAAAAGAATGAATAAACTTTTTCAAAAACGTATTTCTATCTTTAAACATATTCTATAGAATTTTATGTTCATCTTTTGAGATGATATATTATTCTTTGAATTATGTTTGATTATAGAAATATCAATTTTCAAAACCCTATTCTGATATTGAATCCATTGTAGAATATTGTGTCGGCCTCTCGAGACTATACTTTATTCTCAATGTAGTATTCTATTACAAAATAGGAGAAAATCAAAATCTGCGTGGTGACACAAATTTTTTTCTTCACCAGGTACTACTCCCAACATCAATAATAAGATGTATACTTCTTCTCTCCTTCAAAGGTGAACAATTGAATATAATACTGCTTTCTTGAAGACTACTTTAATGCAAGAAACTCTTACTTCTATCATGGAATCAATATTTCATATTTTATGCATCTTATATTGTATTAACACATTCATCAAGTAGGGGAATGACATCATTTGTAACCAATTTTATATATAATGGAATCATTGACGACATGCATATATATATGTATATAATGGAATCATTTTTAGTTGGTTTTTTTTTTTTTAACTTTCAACATATCATATTTGTATGTGTGTGAGATCTTTATAATATACAAAGGCAATAAATTTTATTTAATTTTTTTACTACTATAATTTTTTTGGCATTAATCCTTTAATATATTATGTTAATGTTAGGGCATTCCCTAGAAGCAATGCATTGTATGGCCTAAATATAGTGAGAAGTGTGTAAGGGCTGTTGCACTAGCACCTAGGTACAATGTTAAATTGGCAAGGATTCCCAAGTCACAGATGGATGTCGACAAAGAAGTTAGTCCATAAAACTAGATTTAGGATAAGAACTTGAAATATAGGTTCTCTTACAAGTAAATAAATAAAATTAATTGATATTATGATTCATAGGAAGATAAATATTTTATGCATTCAAGAAACTAAATGGGTTGTAGAGAATGCTAAGGAGATTGATAATTTAGGGTTTAAACTATGGTATTCTCATAGAAGTCACATTAGAAATGGTGTGGTATGGTTTTAGATAAGAGTTTGAACAATAATGTTGTAGAAATTAATATAATTGAAGATAGAATTATAGCTTTAAAGATTGTTATTGATGATAATATTATTAATATTATAAGTGCTTATGCTCCTCAAATTGGTTTATTATATATATATATATATATATTCAAAATAAAAATTTTGGAATGATATAGAAGAATTAATAAAAAAGATACATCATAAAGAAAGAGTTTTTATTTAAGGAGATTTAAATGGACATGTTGGTAGAGAGGTAGAAGATTTTAAAACCATTATTGGTGATTATGGGTTTGGCTTGACTAATGATGGTGGTAGGATCATATTAGATTTTTCTCCAGCTTATAATTTTATAATTGTTATCACTTTTTTTTTTAAAAGAGAGGAACATCTCATCACATTTAAAAATGAATATAGTAAAAATCAGATTGATTATTTTCTTAAAAGAAAAATAGATCATTTAGAATGTAAATATTGTAAGGTTATTCCGAGTGAAAGTTTATTTATCCAACATCACTTATCAGTTTTGGACTTTAAGATGAAAGGGCATAATAATAAAAATAAAGTAAAATATTATCTTAGGATTAGATGGGGGAATTTAAACAACATTACAAAAATATTTTTGAGAGTGATATTTAAGATCTTAAGATTCTGACTATATATGAGGAAACTAACGTTATGTGGAAAAAAATAACTAATGATAATAAGAATGTTGTAAAAGATGAGCTTGGAGTATCAAAAGAAAAAAATTAATAATAAAAAAAATAGTTGGTGATGGAATCAAAATATGCTAGAAAATATCAAAAATAAGAAGCTTTTGTTATAAAAATTGGTTAGATGTGAAAACTTCAAAAATTGGAAAAGATATAAATAGGCCCATAAGGAGTACAAGTAAGCAATATGTGATGCAAAAATTTAGCTTTTAATGATTTATATAATAGATTAGATACTAAGGAGGGAGAAAGATGTATGTATAATTTAGCTAAATAAAAGATAAGAATAGTAAGGCTTTAGTTTAAGTAAAGTGCATTAAGGATGAAGATCAAAAAGTTCTTTTATTAGAAGAGAATATTCAACAAAAGTGAGTGAGATATTTGATAACTTTTCAATGAAGATTGTGAAAATACGATTGACTTTAGTGACCTTAGCACCCTAAATGAAAATAGAGAGTTTTATTTTTATTAGCGCATTAGTAAAATTGAAGTTAAAGAGGCTTTAAAGAAAATAAAGTGTGGACCTGATGATATTCCAATAGGGTGTGAAAATGCTTAGGAAATGAAGGAATTTCTTGGCTTACGAAACTTTTCAAATTTATTTTAAAGACTAAAAAGATGTTAGATGAGTGGAGGAGTATTTCGATTTCTATTTTTAAAAATAAATGTGATACACAAGAATAAGCAAATTATAGAAGAATAAAGTTAATGTATCATACTTTAAAACTATGGGAGAGAATTATTGAGCATAGGTTACGACGTGATATTAATATTTCTCAAAATCAAATTGGATTCATGCTGAAAACTATGTTAAGAGACTCTGGTAGTAGAGTAGATGTATTAGATTTGACCTATGTTAAAAAAGATAGAGGTAGACTTAAAAGACTTGGTTAGAAAATATTATAAATGACCTCTTTATTATATTTAAATGAGAATTTAGCTCTTCATAAGACATAATGAAAAAAAAAATGATTCATGTAGCCAACCCCGCATAGTAGGATAAAGACTTGATGTTATTGTTGTTGAAACTTTTTTGGCATGTAATATAAATATAAAAAATACAAAAATATAAAGCTCATATTAATAATTATAAGAATTTTTTATTTTATTTATCTATATCTTCTATTAAATCTAGAACATATTTAGAATGACTAGATACCTTTGGTTAGCAACACCAGCTGAAATAAAGGGAAAAAAATCACCACTGCCATACAAGTATGTCCAACTTGTTTATTAATCAACATGCGAGAAAAAAGAGAGTAAGATTTGGAGAAGATATCTTCTTTGATGGGGTGACTTTTTTAATAGAAGTTTATACATAACTTGTTGTTGATGACATGTTTTTAAAATTAAATAAGTAGTATGCAGCTAAGAGATATTTTGATTATCAACTAAGAGATATTAGTTTTTAATCTTATATGTTGATGTGTGTATAAATTTATTTTAATTGACCTAAATGTCATTTAGTTAAAAAAAAAAAAAAGATAAATGTTGAAATATCTTCTCCCTGTGCTCCCAAACTCCCATGGCCGTGGTCGCGGTTCTAGCGGCCTCCATTTCTCTCCTTCCGACATGGTCCAACGCTATTACTCGCCGGAAACCTCTCCCGCCTCCTTCGAGCAACCACGCTGACTGCAAGACACTCGAACCCCTCCGTCTCTCCCCATCTCTCCTAAGCATCAAACAGTGTGTCCCTTCTGCCGCTCCCTCCACCTCCCACCTTCTTAAGCACTACGCACGCCTGGCCTCCAAGCTCGCCCTAACCGGCCGGCTTCATGAATTCCTCACAATCTCCGAGGGCATCCTGACCTCCGACGCCATCAACTTCGTCGATAGATCCCGTTTCATCTCTCGCATTGAAGCCAAGTTGATCTCCAGAGGAATCGCCGCCGTCATCGACGATGGAAGGCTTGAGGATGTTATCGATTTATTGGGCAGGCTTGATAAGCTGGGGATAAGGCCATTTTCTCTGCTTGATGGCTCGGCCATCAAAGCTATCAGGGATGAATGTGGAAGGCTCATGCACCACGGAAGTTTAGAGGAGTTTGTGCGGTTGATGGAAATTCTTGCAGGTAAAATCAAGCAGATGTATCTTATTTTTAGATGGTTTATTTGATACTGAAGTAAATCAGAGCTCGGCCGCAAGCACTTAAAGAGGTCCTTCAACCTTGGCTATCATTTCAGTAAATTTCATGGATATTGTGATTAAATAAACAATTGTCGATCAAAATGCATAGATCAACTTTAGTTAAATATGACAGTCATTACCGCGATAAATTTAAGATGGCCAAACTACATTGTCATATGCCAACTGCTCTTAAGCTGCTGGTCCAATCTGCAGTCATCAGTGTCTGTAGACTATTCGTGCTACTGATCCCTTGAACGTCAATAGCCATCTGATTAGCAGCCATGACATATTTATGTAAAATGATTGAAATTGCAAACATTATTTAAAACTAAATACATGGAGTGTAATTTTAATAGTAATAGTTCTAGAGGGGATTGTGATATTGGGCAATCAAGTCATTAAAAAGAGTAGATGTTTTAGATATCACGGGTTTATTGTTCAAAGCGATGGTGAAATAGATGAGGATATTATTAGTAGAATTCAAGTTGGATGGTTTAAGTGGAGGAATGCATTGAGCCTGCTATGTGATAGAAAAGTACCCCTTAAACTTGAGGGAAAATTCTATAAGATAGTGATGAGACTTACAATACTTTATGGCGTAGAACATTGACCATTAAAATAGAAGCATAAAGTTAAGTGTTGCAAAGATGAGGATGCTCAGGTGGATGAGTGGCTTTACACTTACAGACAAAATACAAAATGAGTATATACGTGAAAAGGTTAAATTAGCTCCAGTGGCATATAATATTAGAGAGTCACCTTAGATTGTTTGGTCACATAAAATGTCGGCATTCCTATGACTCGGTTAGGAGAGTAGATCTATTAGATCTGACCTATGTTAAGAAATGTAGATGTACATCTAAAAAGATTTGGTTATAAAGTATTAGAAATGACATTTTTTATTAGATTTAAATGAGAATTTAACTCTACACAATGGAGTAAAAAAATTCGTATAACTGACCCTATGGAGTGGGATAAAATCTTGATGTTGTTGATTGAGATCACAAAGATTGTTGCAACTTTGAAATTTTGTAAAAATCTCAATTGTACTTGGGAGAAGTTATAATGCTTACAACTGGATAGAGGCATTGAATGCTATTATTAAAGCTTGTGTTTACAACTCCACGAGAGTAGTCACTAGAACTTTATGATTTAAGAAACTGTTAAATCTGCTTTATTGCTGGGTTTTGAGTGATTAGAGCTGAAATTAGGATTTCTTTTAAATTCTTTCAAGTGCTCATGACATAATACTTGTTCTACATTGCAGAATTTCCTTTGTCATTTCTCTTAGAGGTCAATTATGATAAAGGTGTTTTAAGAGGAGCTTTGTTATTGGTAGTAACTATTTTGTATGAAATAGAGGATGAGGAAATAGATGCATTTTAGGCCTTAATTAGATTCTAGAAATTATGATGGCTAAGATATGGATCGACGATTCTTTCATTTGGGATATGATAAAAAGTGATGTTAATTTTTTCTTCATTTTTGGCCGATGACAATGATTTTAAAGATGGCAGTTTTAAATAATTTAATTAAAGATTATATAGTATAATTTGGTTGGAATGTAGATTTTCAAATAATGTGTTAATCTCGAAGAAGTTCTAGGAACTTTAGTCACTGAAATACATCCTTTTTTACCCAAGTAATTACTCTTCATTTGTTCCTCTTCATACTCATCTAACGGTCACTCTGCAATACTAAGTTTGATTCATTTTTTGACTATCTGAGATAAAATGGTGGTATTGTATATTTCCTTTGCTTTCTTAAGGAGTTGACAAGTCCAAGTTGGCCTATAATTATTGTAACTCCTAGAAATATGGAAATCATTAATTGTCCATCTTTCTATGTGCACCATGGAACCTTCTCAAGGAACATGATCAATAAATAAAAATATATCAAAATATGATCTTCTTTCATGCTCTCAACTTCTAGCATGTTTTGCTTTAGTCTCTACCATTTTCGTTCAATAAATGGTCATATGCTGTTGTTGATTTCACTTGAGTGTAATTCTTCTTCTATGAGAATGGGCGTACCAAATTTATTAGACTCCAATTAATATTGTCTATATGAAGTTTCTATAATAAAACCATCGAATAAAAAGGCAGACGAGATGTATGCATTGAGGTGCGCCTTAAGTCGAGGCGGAAGCTATGCGCCATGGTTTAAAATTGCGCAATATGAGGCTTGCCTTGAGGCCCGCCTTTGCGCAATTCAAGTAAAAAACGCCTCGATGCTTACGCCTCGAGTTTTTTTATGAGGCTTGCGCCTCAACTTGGTTGACGCCCGCCTCGCCTCACTGGCATGAGGCTTATGCCTCACGCTATATATTAAAAATTACATAAATCTTGAAGTAAATGCCCGACATTGGACTCTACAGGAGAGGAGGAAGGAGAGAGAGCAGTTCATCATAATGATGATTCAAATGAAGAACCCCTTAGTGATGACAGTGCTGATGACTTATGAGTTCTTATGTGATATGTCTTTGCTATTTATTTTTGGAAATTGAAATTATATTTTAATGAAAAGAATACTGGGATTTGGAAAAGATAGAATTTTGGGTTGAACTATATTTCATATTGTTTTATTATTGGGATATTTTGATTTCACTTCATATGTTATGCTTTTTTATGTTTTATATTATTCAATCATTAGTATATAAAAAATTGATCATTTTATGTTTATGCAATCTTTTGATTTTGAGGCTTATGCCTCAAAACGCCTTGAGGCTTACGCCTCGCCTCACGAATGAAAAACGCCTCAATACTCGAATACACAATTTTAAACATTGCTATGCGCGTCGAGGCTTTAGCCTCGAAGGGTCCGGCGGTGCGTGCGATTTTTTCACATGGGGCGTACGCTTCGGATCGTAACACCTCGTTGCATAATGAGGCACCTCCTCGGTTTATATGTATATACCACCAAGCAGTGTAGTCGTATAAGAGTCGAGTATAGGATTAGGGTATATACTTCGTGTGAGAACTGAAAGGCGAAAGCGAACTCCGCCGATTCGACAGCCACAGTTCGGTCGAGTTCGACTTACCTGGAGGCGAAGGTAATGATTTATTTCCTTTCGTAGATCTATCTTTCTTTCCATCGTTTGCTTCATCTTCATTTGCTTTTCGTTAGCAAGTGATTCGTGTGAGAACTGAGGGGGTTCGAAATGCCAACTTCAAGAGCCACCTTCTTCTCAACTTTGTCGTACTCTCCGCGAAGGTAACAATTTGTTTTCCCTAACTCCCTTTCATTGCTTCCTCTTCGCCTGCTTCCCTTAATCGAAGGGTTCTTTTTCTACGGCTGTAGTGTAGGTAACGATTTTTCTTCCCGTCATTTGCTTTATCTTCACCTGATTGTTGACTTCAGCAGCTATCTTCTTCTCGATTTCAACGTACCTCTCTGTGATGGTAACGATTTATTTCTCTAACTCCCTATCATTGTTGCTTCCTCTTCGCCTGCTTCCTGTAATCGATACAAATTTTATGAAATATAAATTACTTCCTTGTTGGATACTTGTTGGATTTCTTTTAATAGATGGCTTTCTGAATTCTTACTCTCCATTTCATTTTTGCTGACCTTAATCCATTTATAGGGGCTGCTTTTTCAATCGTCAATCATATAGCCTTCTTGAGAATGATCATCTTACATCATTTTTTTCCTGGTTAATCAATATCTTCACAATCTTTTTCAAAACTAAGTGAATTTCTATTTATGAATTATTTTAATGCATTTATTTGTATTAAGATGCAAAAAATCTCATCTTCGAAAAACATTTGGCTTCCAGTTTAATTTTATTTACATTTTGCAAACATAGTACCTTTAGATACCATTTTTTCTTAATTGAGATTTCAGCCACATTCCCCAAATCTTGAAATTGATAAAGATTTTTAATTCCCATTATTTTCTTTGGTTTTGCTTAATGTTGACAACTATAAAATTATGTTCCTTGTTGAAATTCAAATATGAATTCAAATACCCAAAAAAAAAATAAAGAAAAAAAATCATCTGTCATGCATGATAAAAGCTATCTATCATTATTATTATTGATTAAATTTAGGATTTATTGAATCCCACCATTCACAAGAATTAATCTGAAACTTGGGAATTTTGGCAAAATTGGTTTATTTTCTTATATTTTATACAACTTATATATGTGGTTTTAATATGAAATTAAGCCAAATCTGTTGAAAGCATTGACCAGAAACTTCTGAAACACATCATTATACATTATGATTTTAAAATAAAAATATTTTAAAAACTCTTTAATATAAATTTATGCAAATGATATTATTTTTGTTCTACTAATGAAAGTTTCTATGAAAATTTTGTCAAGAACATGCTAAGTGAATATGCATAATTATGAAGGGAGAATTAACCTTCATTGTTATATTAAGATTTAAACAACAATTTGAATATTCATAAATTTAGCCAAACACAACTTCGATTCTAATCATACATCTTTTCGTACATAATACAGTAATATATTCACATATAACTTTCATACATCTTTCCATACTTCCAACTTTGATTTTGCTTTTGCCGTTCACCTTCCTCGAGCTTCTGTTATCTCTGCAAATAAAGACTAATGAGGATAAATAAATAATAAGTTATTGTGCCATTAAAATCTAAAACAATAGAGTCCTTTATATGTCATCAATTATAGTACATTTTTTCATTAAAAAATGATATGTCATCAATTTATGATTAAATTTATATTTCTTATTTGCTGTTAATTATTTGTTTCTATCAATTATTAGTATGACTAGTGGCACAAGAAGGAAAGATCCTGCATGGAAATATGCCACTTAAGTTGAAATGGCATATGAAGGTGCAAAGAAGGGATATGTTTATATGAAATATAATTTCTGCGAGAAGCGCATTACTGGTAGTGTCAAGAGCTTGAATGATCACCTAGCCTCCACGCATGTCAATGTGGGATTATGTGCAAAAGTACCTGATGAAGTGAAAAAGGAATCTATATATTACTTAAAGAAGTTTGCTACCACGAAAGAGATTACACAAAGAAATATGAAAGAGATGATCGAAAATTCTTCTTACTATGGTTCACAGCATGAAGGTTCTAGTAGTGGGAGTCAGCTACTTTCTTCTAACTGAGGCATTAGGGGGCCCATGGATAGATTTATTGTTAATATTGATGACGAGGAAAATATAAACACTCAGAATATTTCTCCTATTGCTACAAAGGAACTCAGGAACAAAGTTTGTTTATATATTGCCAGATTCTTCTATGAAAATGATATACCATTCAATGTTGTTAGGAGTTCGTCATGGATTAATATGTTACGATCTTTTGGAAGCTATGGTAGAGGACTACAACTTTCAAGCATGTATGAGCCGAGGACTTGGATGCTAAATGAGGAGGTTAAGTTAACTTCAAAAATGGTGGATGAAGTTAAAAAGATTTGGACTGAGATAAGAGTGACAATAATATCAGATTGTTGGTCAGATATTCGACATAGAAGTATTATTAATTTCTTGGTCAACAATGCATGTATAATTATTTTTCTAAAATCAGTGGATGCTTCAAGTTTTGTAAATGATACACAACTGTTGTTTGAAATATTGGATAAAGTTGAGGAGGAATTAGGAGAGGCCTTAATGGTACAAGTTGTTACTGATAATGTAAGTGCATACAAAGATGTAGGGAGATTGTTAATGGAGAAGAGGACTCACTTTTATTGGACTCCATATGCTACACACTGCATTGATTTAATGCTTAAGAGGTTGGGACAGTTGCTTCAGCATAAATCAGCCCTATTGAAGGCCAAATTCATTAGTAAGTTTATTAACAATCACTCTTGGGTACTTAGCTTGATGAGAAAATTTACTGAAAAAGAAATTTTTCGATCTGCTGTTATGAGAATTGCAACTGCATATTTAACATTATAGGATTTAAGAAGTTAAGACAATATTTGGAAGCTATGTTTGCTTCTGAAGAATGGGATAAAAGTTTATTGGCCAAAAAACAAGAAAAAATGCATGTTAAGATGATTGTTATGAAAGATGATTCATTTTGGCGTAGTACAAATTATGCTTTGGAGACAACATGATCATTAGTTAAGGTGCTTAGAATTGTTGATGGTGAGAGGGCTCCGACCATGAGATTTATTTATGAAGCAATGAATAAGACTAAAGAAGATATAACAAAAGATTTGGGCAGTCAAGAAGGTGCCTACGAAGAAATATAAAAAATTATAGATGAAAAGTGGGATTGCCAATTACGTAAAACACTTACATGCTGTTGTATATTATTTAAACCCCCAATTTCATTATGATAATGACTTTTATGTTGATAAAGAGGTAAAAGTTGGTTTGTATGCATGTATTGACAAACTCATTTTTGAAGAGGATTATCTCAAAGTGAATGATCAACTTGAGGGTTTTTATTTGAAAAAGGGAATGTTTGGATTTAGAGCAGCTCAAGCATGCTATAAAACACGATCTCTCGGTATGTTTATTGTTGTATATTTATAATTTTAAATTTTGATGTTTATGTCAATGTCTTCTACTTCAATCTATATTCATAATATACTTTTTATTTTTATGTTAAACGTTGGTTGGCTCAATTTGGAGATGATGTTCCTGAATTAAAAGCTTTTGTTGTTAAAGTTTTTAGCCTAACATGTTCGGCTTCTGCAAGCGAGCATAATTGGAGCACCATTAATCAAATTCATACAAAGAGAAAAAATCAATTGACTATAGAATGAACGAACAAAGTAGTATATATTATGTTTAACAAAAAACTGAAGCATAAATATCTCAAATTACAGAAGAAAAGAAACAGTGATAATGAAATTGACCCTTTGCTTATTGATGATTTATAATCTGATGATGAATGAGTTTCTCATAAAAATGCTGATGTTCTTGAAGTTGAAGCTGAAGGAGAAACTCATGTTAATGAGAACAATGAAACAACCACTGTAGATATTGAAATGTCTACTGAATTTGAGTTATCTTTCACTTTCCAAGTATATAAAAGAAAGAAACAAAGTGAGATTGGAGCTTAAAAAAAAATGAAAGGTATTTTTAAATATAATGAATTTTTTTATGTTAATAATTTATTGTTTCATTTTAGAACTAATGAAACTTTAACTAACATAGAGGATAAAAGAAAAAAATATTATATATGAAGAATAGTTTGAGGATGACTTTGACATAAATTATGAGGATTCTTTTAAAGACAATTATAGTGATGATGAGCTTGTATTGGGTCTTGATCCTAAGGGTGTGTTTTATTTTTAAGTGAGTTTATTTTGAATCTTGTGTTCTAGTAATATTATCTTAGAACAAATCATCAAGTTCGTAATTGTCTTAATATTTTGTCATTATTTATAATTTTAAATTAATTTATTTTTTTCGTTTTGAGGCTTACGCGTCATCTCGCTTAGACAAAATGCCTCGTTTCCCTATTTTTCCTTTTAAAACCTTAAATAAAATAAATCCATTCATATATATATATATATGGGGTTAAATTTTAATATAATCATATAATTATTCGTATATGACTATTTTAGTTCAAGAGTATAACATTGCTCCAATTTAGTCTCTTGATTATATAAAATTGATCTAAAATAATCCCTTTGGGACTAAATTGGGATCAATTTTGTAAAGTTAAGGGACTAAATTAAAATCAATTTTATACCCTAATTATAACATTAGAGACTATTTTAGATCAATTTTATATAGTTGAGAGACTAAATTAGGGTTACATAATACTCTGAGACTAAATTGGCCATATACAAATAGTCTGAGGATTATAAATATCATAATCGATCTCTCATTCTATTCCTAAAATATTTTCTAAAATAAAATCTCTAATTTTAACTTTCAAATATTCAACTCTCCCTCAAGCCGGAGAATATATATCATATAATTCAATTTTGCAAATTAAAACTTCAAAGTTAGGTATAGGTAGAGCTTTGGTGAGAATGTTTGCAATTTGTTATTTGGTAGGGATGTATTTCAATTTAATGATCTCACTAGTCACCTTCTTTGTGATGAAGTTTCTATGAATTTCAACATGCTTAGTCTTGTCATAATGCATGAATTTCTTAGTAGTTTCCTGATTATCACACATCATCAGAATAAGTGATGAACTCATTTGTCCGAGTTCACTAAGAATCTTTTTTATCCAAATCTCTTTGTAAACTCCTTGTGTCAGTGCTTTGTGCTCAACTTCTACGCTACTTTTGGCTACCACTGATTGCTTGTTACTCCTCTAGGATAACAAGATTATCCTTGACAAAAGAGCAGTACCCAGAAGTTGACCATCTAACAATGATGTTTCCTGCCCAATCTGCATTTAAATACACTTCAGTGTCACAATTCTCTTTCTTTTTGAAGAATTTGTCTTTCCTTGGTGCCATCTTCAAGTATCTAAGAATATGGACTGCTTCCATGTGTTTCTTTGTAGGACTGTGAATGAATTGACTTACAATACTCACTGCAAGACCAATTTCTGACCGAGTGCGTGAAAGATGGATCAAACATCAACAAGTCTCTGATATCTCCCATTATTTATAGATGTACTTTTTTCCTCGGTGTCATGTTTCTTCTGATTGTCCATAGGAGTATCAACAGGTTTGCATCTAAGTATACCGGTCTCCTTAAGAAGATCTAGAATATTTTTCCTTTGAGAAACAACAATGCTCTTTCTTGATCTAGCTGCTTCTATTTCAAGAAAATATTCAAGATTTTCAAGATCTTTAACTTCAAACTCTTCTGACAAATATTTCTTCAAATTATGTAATTCCTCCACATTATTCCTAGATAGAAATATCATCGACATAGACTATCAATATAGCAATTTTCTCAGCGTGATATTTCTTGACAAATAGAGTATGATCAGCTTGACCCTGTATGTAGCCTAGCTTCAAAATAGCCTTTGTGAATCTGTCAAACTAAACTCAAGGAGATTGTTTAAGGTTGTACATGGACTTTTTGTGTTTACAAACCTAATTCTTTGTTATGCTTTCTTTAAAACCAGGTGGAATTTCCATATAGACTTTTTCTTCAAGGTCACCATTTAGAAAGATATTTTTTATGTCGATTTGTTACTAGTACAAATCTTCGTTGACAACCAATGAGAGAAGAATTCTGATAGATGAACAAATGCCGTGCAACCAAATACTTTAATTGGTAAATCAGATTAAGATGTACGGATGAGAGGTGTTAACACAAGAACTTATGTGGATAATCCCATAGTTCTAAAGGTAGGTATTTAGACTACTAGTGAAGTATTATTCCCTAATATTATCTGAATTGAGTATCTGAATTCTAAAGTTGAATTGATTTTGAACCATAAGATTGGAAGTTTGAAAAAATTGACTGACCTCAGACTTTTTTTTTCATATGAAAAACTCAAGTTACCCTTGTATGATCATCAATAAATATCACAAACCATCAAGTGTTAGAAATATTTTTTATCCTTGAGGGACCACATATCACTATAGATCAAAGAAAAGAAAGTTGAAGGTTTATATGGAATTTGAGGATATATTGTTCAAGTATGCTTTGTAATCTGATATGTTTCACAATGAAAAGATTAAACTTTTATTGATAAATAATTTTGCAAGATACACAAAGCTAGGATGACCAAGACGATAGTGTAACAGTTTAATTTCACTATCTTTATTAACATTGGAATTAGACACAATTAAAAGATTCTAACAGACTTTGAAATTGGACGCAACTTGTTTGAGAAATTTGGTTTGAGGATCTGTCACATGGGAGGAGATAGAGCCTGAAGCACAGTTCAGCACTGCCAATCATCTTCCTCGATTTCAAGTTCTGAAATACACACAAGTTTGAATAAAATTTAGTAACACATTGAAGGTCACAAGCAAATTTGCTAATGGATAAAAGATTACAATCCAAGTTTGAAATATGAAGGACATAGTTGAGATACAATTCTTTAGTAAGTTGGATGGAACCTATTCTAACAATTTTAGAATTTGAACTATCAGCATTATGGATGGACGAGTGACCACTACTTGACTTATAATTTTGGAGAAGGGAAACATCCTATCATGTGATCAAAAGCACCTATGTCGACTATCCACAGCCTCATTTCTTTTTTGTTAGTAGTGAAGGAAGTATGTGAATATATTTGAGCCATAGTTTAAAATTGCGCAATTAGAGGAGCGTCTCAAGGCGCGCCTCTGCGCAATTTGGATCCAGATAGCCCCATTGAATGATCCCGCACCCCGCAGCTTTTCCGCCACCTCTTTTGCTGGCGCCGCCTCACGCCGGTGAGCTTTTAGTGTCCGGTCGCCCTCTACGACATCTCCTTTACTGATTTTAGGTATTTTTTTTAGTTCAAGGAAAGATTTTTCAAGTTATAGAAAATATAGGGTTGTTTATTTTTTGAGATTTTTTGTTTGTTTTCGCATTTGTGCATTAGGAAACATGATTAGAGGTAAGGAAAAGACAAATACGTCATTGCGGCGTGACCCTTCTTGGAAATACAATGTGCAGGTTGATGTAGAAGGCGGCGATAAGACATATGTGTATTTAAAATGGAATTTTTGTGATAAGGTTGTGAAAGGAGGAGTTACTCGCATGAAGGAACACTTATCCGGCTCACATAAGAATGTAACACCTTGTGCGAATGTGCCGAATAAGGTGGAGGAAATTATTGCTTACATGAAGAAGAGTACCACGACAAAACATTTACAACAGAAGCAATTTGATGAAAGGGTCGAACATGGTTCTTACTTCGGGAGCGAGAGTGGAAAGGGCTCTTCATAATGGAGGTGCGCGGGGTTCTATGGACCAGTATATGATTAATCCAGGAGAGGATAAACACAGATGATGCCTGCGGCTGGTACCAGAGATGGTAGACGTCAGGTTTGCATGGATATTGACAGATTTTTTTTTTGAGAATGTCATACCATTTAATGTTGCGACATCGCCGGCCTACTTCAATATGTTGCGATCTGTAGGGTTGTATGGGAGAGGGTTGAAGGCACCTTCCATGTACGAGTTGAGAACATGGATTTTGAAGGAGTTGCAAAATAAAGAGCAGAGTATTAATGAGATTAAATGGATATGAAGTGAGACTGGTGTTACCATTATGTCAGATGGATGGTCTAACATGAAGAGCAGGAGCTTGATTAATATCCTTATAAACAATCCCTATGGCACGGTATTTTTACGATCAGTTGAAGCTTTAGATGAGGTTAAAAATGCTAATTTCATTTTCAATTTATTAGATGCAGTTGTTGAGGAGATCGGGGAGCAATTGGTTGTTCAGGTTGTGACTGACAATGCCACTGCATACAAAGCAGCTGGTCACATGTTGATGGAGAAGAGGAAACACCTCTACTGGACCCCCTGCGTGGCACACTGTATTGATCAACTTGATGATTTAACTTAACACAAGAGCGCCCTTTCTAGGGCGAAGAAGATGACAAAGTTCATCTACAACCATTCATGGGTCTTAGCCTTAATGAGGAAGTTCTCAAATAAGGAAATCATTCGCCCTACTACCACTAGGTTTGTTATTTCATCTGTGCGCTGCAAAACATTTTCAATTTCTAATGCAAGATTATTCTACAGGTTTGCCACATCTTATTTGACATTGCAGAGCATGCTAGATGTTAGGCAACCTCTTGAAGCAATGTTTACATCGACGCAATGGCTTAATTCTGCGTGGGGCAAGAAACCAGAGGGGAAGGAAATACGAAGGCTAATTCTAAATGATAAATTTTGGACAAGTGTGACCTATGTCATATTGAGCACAAGACCATTAGTACAAGTTCTACGTTTAGTGGATGCCGAGAAGAAACCTGCCATGAGGTTTATATATAATGCAATGAATGAGTCAAAGGTGTTGATTGCACATAACTTAGGAGGAGAGGAGGCAAGCTATATAGAGATTTGGGATATCATTGATGTTCGGTGGGAGGTCTAGTTACACCGTCATCTACATACAACAGCGTATTATCTCAATCCTCAATTTTAGTATTCAGAAAGAAAATTCTCAAATCCAGAGGTGAAGCTGGGCTTGTATCATTGCATGGAGCAACTAATATCGGAACAGACCATTAAGGAGCTTGCAGATTTACAACTTGTTCTATTTCGGAATATGGAAGGATTTTTTGGGCTGCAAGCAGCAAAATCTACTATTACCAAACGCTCTCCAGGTAAACTTATTTTTGCAAAGTATCCGTACATGCATAACACTTTAATATGTTTTGATTATCATTTTTCTTTTTGAAAATAGTTGAATGGTGGATCCAATTTGGTGATTCCACCCCTGAGTTATAGAGTTTTGCTGCTTTTGCAGTTAGAGTTTTGAGATTTGGGTGTGAGCGAAATTAGAGCACATATAGTCAAGTTCAAACGAAGAGAAGAAATCGACTTTCAACACTCAGAATGAACTCTCTTGTGTATATTATGCACAACAAGAGGTTGAGAGATAGGAGGTTGAGGAACAAGGGGTTGAAGGATGATGAGGACTTTTTGGTGTGTGATGATGTGACATCTGATAATAAGTGGTTCATAGATGATGAGACAGATTTGCCTTTATCAGACTTGCAGCTAGAGGATTTAAGTGTGAATGTCTTGAGGGGCGAAGCAAATCAAGTTGGCACATCCACCAGTATCACACCACACACATCCACTAGTTCTGCAGCATAACAAGCAAATAAAGGTATCTCACAATTTCTTATGTGCTATTACATTATATATATATGCAATTAGCATAATATTAATCATTCTTATTGAACGGGGAAGAGAAAAGTGCATAACATTGAAGATGATGAAGATTTGACATTCATAGATACAATTGGAGAAGAAGATTCTCTTGAAGACCTATTTAGTGAATAACATTGAAGAATGATGAGATTAGATGTTCTTTTTTATTTGTACTTTGGGAGTTTTGATAGACTTATATTTTGTAGTTCTGTACTTTGAATCATGCTATGAGATGCATATATTGCATCTATTTTATTGTCTTCCACTAATTTCACTTGTCATTTAGATGTTTTTATTGTATGGTAGTCTCTTACTGTTATTTACCTGCTAAAATACTTAAATTCTCATTTACGCAATTCTTCGTTCCGTGATGCTTAGCCTCACACCGCCTCGAGGCTTACGCCTCACCTCAAGGACGAAAAACGCCTTGAGGCTTATTTACGCAATTTTAAACCTTATTTTGAGGAACCAAATCTGTCCCAATAATGCTACTAC
Source organism: Dendrobium huoshanense (assembly GCA_016618105.1). Taxonomy (NCBI): domain Eukaryota; kingdom Viridiplantae; phylum Streptophyta; class Magnoliopsida; order Asparagales; family Orchidaceae; genus Dendrobium; species Dendrobium huoshanense. Next base: position 6,223,668 of record CM028349.1, on the reverse strand, counting down.
TGCCAACTTGACTAAACATATTATGCAGCAAATCAATCTGCTCTTTGCTAAATAGGCTAGGCTTGGAAACATGAGCACTCTCAAAGTTGGAAGCCACATGTGCTTTGCTATCTCTATCAAGCCGTAGCTTTTGTTTTCAATCAGCTTGTTTGTCCTAGAGCTTCTAGCAAGTCTCCTTGTAATGACTTGGTTTCTTACAGTAATCACACCAAAGTCTTTCTCATTTTTGAAGATCTCCACCATTACTGTTAGATGATCGGACAACAAGAGCTGATGCATTCAACTTTGATGTGGATTGTTCCTTAGATCCCATTATCACTTTCTTTCTGCTTTCTTCATGCCTAAGCTCTGCGAACGCCTCCCTAAGATTGGGCAGTGGTTTAGTGCCCATGATTTGACTTTGAACATCATCCAACTCTATGTTAATTCCTAAAAAACTTGAGTAGCCTTTTTTGTTCCACAATCTGTTTGTACATTATTGCATCTTTTGGGCATGTCCATGAGCGAGTTTCGAATAAGTCAAGTTGTTGCCAATACCATGTAAGTGTGTTGTAAAGTTGTAATATTGAGTAACAGACCGCTCTCCTTGGCAGAAGTCATGAAGTATTGATTCGATCTTAAACAACTTTGAAGTATTTTCAAAGCTGGAGTAAGTCTCTTTGGTTGGATCCCATGTTTCTTTTGTAGTCCCAAACATCAAGAATTTTTCACTTATGTCATTATTCATTGAATTGATAAGCAATGACATGATCATACTATTTTCAATCTTTCACTTTTTGAAACTCAAATTTGTAGTCTCTGACATGGATGCTGCTCCCATGATATACTCAACCTTTCCCTTGCCACAAATGAACAACATAGATTGTGACCGTTGCAAATAATTATGACAATTTAATTTGTCTTATGTTGAGAATAAGAGAAGAATCACTGCCACTAAGGTTTGGAATTTTTGAACTGCTTCTTAATTTTGGTGTCGTGATGTCGGATGTTTGTGATGAGATCATTTTTATTGCGAAGAAGATGAGGGAGAAGAACGAATAAGATTGCTGGATATATAGAAGAAGAAGGTCGGGATGAACACTGGCCAAAGAGAATCGACCTGAGAAATAGAGAAGAGATGACGATAAAGAATCTACCAGAGAGTGGCGGCTTGAAGGGATTAGGGTTCAGTGAACTAGCTTTGATTCCATGAAGAATTTCTTAATTTATTATTCTTCTTATTAAAAAATAGTACTACATTTACATCTCTCTCTCTCTCTCTCTCTCTCTCTATATATATATATATATATATATATATATATATATATATGTACATATATACATACATACACAAAAATGTCTAATAAAGGAAATAATTAACTAGCTTAATTCTTTCTTAAAATTTAGGAAATAAAATCATAGGAGAATATTTTTTTTAAAAAAATTTGGAAACAAAATCATAGGAAAAGGTTACAATCCATTTCTTCTTTTATTCCTAAAAATACTTTCCTAAAATAAATTTTATAACTTTGACTTTCAAATGTTCAATATAATATTTCCTCAACTCTGCCTCTTCCCATCACCTTGTCCATTTCTGGAGATTGTGGAATGTTGTCCTTGGCGTGTGGTTAAAATTCATGGCAATGATCTCTCTGTACTCATTGTCTTTGAAGGTTAATGATATTTTTTGATTTGTTTTTTAGGGTGTAAAATTTGCTTCGCACTCTAAACTCCAAACCCTTTAGCATTTAGAATTTAGTTTATGTGTTAGTTGTCATGCTAAATCCATCTTTCAACCACATTTGTTGTTAGAAAGATGATTAAATTATTATCGAACAATTTTAACAATATTCAAACCGTGATCAAATTTAATTCAAGAGTTATTCGATCATTTTTGAAAATAATTGACCTATTCAATGAGTCTTCATTACATCTTCAACGCACATTTTATCCTTTATTTGAACACTTATTGAAACATATGTTTGAATTTTCATCAATCAAGTCAAAATATCGATGAAGAATGGTTGAAGAAGTTTTGAGTAAGTGTTCAAATATGGTTTCAATAAGGTTATTATGTGTTGAAGTTGGTTTGAATATTGCTAAATTGTGGTTTGAAGACATTATGAAGACTAATTGAATTGGTCGATTATTTTGGTCAATCTTGATGGTTTGATCATTCTCGAAGATATTTCAATCATAATCCACTATTGTTCAATAATTATTGATGGCAGTTCAAAGATATTTTTTTTTTGTCCGCATAACCTCTTTTAGGATTTACTCATTTGTGTTATTGTGCTATGTAGATGTTTGATTTAATCCTACCAATTGCAAGGCATTGCAGTGCTCGAGTTAAACACAGAGTTAGAGGTTATGGAGAAACTTGTTGGGAGTTTGTAGCTAATGACCATATTGGTCATACAGAAAGATCTACATTTTGGCACTTCTTTAGAGCTCTCTCTGGTGCTGGCATTTAACAGTTTTAACTGAGGATGATTAATGATGAGTACTCTATCATTTTTAATATTAGAGGGAATAATATGACCTTTAGGATTATTGTGCTTGCTTTAGTGTTTGAGTTGTGTTTTGAAGAGTTTCCAATTAAAGATGAGTTCAATAGGATGACAATCAGCAGCAAGTTATTTGAGAGCTATTTTGATGGGAACAAGAATTTTAAAAACATAGATCTTGAAAATATTTTCATGAAGTGCATTAACAAAGATGATCCATAGAAGTTTGGACTGCGCTTCTTTAGTAGATGATATTCTCCTCAACCATTATAAGCAAGTGTCATCTTCACTTAAATGGTTCTTATGGGTTAAAAAAAGGGTATATTTTTTAGATACCCATGGGATAGGATGTCATAGGAGAAGACATTACTATAGTTGAATAGGGACATGGTATTCTATGAGGGATATGCAGTAAAGAAGGATTCCCTGGCCCAATATATGGTAAATGGATATGCAATATCTGTATAATATTGGACTTACAAAGCGCCATTCCAAACTTGGGTAAGAGTGCTTAATTTCTTGGTAGAGAGTACCAAGGATACTGAGTGTGAGGAGCAACAAGGTGCTCACGGCCAAATATTTTCTATTATTGCTTATAAATTAGAGTGCAAATGTTTATTTTTTTTGATTATTTTCCATGCTTAATGTGGAAGATATTTAATTTTTTCCTTGGTACTTTATACCTCTCTTTTGGTCGGGAGTTATCCTTTCTAAGCTAATGAGGATGACTTCAATAAGTCCACTGTACATACTCTCTCTTAAGCTATCCCAATCAGAATTATAAAGAGGAAAGCGAGCACCCTTATTTTTGAGGAGAGAGAAAGGTAGGCACTGGAAGTTTAGCCAGTTGCAAGTCAGTTTATTCAATCTCAAGTGGCGGTGAAGCAGCTTTCCATCATCGATATGGAGTTCAGAAATGGAGTTGGATAAGAAAAGTGAGAAGGTGGCTGCTACTAAGCCAATTTTTAATGAGGTACAGTAGGAGAAGGTTGTAGAGTAAGAGTTGGAAGAGGAGTTGGAGTCAGGTGTTCAGTCCCTTGCCATTGTGTATGTAGGTAAAGTTGGGGATGAGTCAAGAGATCAACCCTTTGATATTTAATGTATAGACCTTGAGATGGAGTTACTTTCAGTAATACTTCCGACTCTTGTCTACTTACTTGTAGGCATTTGGAGCTAACAGTTGCAGGAGCCTACATGGACCTGAGTTTGGAGAGTTGGGTTGTTTGAGAGCTTTGTTCAAAATTTTAATTTGTTTGTTTTAGGAGTTTTGGGCTTAGTTGGTATGAGATTGTACTTAGGTTTGTTTAGTGCAAACATTCATGTATACTTTTTTTTTATTATTGCATTTTTTTAATTAATTAACGAATTAATTAATTAATTGATAATTTTAAATTAGTTAATTAATTGATAAAAAAATTTATTATTGAGCTCTAGTTACATTTGAATGAACTAATATTTTAATTAATTGGTTAATTAAAATTTTAAATGAGTAATTAATTAATTTTATTAATTAATAAAAAGGCTCTCCTGCTCAATCAATTAATTAATTGATAATTAGTTAATTAGAATTTTATTTTTATTTTTGATTAACTAATCAATTAATTTAATTAATTTGAAGTTTTAATTACATTAATTAAAACCTTATATTTTAAAATTGGTAAAGTTATTAGTTAATTTTAAAAAGATTTAATTAATTAATCAATAATTAATTATTGTATTTTCAAATTTAGGCTCGAATTAAGTTTAAATCAATTGGTTAATTAGAATTCATTATTTTTAATTTAAGCAGTTAATTAGTATTTTAATGAATTAAATATTTAATTAATTAAAACTCTCCAACTCTTCAATTCAGCAACCTCCCTATTGTTGTAATTCAGGATCCCTAGTCTGTGATTCTGATGATGACAAATAATATTGACTGAATTATTACATTCTTTCTTAAATATTTTAGATGTTATTTTTGTCTGTGAGTACTAACATTTCAGGTAAAATATACACCACTCAAGACTGTTGAAGACTCAAAATTGGGTAGAATAGGATGAAAAAGAGCCTGTAATTTTTTACTTTCTTTATTTTCTATTTTGTTGAGTCTGGCCACATAAGAGTGTATGCAAATTGGGTGACCATGCACAAGGGGAGAAATATTTTTTAAAAGTAAATTTTTTTTAACAAATCGTACTGTACGATCTATTATCCGAAAATATTAGGCTTAACGGCTTATTGGAAAAATTAGTTTTTGAGAACTAATCGTATTGTACAAACGTGATCGTACTATATGATTCGTTTTTGATCTCAAAGCCCTAGCTGTTAGAATAATTTAAGATTTCAAAATTTGATTTTTGAACTGATCTTACTGTATGATGTCAATCGTACTGTACGAATATTTGAAATCTTGCTAAAATTAACCCCCATGATTAGTTAATCAAATCATGATTTAATTAATTATAGTCGATTGTACTTTACGATGTCGATTGTACCAGACAACTGACAGAGACAAAATTTGGTCATCCAGGAGATCATACCAAACGAAACCATGATTTTTAAACTAATCATACTGTACGATGTCGATCGTACCAAACGACTGGCAGAGACGAATTTTGTCGTCCCAAAGATCGTACCAGACAAAGCTACGATTTTTGAACTAATCATACTGTACGATATTCATATTGTACTGGACGATTTACCTAAAAACAACTAATCGTACTGTACGATGAGAACAGTACAGGACGAGTGACAGAGACAACTTTCAATCATCCCAGGAATCGTCCCGTCCGAATAGAGGAAATTCAACAGATCGTACAGAACGATCTTTGTATCGTATTGTAAGATTTGTTCATAAAATTTGAACAGTTCGTTTGAATGACTATTTACATCGTACTGGACAGGACTAATTGTGAACTGATCGTAATGTACGAACTTGGATCCTACTGTACGAACAGCGACGACTAACTTGAATTTTTAGAATTTCTTGAAGCCTATTATAAAAGCTATGTTTTAATTTTTTTCTACTAATGTAGAGAGAGAGGAACGGGGTTGAAGAAGGAACTCTGAGAGGGAGCCTTTGAGAAGAAAATCAGGGTTTATGAGAGGAAGGAGAAGGTGAGCTTGAGCGTTAGGGAGAAGTAGTGTAAGGGGATCATACGGTTGCTCCAGGCTAGCTATACAAATAAGGAGGTTGTTTGTCCATCTATTATAATTTTGAAAACAAATTATGCAAAACATATAGAGTTTAAAAGATACAGCAAAAGAGTAAAAATAAACCAACTGGTGAAATTTATCAAGGAAAAGGTGGCAGAAGCCTATGAATTGATGTGTCATTGATCCTCTCTGCTTGATTAAGCTCAAAACAAATGAGTCCTTCAGGTGACTTGATTTGACACTCATGTACGTCATCGGAGATGAGCATAAATTTTTGAAGTTGCATAACTTATTTATTTGTCAATGAACTGGAACAAAGTTTATTGGATGATATGTGGGATCTCATTTCTTATGAAGTCTATGACATTGTATGACTGTGATTCTTCTTACACTACATTGCAGACTTTATAGGGAATGACGATTTCTCCTTACAAAAGCTTCTCTTGGCTGCTTGAGCAATTATGATTATTTGACAAAAAAATCTGCACTTATATTCCCTAAATCTTCTTGGATATGGAAGAGGCTTACTCATATGAGATCACAGTAATATAGTAAGGTAATCTATTTTAAATTTTAGGATAATTTAACTTACGTATTTCTTGGACATACAGTCTCATGATTGCTTTATGTCTTATTTGCTGCGACAACTTTGGAGTGTTTGCAATACAACATTTAATATACATGATTAAAAGAAAAGAATCTTATAATGGTTAACTCTTGATTGAATACAATTCTTTGGGGACAATTTATTTATAGATTTATTTCACACTAATATAGAGTTCAGTTATCATTTTGATATAAAAATTAATTTTTCATGTACTTTATTCTATTATTATACTATTTCATGGAATTCTATTATGGATGATGCAGATGTTGTTATGGTTGTTATAAGTTTACAGATAAATTCTCTTACAATCAATTTATAGAATTTGTCAAATGAATGTTGTTGTGTTATAGCTGTTGTGATTACACTCTTTGTTGTATTAGCCTGGGATATAATTCATTATCGAGAAATGATTGGACAATTTTCGAACAATGATCGAACAATGATAAAGTATTCTTCATATCATGATCGATCCATTTTCGATTCACAATTGAATAATGATCTTACAATTTTCATATTATAATTGAACCATCTTGAATCATTTTTTAACCAACTTTGAGCTAATCATTTTCGAACTGCGATCCATCCATCTTTGAATCACATTCGATGAATGATCGAATCATATTTGAATCTATTTTATATACTTAGACTTTAATAAGCGGTCCACAGTTATCCCTTATTGAGTGTATTTTAGTCAAGAGCAAATTCGATTATATTTCTCCAAGAAAATAAGCAGTGAGCATATTTTCCAATTTCTTCTATTAAGGGGCATATAAGTTGAATTTTCTTTTATATATTGTTTTACCATATTAAAATTGTTTTGCTTCTTATTCTTAAGTGCTTTGGTTTAGCTTTTGAGCATCCTTTATCTTCAAAGGAAGTGCATGTTCCTATGTCATATGTGACTTGGGTAACCTGTTTGAACTAAAGGGCAGACTGTTATGTGGTAATTGCCTGGAAATATTTATCCTAGTTCCTGTTAACCAAAGGAGGAAGTATTTGATTTGTTTCGTTCCCTGTGGCATATGTTCAAAGGAGCTTGGAGGTGGGGTGGTGGATGTGTTTTACTGTTGTAAAGTCATTTTCTTGAAAATGCCACACATGAACCTTGACCATATAAATCACCAAAAAGTTAGATTTTCACAATATTTTGATGTGGAGTTCCCAAAGAAAATAAGGAAAAGGAAACTTTACCTTGATGTTATACAAGCCATCAATTTTTTTGTTTTAGCGGAAGGCAAAATGGATGATATTTGAAAATTTTGACAGGGTTATGGTAATGATTTATGTGGAAACCAAGCTTTGACTATCAAGTTTTTTTGTTTTAAATATATAGGCTATGGTCTCTTTATCAAAGACATTTCGGATCCTGGTGATACTATTAGATTCTTTGTTGAAAAGTGCAAACCAGAGATGGCTGTGAGGTATGTTTTTATCATTCTCTTTATAGTAGTTATTTAGAATATGCAGGTTTGGAATTCACCTATTCCCTATCCATAAGATGGATAAACCTTTCTTTTTTTTAATAGATGACATTATCATGGTTTGACATTCTCTTTGCATTGCCTATACAAACTAGTCCATGTGGTCATTTTAATTTCTTTAAAATCTTAAACTTGCCCTTATATTTCATGGAAGGCATAATTGTAATACTATGAGTAGATCCAAGCCATAATATAATCATCATCATCATCATCATCATCATCAAGCTAATCACATTTATTTTGTGAGGAATTTCCAATCCCCGATTTAAAGAATTCTTAAATCAATTATTGGCCTCTTTTATTTTCATTTTGCTACCATGAAAATTAATGCTTAATGAACTTTGACCATGAGAAAAGTTTTTATTGAATTAATATCTATAAATGCTAAATTTGATAGTTTTATTAAAACCTTGTCAAATGTTCAAAGTTCATTAAGAATTAGTTTTAATTTAATTTTTATGATAATAAAATTAATAGAAGAGGCTAATAGTTGATTTAAGTATTCTTTAAGTCAGGGCTAGGAAAGTCTCCACATATATGTGATCAACTTGATGATGATGATAATGATGATTATATTAGGGCTTGGATCTATTTTGATTGTGTGTGCTCTAAGGGCATGTTCGTAAGATTTGAAAAATTAATAATAATTTGAAGAAAAAGTATAGCACTATTTCATATTAAAAAAAACAACGATTTTCTTTATTTTATTTTATTTTTTTAACTTAAAAAATAAAATTTGAAGTTGAAAAAATATGCATATAATTTTTCAAGAGAATATTGCTACTTTATTAATATATTTTATATTTAATAATTAATGTCCTATTATTATTGTTATGTCATAAAAAAATCAACTTGATCGGGCACGAATCCAATGCATATTTGAATTGGAACACTCAGAGTTAAATTTAGGATTATTCAAACTTTGATTTTAGGAAACTTATAATCAAACTTAGAGTCTTGACATGGCGGCCTATCGATTGTAAAGTGATTTGATTTGACTTTAAATGAGCCCAAATTAAGCACTTGTAGCATAATTAAAAATCTCGAGCAATATTTTGAGGTCAAAATGATATCCAAATCTCGTATGGTTATAATCAAATAAAGTGTATCGATGAGATGAATCCAATAAACCTAAATTCATCAATTGTTTTTGTCATAATTAAGGCATTTAAATGTTGAAAAATTGTCTATGATCGAGGTAAGCAATACATGCCGTCCAATGGACAGTTTGGAATTTTGTTTATATTTATGATGCATCACTCACAAAAACCTATAAATAGAGTCCCACACTTTATATGAAGGGGAGTTTGGACATTTAGTTTGAGATTCAAGAGAGCTTAGATGTTGGAGAATTTCAAGGCTCCACCCCTGCTGATCGCCATCATCGCCATCGATCACCATTGCCTGATTATAATTGTCAGATCACCATCTCCCAACTATGATCCTCAGACCACCATTACCCTACTATGACCATTCGACAATCGTCATTTGTCTATGATCCTCCAACTATTATTACCTTACTGTAGTTAACTGACCACCGTCGCCCGATTATGGTCATACCAATGCCGTCTGACTGTGGTCCTCCGACCACAATTGTCCAACTACAATCCTACGACCACCTTTGCCCATCCATGTCCTTTGAACACCGTTGTAGGACTACTATCCTCTGTCTACTGGCGCCTGGCTACATTAACGCCTGTTGGATTGGTCACTCGCTATAAGGGGTGTTAAAATGGGTTTTCAGGTCGGGTTTGGGTGCAGCCCAAAATTGAAATGGGTCAGAACATAAAACCTGAACCTGACCCGTTTTCCAAACTGATCGATCGAACCCTGAATTTTTGGGTCAGGTTTGGGTCGAGTTTTTGGGTTATGTCAAATATTGACATCCCTACTCGCTGTCACCAATACATTAATGTTTGTCGTCGACATGAACACTGACCCCTAATGTTAGTAGCAAGATTTATGTAGAACTTCTTGATCTCTTATCTCCCATCCTCAGAGGAGAACAATCTAACAAACAACAAACGATATTTTAAAGACAGCTCCCATGCTACATGGCTCTTCCGACTTTCACCATGAACTATTTCTATACATTGGATGTCTACTATATTTTATCATCACTTTCCCTAATCATGGGAAGGATTTTATTTGCAATCGATTACAAATAGCAGTAGAATCATTTCAACTAGACCATGCCTCATGTTTTTTTTTTTTTTTTTTTAAATTTTCCACTAAAAACACTAGTATCTTTTGGAACTTTTTTATTTGTATGTTGGATCTTCATACAATGCTAGGACAATAAACTCTCTATTTCTACTGCTGCGAATATTCTGCCACACAATAATTACTACCTCACAAAATAGCAATAATCTTAAAATATCTTGCAACCTTAAAAAAAAAAAAAAAACAAATGTCTTTCATGTTGAGTAAAATTTTGATTGATATAATTTTAAGTAAATGCATTGATTAGTAAATTGATGTATTAATTAATTAAATTAAATTGTATTTATTAATGTTTTCATTTATATTTTGATTTATTAAAAAATTGATTTGATTCATTCAATTTAACTTGTTTAATCAATGTATATTGGTTCATTAAATTTTATTTTTGTAACCTAATGATCGGTTTCTTAGTTTTAAATGGTAAACTGATCTGAAAAAACACTCAATTTCAATTTTCCTATATATTTACAAAACAAGTACCCATTGTTGTTGCTGTTATATATTTTTACAAAGTTGTTAACCTCTGTATAAACCAGACAAAAGAGGAAAGAAATCAAGGATCCCGCGTATATACCTCGTGTTCATCGAGACGCCCAAATCTCCGTGAATCCAGCAAGAAATCCCGCAAGAAATCCTGGAAACCTCGTATCGCTGCCAGCTCTGTCAAGATCCCGGATATCTCGCCGCTTCACGATCATTTCCCGGATATCCTGTAGCTCGCGCCTCGATCGAACGATGCCAGACTTTGTTAAATACCGACCCAAAGCCCCCTCATTCGCTGCTTCTTCCATTCGCTCGCTCGTTCCACTCCTCCGATCCCTCTGCTTCCCCGACCTCAAGCCGACGTCAAAGCCTAGTTCTCCTCCCAACCCCTCGATCCACCTCATCTCCCTCTCAATTCCCGAACTCAGTCCAAAAGCCTCCGTCGATTTCCCTCCATCCCGATCCACCTCCACTTGTGTCGGCTTCTCACCCAGGCCGAGAGAGAGAGAGAGAGAGAGAGAGAGAGAGAGAGAGAGAGAGAGAGAGAGAGAGAGAGAGAGAGAGAGAGGGAGAGTACCGAGCTTCTCTTACCTGCCCGAACTCCCTCCTCCAATCCCGTCGCCAGAGCCTGTAGCCGATCTCCTCTCTGCTAGTAGCCAAACCTGACCTCTGCCCGATCCTACCAGGCCGAACTCCCTCTCACAGCCCTAACTCCACTTAAAATATAACCAACTCACCCTCCACTCAGCTCTAGCTCAACTCAGCTCAACTCACCCCGACTCAGTCCACTCATCCCCACTTAAAACCTAAAGTCCACTCACCTCACTGAACCCATCCCGACTCACTGAGTTCACTCAGCCAACCTTCTCTACTACCCAACCCTTAGTTGATTAGGTATTTAATTTTGCTTTATTAGTTTTTTTTTATTTGAGATTATTTATAATTAGTTTATAAATAATCTCAAATTATATTTATTTAATTTATAATTAATATTAAATTAAAATATAATTAGTTATACATTAAATATAACTAATTATAATTAATTTATAATTAATTATAGGTTAAGTATGATTAATTTATAATTAATTTTAAATTAAGTATAACTTAATTATATGATAAATGTAATTAATTATAATTGATTTTAATTAATTATAAATACTGTTTAATTAATTTGTAATTAATTTTAAGTTAAATACAATTAGTTATAGTTTAAATATAACTAATTATATTTAATTTATCACTAATTATAAAAAAAAAAAAAAAAAGAGAAAAGGTTCTTTTATCGACGCTTGCAACGAACCGGCAAACCCCCGAGGCGCTCACGTAGCGTTTAGGGTGGGAAACCGGTGCGATGCTCGCGACGATTTAAGAATCCCTCTTCAAAGCTTGCAACGAGCCGGCAAACCCCCGAGGCGCTCAAGTAGCGTTTAGGGTGGGAAACCGGTGCGACGCTTGCGGCGAAGGGGATAAAAAAAAATGTGTTTTTATTTTGTTTCATTTTCATATAAGTACCCCCGAACGCCCACGTGGTGCAGAGGGGGAAATCTGTGTTTTTACTAACGACTGTTTTCTTCTTATAATCAACAAACATAAAAACCCTTAAATGCTCACGTAGCAGGCGGGGATAAAAAAATACGTTCGCGACCGCGGTGTCATTTTTGACACCTACCTGAAGCGCTCACGTAGCGTCGATGGGAATGGTTGCCTCTTGGTTTTTCCCCTAAACGGGGGAGACGCCGGGAGGCTGCCGAAATTTGGATCGAAAATCCAAGGACTTTGAACAATGTTTGGACAAAAATATAAACTCAAATTTGAACTTGCACATTGAACTCTCATTTGAAACTCATTCGAACAATAGTGGACTCGAACAAATGGAAGAAGCTCATCTTGAGCTTGAACTATATTTCTACTCAAACTTTTGTTAGACCTTGGAATTCAAGATTGAATCTGAATTGAACTACAAAAGGCTTAATCAAATTGAACCTAAAATTGAATCAAATGAGGAAGACTTGTATGTTTGGACATACATGGAATCAAGCATATTGGACAAGAATAGAACTTGGATTAAACTTGCAAGCATTTGGGACTTGGACTTGCAAGTGGCACATTATAACTACAAAGACTTGAACTCAAAAGAGCTTGGTGCAATGAGTCTTGACTTGAACTTGGACATGCAAAGTTGGTTACAAAGAAGACATAACATGAACTCAAGCTTGGGACTCTACAAGATCACAGGAGATTTTTGACTTGGGACTTGAGGTTGAACAATTTGAGCAAGGATTGAAACTTGCTAGTTGAACATTTGGGCTTGAACTTGGTATTGAATATATCTCAAATTTAAGCAAACCAAAAGGTTTTAAGCTAAGGGCATGAGAATTTGAATCTTAACTTGATAAATGTATGATCATAATAAAGTATAACTATGAGATGATAGTTCTTATCATCCAAATGAGCATCAATGAGCAAATTAAAGGGGACTCAAATATGTATTTGAGCATGGAATGAACATGGACTTGTGAATTTTCAACATAACTTTTATCAACATATTTTCAAACAAGGGTCAAATGGAGAAATGCAAGAGTATTTTCATGCTTAACAACAAAAGTCTTCAATGAGCGTTAAAGAATTTTCATTTCAATTGAGAAGTAACTTCATCATGCATGGCTCGAGCCATTTTCATATGATACCAAGGGATTTGTCACATCCAAATTAGACAATTTACGAGCAATAATATCGTGATGAAAATCATGAATTACTTTGACTAGTGCAAGTAACAATGTGTTTGCAAATGACTACAAGGAGATTGTGAACTATAATAAGTTCACTAACAAACATGTATGAAGTGCTTAATGATAGATGTAGCAGTGCTTCTGCAATCAACGATAATGGAGATACTACAAAAATGGCCCGTCCCTCATGAGTATAGATACACATATATTATGTTATTTGCAAGATTTCAAGAAAATATGTCCATCCTCTACAAGCAACAGGGGTGCAATAGATGTGCAAAGAATAACATGATGAATACAACAACTACTTATCAATCAATAGACATGGAAGAGTTGACGAGGAGTATCTTTTATCTGATAATCGGTATTAACTTACATAGGATCAATCACAAGGATTCATGATGATTGAAATTTCTACACCTCACTCATAAGCAACAATCAACACAAATAAATATTTTGATGATGTTGCCAAATCATCAGTCTACATATGAATGACATGAATTCCACAGTGTCTACACTAATAAGTTCATAAGGAGAACCACAGTGAATGCAAACTCCTACGAACTATTGTAGGAGATCTGTTCTACACCCAATATACTATTTGCAAACAAAATACAAAAAAATGATTGTATCAAATGCAAGATTATACAAGTCGTTATAGAAGAACTGTCGTACATCCAATATGTCATATACAGGGCAAATACAGAAGAGAACTGTAGTAGATATGAGCTATTACAAGATGCTGTAGAAGACCTGTAGTACGCCCAATATGTTGTCCACATGCAAAGACACCAAATGACAACAAATCAAATGCAAGGCAGGAGATTAGTTAGTGCACTATGACCCGTTTATAAAAATTAACAAGTAGTGCACGACAGTCTACCTGTACGAAGCAGTGAACAACTCTATCCAGAAGCTGCTACGCCACGCCACCGGATCTGCAACCTCCGTACAAGCAGACAGAAGGCGTCTATTCCAAAAATACCCCCGCACGTGCACAATAGTTTGTATACACATAGGAACACTAAAAGGGGAAAATATAATTCAAACCCGCATGGGCCCCGGCGAGCGTGTTATTGGTTCACACGTGACGTCTAGGGATGCTGCGCGGGTTGACAAGTGAATTCAGGTTCGAACCCGATCCTTCTATACGGATCAATAGGAGTCGACAGGGTTCGAACAATTGAACAAATATACGGTCGTGGCGACCGGTATATTTGCTTTAAAACATTTATATTAGACCATCAAGGCCTACAACAATATGAATTCACTAATAAGGGCATAAAGCCTACAAAACCCGATCCTCTATCAACAGCCCGACAGAGTTGACAAGGTTCAATCCATAAAAAGAAAGGACCCCCAAACACCCCGATGATGGCCGTGTTGAATGCAGATCTCAACCGGAGGGGTTTCCAAACATTTTCAAATGTCTCCCAAATATCCAAATGTCTATCAAAATCCAAAGCTCCACCCATAAAAATCCAAAAACCCAAAAACTCCACAAAAATCTCAAAATCCCAAAATCCAAAAATATTTAAAATATAAAATCCAACCATCCACACTTAAAGCAAAATTCATCCACCCTCCGCAACAGTTTGTCGAGGTGGACAAATTAAAATCAACTTCAGCTCACAAAGAGCGAAATGCCTAGTCGAAAATATCACTAGGATCCATTCTCAAACAATCTCTTGCCAGTAAGGACGTGGTACGTGTCCTCTAACCGGCAGTTTCGCCGCCAAATGGCACTGCAGGTAAACGGTTATGACCCGGGGCCCTCTGAACCGAGTGGTTTTGCCGCCAAATGGCACCACAGATAACGGTTATGGCCGGAGCCAATACGTTCCTTAATGACGTTAAATCCTTGAGATATGAATCAATAGGATATGATCGATAGGGCACAAAGCCCTCTGTTAGCTAAGGTGGATTCAAATTTGTCCCCTTAGATAAACATTCAACCCCGGTCTACAAGGTCCCCTTGGACGAAGCAACCCATGGCTGCCGACAAGGATCCTTCTGTCAGGTTGGGTCGACTACCTCCTCTGACTAAGTAGACCAGGGACCACGATGGCCCGGGACGACGGAACCATGGGATCTTGATCGGGTCCATCATCCATTCCCCCACCATCCGCTTTAAGTGCTAGATGGTGAAATTTCTATTTTTAAATATAAAATTTTCCCAAATGTCCCAATCCAAATCTTCAAATCTTTCAAACCCAACTCTTCAATTTCCAACCATTTTCCAACATCCGAAACCTATGCTGCTACTATATGCCAGATACACGTATGTTCTACGTATCTGATTGACGACTAGCCTTAATCGAAAGTTCTCTCTCATGATTGAGAGGGGTAATTAACTATAGGGGCTTGCGCCTATAGGAAACCAGAACTCAGATCATAAAGTCCTCGCAAAATGAGGGCGAAATCTCTGGGTAGTGTCTTACCTACAAACCCATCTGCCTTCCAAAATTTACCCCGGAACTAATTCCGTTAAAACTCCCTCGCCGAATAAGAAAAGCGAGCGGAGGCCGGGGCCGAATTTTCGGAGCCCACAAAAGTAAGTCATGTTTTGTTTGAATTCTATTTTAAAAATCATAATTTATTTTTTATGACATAAATAAGTGGTCTGGATGTCTTATTGTTTACTTGGTGCATGTTTATCTACTAATTGTGCATTTTATATTTATAAGCAATCGAATGAACCATGGGGGCATATTTGGTTGCTTGTAGATAATAAGGCAAATTAAAAATTGTAAAGCGAATAAATTTTATCATTTGTGTGGGTGTGCTTACAAAGTAACATGAATTTTAAACTCTACAAATCATCTAAATATAATGATTTTAAACTTAACACTAAGAAAGGTAAAAAAATTCATAATTTTTAAGTCTTAATTTATAACTACAAATAGCCAAATATTCCTAAAGTTATATTTCTGTTCTGAATCCATCTTTTTGAGTTATGATAAAATTTGTAACCTATTTTATTATTAGTAATTTACAAGAAAATATTTCTTGTACAATGGCCTTGTTGTTTGAAGTTAATATTTTAATTCATCCTTTGAAGTTAATATGGGATATGTTCACCACGAAGCATATAACCATAAAAGAAGAATAAAATGAACGTAGCTAATTGATGATTTTGATCACCATAGGCACCCTTGAGTTTCCTCAGCTGGGTAGTGCCCTTTGTCTTGAGTAATATATCTCTCCCATCCTTGAACCAAAAAAATGAAAACAATGAACAAAATCAAAGAGTTAAAATTATAATATAGAATCTAAACAAAAATAAAAACAGAATGAAATGAAGAGTAGAATCTTTAAAATTGTACTTAATTGACAAATAGAATTAAACTTTATAATTTTGTTAATTTTCTTTTCAAGATTATCGAGTAGAAATTAGTGAAATTTAAACTTCAATATAGAGAAGCAATAGCATCTTCAACTGCTAAAAAATGAATATTTAAGTACATATTCATAGGTACCAAAATACATAAATAAATAAATCACATCCCCTGAAACCTATTTTCAAATTTCTCCCAAATTACTCATAAAAACTAACCTCCTTCAATAATTACTGGTGGAAGAGTTTAGAGCTAAGATGAAATATTGCTTCAAAATTGTATAATTTTTTGTTGAAATCAAGTTTTAGTCTGGCCAAATAGACTTTACTATAAGCAAAGACTTTTTCTTTCTTTAGGTGGATTTGAATCTCACTATTTTCTTGGGAGAAGGAAAAATAGTTACTTTTTAATCATGAGATATGAGGCTATAAATATTTTTGCTCACTTTTCACCTCTATTAGCACCTACTAACTTTTTCTTCATTTGAATTTGTATTGAAAAATTTACATTTCTTTGTTGCTTTATATACCGGCTGATGAATTTAATTATATTTATTTTGATTTAATTTATGTAGAAATTATCCTTTTGGGTTATCGTAGGTATAAATATCAATTTTATAATAGTATTTGATTTGAGATTGTGTATGAATAGTTTTGAATTTATCCTATTTTATGACTAGGTACGAAGTTTTTTTTTTTTTTATAATTATTATGCATTAGAATTTATAGTTATTTCTTAAATTTCCTCCTATCTCCTCCCTCTTTAACTAGCAAATTATCTCTCTCCTCTTGTAATCGATTCTCACAAGTTTGTGTTCCTATTTCCTTTTCATCATTTTGATTGCTACATGTCTTCGCCAATGTTTTCTTTATTTCGATCACAAACAAGCCTAATACTCTTTTTTGATCAGTAAAACACTTGGTACCTCCTTCATGGATCACTAAGGCCCTAACTCCTAAGCAATCCAAATGGTTCTGTTGACTAAAAAAAAAGAATAAAATAGAGAAATTGTGAACAAATACGAAGCGAAATACCTGCCTCCGAGTCAAGCCCCACTTCATATGGTTCGCTCCCAAACGAAGCAACTATTCGTTCAAAAACAAAACCGAAGCCCACGCAACACCTCTGCCTTGTGCAAACCTGATCAGATTACTTTAAAACGTCTCAAGCGTGAACTTCTTCACGTGACTCCTCTGTTTCAATAACTTATATTTCTTCTACTAAGCCTTATTTAAATCCTTCCACTGTTTTTTTATATATACGGATCAGATCATCCACTTCAGACAAAATCCAAAATCCATCAATACTATGTTGTCTTATTCTAAATTTAAATATAATATGCACGTGTCTTTTGCATGCCTAAAAGGTTTCATATAGATTTTAAATAATAGCAAACAATAAATGCCTGCTACTGAAGTCCTTACTTTGCTTTAGTTTGTAATGATTTAAATACAAAACTACTGTTTTTTGCCCCCATAAGAATTTCACTTTATCTCATTTCTTAAAAATGAATCATGATATCTGTTGCGTACTCGAATATGCGCGGCGGTAGAGTTTTAAATATACGTCTTAGCTTTGCATGGATATCCAGCACACACACACAGAGAACACAAGATTTTTTACGTGAAAAACCCTCGAAAAGGAAAAAACCACGAGGCCTAGCCCAGTTGAAAATGATTCGACTAGAATTTGAGTCGGTTACAAAGGGCTGACTCGCCTCCGAGGGAGATCAGAGTACAAATAATAACTGCTCGATAGAAGTTTGGGTGTTCGATGATGGTCTGGCATATCCTCGGTGTTGCAAATCTATTTTCATGACTTATGTTTTGATGATTGACAAACACTCTTGATTCTCTTGGACTGCATGTTGCTTCTAACTTTTTAGGAATCGAAGATCGGACGAACAAAGGAAGCCAGTTCAAGATTTCGTAGGTTTAGGGTTGAGTTAGTCTGTACTTTGTTTTTTCTCTTCTTGAGTCTATTTGTAATGGTCAAAGAGACTGATGCTAAGTAACCCTACACACACACACTTGAGAGAATTAAAATTTTTGTTTTTACTCATATCGGCCTGGACGATATTTACATCATCCTGGACGATCAGGCTTAAATAGAAAGTCTAAATATGAATTCTTAATTAAGGCAGCCGTCATTAACAGATCGGCCTGGACTATACATGTATCGGCCAGGACGATAAGCTCAAAACAGAAAGAAGTTGATGCCATAGACAATTAAGGTATAATGTATTTTTAAATAATCGACTAGGAAGATCATTGATCGGCCTGGATGATATTCACAAATTATGCTTTAATTGATCAGGAAATCAAGGGAGTAATTAAGGATGATTGATACGATCATATCGTCCTGGACGATCGCAGGATCGGCCAGGACGATCTATTCAAAAATCTTAGTTACTTCAGGACGATAAATATCTGCCAGCTCGAATTCAGGGCTATGCTCTGGACGATTTTCCTCTGATTTGAACTGATAGGCCAGGACGATCGTGAGATCGGCCGGGACGATCAAACCAATTTTAAATCATCCAAGTTTGCATTCAGGGCGATGCTCTGGCCGATCTTCTGAGTTTTGTACTGATCGGCCAGGCCGATGTCCATATCGGCCTGGACGATAATGTCAGCAACTTGCAATTAATGAGCTCCTTTGAAGCTCTTCTATTTAAGAGCTCATGTTCAACGTTTTGAACAACCTTTTGGCTGCTACCTTGACCTGAGAAGGCCTTGAGGAGAGAAAGAGAGAGAGGGAGAGAGAGAGGATCTTGTGAGGGGGAGCTTGTGAGGGGATTCACAAGGGTTACTTCAAGGATCGCTCTGCTTCTTCTTCGTCTAGAGTTTCTCGTCCGTGGAATGGTCGGTAGAGGTAAGGAGTCAGCATCTGGTTATGGTTTTCTGCCGGCTTCAGAAGGAAGCAAAAAGAGATAGGTTCTCTGCCTTGCCGGGGTGGCAAAAAGGAGGTTCTTGTGAGGGCTTCTCCGCCTAGCCGTGGGGGGTAAAGGAGAGTCACGTTTGTAGTTCAATACTCGGAGGGCGCCTCCGGGGAGTGGACGTAGGTCGAGTTGACTGAACAACTATAAATTTCTGTGTTCTTGTTTCTTGCTTCCGCACTTTAATTTCTGCATTTATTTTTCACGTGGTGTGATTTTGGTTTATGTGTTTTTGTTCTTTGTGAAAAGAAATTTTTTAAATACAAATTCACCCCCACTCTTGGTTAGCTTGGGACTAAGTTCATAGGGCTTAACATCCCTAACGAACTTTCAAGTGGTATCAGAGCGGGATTCGAAAATTTAAGTTTGAAAACTTTTTGAATTTTGATCCATGGCTAACCTTGGGAATCGTAACACTACGGAAGGGTATTCTGTTACCCGACCTCCCCTGTTCGATAACCTACCTTTTGATTTTTGGAAAACCCGCATGTCAACGTTTTTACAATTTACTGATTATCGCATGTGGATGCTTATCAAAGAACGTTATATATTCTCCACCTTCTCGTGAAATTAATGGTGCTAAAACTGAAGTTGCTTTTACTGAATAGACTTTCGATGAACGAGATTTAGCTCAATTAAATGCAAAATGTTTGAACTGTTTTTTCTGTTCTTTAAAATCTGAGGATTACATGCGTGTCTCTACTTGCAAAACTGGTAAAGAAATTTGGGATAAATTGTGTATCACCTATGAAGACACTAATGAGGTTAAACAATCCCGTTTGAATACTCTCTTGCATGATTACGAACTTTTTTCGTATGAAATCTCATGAATCAATTTCTGACATGTACACTAGGTTTACTCAGATAGTTACTTCACTGCATGCATTAGGAAAAAAACTTTCAAACTATGAAAAAGTAAACAAAATTTTGAGATGCTTGCCTTCGTCATATGATGCTAACATCACTGCAATCACTGAATCTAAGGATTTGAACACTTACTCTATTAACAACTTGGCTCACTCATTGCTTACGAGCAAAGGGTGAATCAAAGAAATCTTGATGCAGGTGAGAAGAAGAAGGAGAAAACAGTTACACTGAAGGCGCACAAATCAGATTCAGAATCTTCCGGGTCTAAAAGCGATGAAGTTGCCTTCATCACAAGGCAATTCAAAAGCTTTCTAAGGAAGAAACAAAAGCATCATCAAAATTGGAGAAAAGGTAAGGATCATAAACATGTTAAAGGATCTTCTGATGTTGTTTGTTATGAATGCAGGAAACCAGGACATGTGAGAACTGATTGCCCAACACATTAAGATAACTCAAGCAAAGAAAAGGAAAAAGGTGAGGAGAAACCTAAGTTTAGGAAGGACAAGAAGAGAGTTCAAAAGGCGTTCTGGATAGAATTTGGTACTGACTCCTCTGAGACTAAACCAGAGGAAGAGACTACAAACCTGTGCTTAATGGGAAAAGATCATCTTGAGCAAAGTGATGAGGAAGAGGTATGTAAACCAACCTATGATGAATTATTTGAGATTTGTGAGAAAATACATGCATCATACAAAAAACTCAAGAAAACTCATTCAAGCCTAAAATTAGAACTTTCGAATTTACAAATAGTGCATGAAATTTTTCTCAAAGATCATGCAACGATTGATTCAAATCACATGGCTCTTCTTGATGAATTTGATGATTTAAACAAAAAGCATTTGGAATTAATTGATGAACATAATGCATTAAAAGTTTCACACACCTTAATTCTGATCTTAAGAAATCTAAAGAGATTGAGAAAAAATTGAGGATTGATAATGATGCATTAAAAAGAACTAACTTAAGGATTCAAAATGATTTGGAAACATGTAAGAAAAATCGGATGACATCTACTTTTGATCCTAAGCCAAAACCTAGGAAGAGGCATTATAACTCAAATCATTTAAGAAATCATTTTCCTGGAGTTAGATGTTTTTCTTGTGGCATGCTAGGACACATCTCACACACTTGCACTATTCACCATAATACACATTGGGTATGGAAACCTAAGGTGCATGATTCACAGCATATCATACCTGCATTGCATTCTACTTTTTCTAAGAAAGGGCCCAAACTAGTTTGGGTTCCTAAATCTGACTGTTGTTGAGTTTTGCAGGTGTGCTCTCACCAAAGACCTTGTGGGAGCACAGGATAACTGGACATATGAAGGCTCGCAGCTCATAAATGCTTAAACCTGCTGCTTCAATAAATTCTTGAAATGTGTTTTTTTTTCAGTGTTTTATTGCTGCTTTGTTGTTGTTTTAATTTGTTTTGTTTTTTCTTTGCTTTTGTATTTGGTTTTCCATATGTTGAATCTTTTCAAGATTTTAAATTTTGAAATTTTGAAGATAGTGTTTAGCTTTTCTAAAATTGGTTAAAGGGAAAAACACCGTTGATGGTTTCCCTCCTTTTGACCTTGTTTAGTGGTATAATTTTCTTCTCTAAATAAAAGTCTAACTCATTTGAGCCAATAGTTTTTGAAACTAAGATTCTTTTTAACTTGCTACATTAATCTATGTTGTACATAATATCCAAAGTCCTTATATATCTTTCAAGTTATTTAAAATCTTGTCATTGCTTTTATCACATGATTTTGATTTTGTTTTGTGACTTGTTCTTCCCTATGTTAGAGAGAGAGCTCCTATTCTCTAATATTTGGAGGATATACTCACAACTAAGGGTCTTTTTAAGGGTTTTGTTAAAGGGAATGTAGCTTGAAAAAATTAAGAAGGAAATTGAAAAGATGCAAATTTGAAATATATTTATACACAAAAGTGTATCAAAAATCAAGATGCTCAAAGAGCCAATTCAAAGACAAAAGAGGCTTAAAATGAGCCAACTAAATTCAATCTACTATCTCTTCTCCAAACTCTTAAAACTTAGAGAACTCATTGATTATTTGATGATTTCAAAGGCTTGATTTCAAATTCCTTGATTGAGACAAATTACTTTGTTTTATTATTTATGAGATTTTTTCTTTGTAAACAAGTTTTGATTGGATCTTCTTTTTGCCCAATTAGGTTTATTCTGAGTTAAACATTTTTGTTTTTCAAAAGAAAATTTATACCATAAGGAACGTCTGATCTAGGGTTAACAGAATCGAATATTTTACATTTGTCTGATTAGAATTGGCTAAACTCCTTGATCTTATGGAACTCTAAAATTTAATTACTTCTCATATAAAGCCTTGATAAAATAAAAATAAAAAAATAGAAAAATTAAAATTAAAAAATATTTATTTTTTTATTTATTTTCGTTATTTTTAGCTTTCTATTACTGTGTTTTTGTCTGCTTTTATTTTGTTTTATTTTTGAGGGCTTTGATCATCACCATCATTCATTGATTTTCAAATTATAGTCACATCGTCCTGGCCGATACCTGTATCGTCCTGGATGATTAGACAAAATCTCTTCAAATTTCATATGCTTACCTTTTCTGTGCTTGCTGTAACTCATCGTCCTAGACGATACGATATCGTCCTGGATGATCTGATCGAACTTTATTACAATCATGATGATAGTCCTGGCCGATAGAATATTTCGTCTGGCCGATGCATTTTATGTGCATCGTCCTGGCCGATACACTGGATCGTCCAGGACGATCCACGTGTCAGCATGTTTAAATCCTTAAAATTGGCCCCGGACGATCCATTATTAGACAATCGTCCTGGCCGATCCACTGTTCGTCCTGGACGATACACGTGGCAGAGATTTAAAACATTTTAACTTGGGCCGGTACGATCAATTATTGTGCATCGTCCTGGACGATACACCTAATCGGCCCGGACGATCTGCTTTTTCAACGGTCGTCCGGATTGCCTCCTCGGGACGATCGTCTGGGCCGATATCTGATCGGCCCGGACGATCGGACCGCCTTTTTGACCAATCGGCCTGTTCGCAATTATTGAGCCATATCGGCCTGGACGATTCTGCGATCGGCCTGGCCGATATGGCCGTTTCTTTAAATTCTGGTCGATCCAGCCATTTTTTTTCACTTCATCCCTTCTCCTCTTGTGTCTCCTTGCTAACTCTCTTCTATGACTGGTGGGAAACGTGTTCGATAAACTTCTGGGAGTTCTTCGAGGGCTAGGATTGACCCACGTTTCAGGGAGGCAGAAGATGAAGCCGCCTATCATCGATACAAAGAGTGTGGGATAACTGTCTCCAGAATCATCAATCCTGCCCACATCTCATACTCGGTAATGGATCTTTTCGCTCACACCTCCCTTTGTTTCATTCTGTCCCTTGCTTTCTCCTTTAATACCGAGTTTCTTCGAGAATTCTTTGCAAACCTTCGCATTAACCCTACCTTCACAGCCCTGTCCTCCTATGTGAATCGACGCCCTGTCGAAATCACATATCAGGACTGTGTTGAACTGTTACAGCTATCCCCCACCGGGGATAAGCTGCACTTAATCGCTTCAGATCCTGACCTTGACTGGTCCACGGCGAATCACTTCCTTCACCAGACCAATGCACCTTTTCATGTTGGAGAGACTAGCTTTTTAGTTAAAGATGTTAGGACAATCCAACATGTCCTTTGCACCTCCATAATTCCAAAAGCCGGGGACCGAATCCACATCACCCCTCTACTTTCCCTCACTACTTTCTACATCATGGCTCATAAAGAATTTAATACTGCGGACTTAATTTTTCGATACATTGATCACTTAACCATAATCCGCGATCCAGGTCATAAGAGAAAACCCAATCTAGCCTTAGGACATATCATAGCCTATGTCCTTGAAACCAAATACTAACCTTAGTATCCTATTCCTCCTAACCTCCCAACTCCCTTCTACTCAAACAGTTCCTTCAGTACCCTTCACAGTACTCGTCTCCACCCTAGGGATGAGGAACCTCGGGGGGCTGAGGAGGAGGCTCCCGCTCCCGTTCCTGATCCTGTTCGTCTACACCAGCACTCACCGGTTGATCAGTTGATAGAGAGGTTTGATCGATGGGAGACCCGCTTTTACGCTTACATTGCTGCACAGGAGCAACAACATTCTGAGGACATTGTCCGCTACGAGCAGCACCGTACTGAGGATTTAGCCCGCTTTGATAGAT
Organism: Dendrobium huoshanense; assembly: GCA_016618105.1. Classification (NCBI taxonomy): domain Eukaryota; kingdom Viridiplantae; phylum Streptophyta; class Magnoliopsida; order Asparagales; family Orchidaceae; genus Dendrobium; species Dendrobium huoshanense. Next base: position 6,199,152 of record CM028349.1, on the reverse strand, counting down.
ACATGACTCACCAGCAGCAACAGCATGACCAGGACATTGCCTGGTTCAATGCTCAGTCTACTCGTCCCTCGTCAACTCTCAACAAACTCAACAATCAAATCAATCGACACACAATAACTCAACTCAACAACAAACTTAAACAACTCTCAAGACCCTCCATAACACAGAACTCTACACAACATACTTTGTAAGCTCTCCAAATTCTCTCTTGTACGAGCTCCTGTAATAAATAAATAAAACTCATTAAGCATTGAAATTAATTTAATATCAAAGTAAGTGTTAAAATAGAAAATCTTACAATAAACTACTAGTACACTAGTGCAGGAAAAGTAAACTACTAAAACAAGAAAAGAAACTACTGTAGTAAAAACACTGGTGTAACACAATGACAACTGTTAGCTAGTAAGTGTCAAACTATAACTGTTGGGCTAGTAAACAATTGAAAATCACGGCATGGTGTCAAAACCACTACTGTCCACTCAAACAATTCAAATCAATGGGCATTCTAATTTAAAGTATTAGGTCGTAAGACCTGCTATCATACAACTTCTAAGTAAAGTTGTAAGACCAACATTTCAGGAAAATTGCTAAACAAATTGCAATGATCCTAAACCTCAAACAATTCACTTCAAACCAATGTGCATCTTAATCTAAAGGATTAAGTTGTAAGATCGGCTTTCAGGTAACTTTCTAAGGGGAGTCCTAAGTCCTATCTCAAATCCAAAACAAATTATTGGGCAGTTTATCCTATAGGGTGTAAGACCCACAATTGGGCTACTTCTATAGAGAAACAGTAAGACCAATCCTACCTAAACAATTAAATCCCCGGGTATCCTTGCTATAGAGTTAGGTTGTAAGACCCATCTTTGGGCAACTTATAAATAGAGCTATAAGTCTTTCTTCAAATTAAACCTACGGGCTACTTTCTATGAAAGTCGTAAGTCTCGACCCAAATTCAAATACCCGGGCTACTTCCAAAAGAAGCCGTAAGACCCGCTTTACTTCAAACTTCTTGGTAACTTCTTAATGAAGTCATAAATTCCAAACCAAATCAAACCAATTTCTAGGTACTCTAACAGATGTAAACCCCAAAACCCAAATAAAATTAAAACTCAAATCTAACCACCTCGTCTACTCGGGATCCATGAGAGGAGGCAACCCATGACTGCTAATCAGATTCCCTGGACACTATGGTCAATGATTGTTAGTGTTGGTAGATTGAAACCTACGGTATACCCGAGACGACGGAATCTTAATCAGGTTTACCTCCATTTTCCTCACAATTGAGACTATACACCTAAAATTTTTTCATCCTTAATCGAGAGTTCTCACTTACATGTTAAGAGGGGTAGTTAACTATGAGTGCTTGCGCTCATGGGAAGTAAGGACCATAGATCTAATTAAACCCTGATACCACCCTCAGGGGAAATTCGGTTAATTACAATCTGACCCAAGGAAGATGGAATCCTATATCTACAAAGCGAGATTCATGTATTCGTGCTGTTTTTCTTGAGCCAACATGTTCCATCCCTGAATCACTCACAAAATCAAGGATTTCATTGATTTAACATTCTCCGATTATTTTATATCAAATTGGCATCAAATCCAAAATTCTGAAGGAGAATCCTAAACTACTGTTTTCCTTCCTCTTTGGCCTTCCTACCTTCATACCAAGCAAAATCAACCCAAACCCTTTTCCCATAACCGTCTACTCAGACCCCTTCTATACCCATCTGATCTCTATCTTACCTATAACCACCTCACTCCCACATAAATAACAAAAGTTCCCTTCAATTTTTTCTTATAAGCCAAATAGCCTTTTTCCCTTCCAAAATTCCAACAAAATGTGAGAAACCTTAAAACCTAATCCTATTCCCCAACCAAAATCCTTCGAGACTTTAATCAAATTAGGAGATCAAGTGCATTGATCCAATATCATTGGGATCTGATGGAGAGAATGCGGCATTGGTGAAGTTTGTGAAGAGGAGCTCGAATGTAGAATGCACTCCTTGGGGAAATTTGACTGTGTTCTGTGATAAAGTTTGGTTTCTGTTGTACATGGTCATTTTAATTCTGCAAGACACTTTACTCAAGTTAGCATAGAAATCCTATTAAATGCTGAGGGAACCTCTTTAGAGGCCAACTTCATAATTTTTACTGCAGGTTGTCACATCCTCAAAGAAATCAGCTATAAAAAATTGTTATTAGGTTTACATTCATTGATAACCAGAATAAGGATGTTAAACGATTTTATATCACCCAAAATCTCTTTGTCTTGCATCTAAAGTAAATTCCTTCCTTGAAACCCTGTACAAAGACCTACAGGGATACTACCTAGCACATTGTTTGAGGATACTCATTATTCCCCTTCATACGCTAACGACTAAATATTCATAATTTTTGTTCCCGTAATGTGACTTAATATTTGAATAAATTTGAGAGACTTACCATGATATCTAAATTTAGAATTGATTGGGAGATAAAAACTAAATTGATCAATGGCCTAAAATTTGACATGCAAATTTAAGTAGGACCTTACCAATCTGCTATATTAGTGGATGTCTTACACAGCTTTTTAAGTTGAAAAAAAAAAAAATTAAAAGAAAGGAAAACATGGATAGATCCTTTGAGGACCACCTGCTAGATTTAGGCTTCGTTTGGGACAGCTTTCTTACTGCTTTTTAAAACAACTTTTTAGCACAAAAATTTCTCGAACTTTAAGTTTTTGTACTAAAAATCTACTTTAAAAAGCAGTCCAAAACAAAACCTTAATGTTGCTGCACTTGTAAAGTCTAGGCAGCCTGTTATATAAGAACAACTTTCTCCTTAGGAAGATGGTATTGCTATACCATTTACCAAAACTTCAGATAGACTAAATTGCTTTAAATGTAATCAAACTAGCGTTGTAAACAAGTTGAGTCGAGCTCGAGTAGCAGCAAGCTCGAGCTCGACTCGTCTCTGAAAAGAGCAGCTCGAACTCGAGCTCGAGCTCGAGTCGAGCTTAAAGAACGGGCTCGACTAGTCCATTTTATCTCAGGCTCGAGAGCTTGGCTCGAGATGGAATCTAGGCTTTGTCTTCGACTCTTCATGGGGAAGCCCTGGTTGTGGAGAAGGAAGATCGGAAGATGTCGTCGCTGGAGAAGAAAGATCGAAAAAAATAAGGAAGAAAGGACTGTGTGGAGTTTGTAGGCCGCTGGTTTTTATTTTTTTGGAAATTATGAACCCGGTGGTATTTGTCTCGAAAAGAGACCTGCTTTGATAGCTAATTAAATAAATATCTATTTTACACACAAAAAGTAATAGCTATTTAAAATAGCTTGTTAGGGCTGCTACAACAGCTTTCTCTCGAAAATAGAAAAAATAATAGTTATTTAGAATTTTTTTTGAAATGTGTACAACTGTTGTTGTATAGTTTAATAATTATATTAATATATAATAAATGTTGTATATTATTTTAATATTAAAATTTTTATTAAATAATTAGTTAGGCGGGCGCATGTTGGCATGTCGATGAATCAAATGTGTACGTCGCTAAACCGAATACGTACGTTGTCGTCGACAACTGTTCGTATAAAACCATTGAGAAAAAAAAAATTGCGCTTATGTTCTTGGCAATTGTTTGCAAAATTTGGGTCGTCTTGTTCCTAAGACTTCTGGCGAACAACACCCTTAGGCATGTTTCCTTCGTCCCAACATGAACGAGCCTCCAATCATGTTGGCCAAGTCCACACGTACGAACCCCTTGCTTCCGATCGAACCCGCACGATCGAGCCTGGCACTTGCTTCCGATCGAAGCCCTCAAACGTCGAATTCTATCCGGCTGGGTGGGTTTGAAAAGGACAAGTGCCCTCACGACCTCTCCTCATAAGAGGACATAGGTGAAAGTTCGAGATGCGCCAATAGGGGGGGAGGAAGGCGAATTAGTACTTTAAAAATAATCCTAAACAGGAGTATTAACTTTTTGTAGATTTTTCATACTTTTGAAATAAGCAATTTAATTTCAAAATGCGGAAGCTAACAAATTAACTACGATTTAAAAACTGTGATGATGAAATTTTAAATTTCACAACAGAACATTGATCTACGATTTTCACTAAGCAGTTATAATGAGAAATTAAATGCGAAAAGTAAAATGCTGAAAAGAAAAAAGCACACTAGAGATTTTTATAAGGGTTCGATCAACCTTGACCTACGTCTACTCCTCGGAATCCTCCACTCCGATTGTTGTTCTAATACTAAGTGACTCTCATTTTGCTCCCTCAGCAAGGCGGAGAAGCCTTTACAAACTCTTTTCCACCAACCTGGTGCGGTAGAGGGCCGAAGCTCCTTTCACAGGCAGATAACCTTAACTCCTTTCTCTCCCTCTTGGAGAAGGCAGAGAATCTCGACTCCTTTTTCTCCCTCTTGAAGGCAAAGAACCTCGAGGACTGGACTAAGAAGCCTCTAAAAAGGGTAAAGTATTGAAATAAAACTAGTGCTGAAACTAAAACAAGGGTACTAAAACAAAAGCACAAGTCTCCGGGCAGTAGGAGGTGCACACTAAATAAACTGCTGTCTAAAAAATACAAACTAAATAGTTGCTGACTAACTCAATCAAATCTAAAACCATGAGCTACTCCTAATAGAAGCAGTAAGACTCATCCTTAAGTTAAATCAGGTTACTCTTAAGAGGTGCGATAAATCTTATTCAAACTAATGCGCAGGCAACTTCCAAGGGAAGTAATAAGCCCTGATATTCGGGAAACTTAAAAAGAAATGATAAGCCCAATGAAATTTATAATTATGGGTTACTTCTAAGCAAAGCAGTAAGATCCACTTTTAATCAAGCTATTAGAGAAATTACCATGTGAATTGCAAAACTCTAAAAGCTAAACTATAGGCTACTTCCAAGGGAAGCTGTAAGATCTGTTATTTGGGAGACTTCCAAGGGAAGTATTAAACCCTCAAACCAAAACCCAAAATCGCCAGGCCACTTCTAAATGCAGAAGCCGTAAGACCTACCCAAAAACACAGGTACTTCCAAGGGAAGCTATAAAACCTGCTATACGGGCAACTCCTAAGCGTAGCCGTACCCGACCTAAATCTAAAACTACGGGAAACTCCCAAGCGGAGCCATAAGCCCCGATCTAAACCTAAAACTACGAGCAACTCCCAAGAGTAGCCATAAGCCCCAATCCAAACCAAACCACCATAACACTAAAACCCACATTTAACTACTTCAGTTTACTCGGGATCCTTGAGAGGAGGTAAATCATGGTTGCTAATCATTTCGTTTAAGATTGATATTATGAGTTCTTATCACTAGATTAGACTTCCAGGGCTAGGGATGAATGTAAAAATGCATTGAAGATCCTCGATAAGCCTTTTGAATGGCTTGTCCTACGATATGGTCTTTCAAATGAATTAGCACTTTTTTATTGCTATGAATCAAATTCTTCATTCATATTTTTGTAAATTCATAGCATTGTAATTGATGATATCTTTATCTATAGAAATACTGTGTCAGATTACTTGTGCCCAATTTTGATTACACTTTGTGTTGAATAACTCTCTTAAATAAGTACTCATTTCTGCAACTTATGTTTACTTTCTTAGGTTTCATGATTGGTCAATGGAGTTTTTGCATATCCCATTAAGGTTAATGAGAGCCTAGATTGCGTCAACTTAGGACAATATCTGATGTGCATAGTTTCCATGATTTTGGCTATTTTTTATTGTAGATTCATTAACGCATTTAGCACAATTCTTATATTTATTGATGTGTTAAAACATGCTAAGTCTCAGTAGACACATTCACAAAAAACTTCAACACTGTTAAAGAATTAATGATTGCTGCTCCAGTTCTTCAATTATTCGACTTCTTAATGGTTTTTGAAGCATTGGTGGGGTGCACTGGATTGTACTTTTTATTATGCACGCCCTATATACAAAACTTATGCTTGTGCAAATGACTTTGATCAGGATTTTGTTAACTGACAAATATATCATAACAATGCTCACCATTGCATAAATTCTGCAGGTATGCTAGCCTCTTCCCACAATTCGAACTTCTGGTATGCTGCATCATACAGGAGTTTGGGAAGAAGAAGGATAAATTTTCCGCTAGGAGAACTTATAAGGCGTTCAGTGAAGAATTTGATGGTGCCGATATGCATGTATGTCGAACTTTAATTGATGTATATGGTCTATGTGGCGACTTCTTGAAGTCGAGGCAACTGTTTGAGGTAATGTCCTCGATTGACTGTTTGCATCATTCTTAAGTTTGCAATCCTGGTCATATAAGCTATTTCATTGGAGCATGCATGCTCTGTTGGCATATCTTCTTATCAGCATGCGGTTAGGTGGCTGTCTTTAGGCTTTTTCACAAATAATAATTAGGCCTTTTTTTGTTTGCTAAACAGAAAATTTCAGTTTTACTTAGGTAGTGCTAACCAAGGTAGGGCTGAAAAACTTCAGGCCTTAAACTTAAGGTCAAAATTCAGGATGAATCCAAAGATCATTATAATAAGTCTCATTTGGTTTCTTGTAGATAAAAAAAATTGTTTTAGATAATGATGATTTCTTATTCACTCACTTGGTGTAAGAAAAGAAACCATCACATTTGACAAATTTCAAAGGTATTGGTAGTGTTTGAAGTCCATATTAATCTCTAATTACCTCAAACCAAATGATGGAATATCATAAATTTACCATTTCTTTGGAAACATGACTTTTAACTTCAATCAACTAAATGAACCTTAAAGAACAAAGAAAAATCTGTTAATATTCCATCGACATAAAGTAGTTAAAGGGAAATCATCAAAACGTTTCCATCAACACAGTAAAGATGGTGACAACAATGTAAGGGGCATCAATGAACGTATGACAAATGGTGCCAATGGCACAAAATCAACGTCTTTGGGTGGCATAAATACGGCAAATTATTGCATCTGGTCACCGGACGCGGAGATAGGTCTGGATATTAATAAAATATTATTTTAAATTAAGCGCAAGTAAAGCGCAAGTAAAACGCAAGTAAAGTGCAGGTAAAGCGCAAGTAAAGTGCAACTAAAGCGCAAGTCAAAAAGCTCAAGTAAAGCGCAGGTAAAGCGCAGGTAAAGCGCAACTAAAGCGCAAGTCAAAAGCGCAGGTGACGCGGCAAATTTTTATTGGATGTCCGAACTTATTTTCCGCGTCCGGTGACCGGATGCAATAATTTGCCCATAAATACAGACATCTTTAGGCGGCATCTGCACGTATATTGTTAATGTTAACTATGAACAACCACACATAGTTGCACTTCTTGGTTGCAACAATGAGCAACAATCGACATCATTAATAGAGGCATCTAAATAAGTTTCAGCTAACTATCAGCTTGCCACAATTGATTTCAGATGCGTGTGGCAACATGTCTTCAATGAGCAACATTATGCATCAACAGTGAGCAATACATTGTTAGGTGTCAGCAATGAGCAGCCGCACCTCATCAATAGATGTGTGTTCAAACTTTTCTTGTAGTTTAATGAAATGTTAAGAATTGCCCCAATCAATTAAAATTGAATCTATTTATAAACTTTGTTTGGGCTCTAAAAATTTGTGCTCGGCTCTTTTGTTAGAGTTTGTTCTAGTTGAAATTTTCAAAAATTAGATTGTATTGCATATAAGACACTATCCAGATATTTAACATTCATTTGCGAGAATTTTAAGATCTGATTTTAAGTTTTTCATAGGCATAAGCTCCTATAATTAATTATCCCTCCTAGTCATGGGAGAGAATTTCTTATTAAAACTGGTTAATGCATACAATATATGCATATATTAGTGGAAATTTGAATTTTGGATAGATTATAATCACATGATTCTATTTTTTTGAGTTGTTGTGAGCCCTGATCTATATAGTCAACGGAGGTGGTTCACCCAACTTGATGTTGGTTGGGAAAAGAATAATGATATGAATGTGTGTTTCTCGTGTATAGATTTCATAAGAAGATATAAGAAAATGAGCTCAGAGTGCAAGCTGAACAAGTCCTATCCAAACTTGTGTTATAATATGCACAATAAGTTATATTAATTCAAAATTAAATCAAGAGAGTGTGAGTTACTCCATCCCCCAAGGGACTAGACTGCTTAAGGTTAATTATACTCGAGGACACCTCCAAATGCAGCTCTCAATGTATAAAACATACATTTTACCTGACTTGTTTAGGTTAATTATCAAATGAAAGATTATAATTCAAAAACTATTGATCGGATAGCACAATTTATGCTTAAGGATGGATTAATCTGCAGGGCAGAGGGTGAACCATTATGAACAAGCAAGATGATCATCTTTTTACATAAAAATCTATATAATCAAAGTCATTGATTCATCAAAGACTCAACAATGGATTACAATGAGCTAAAAAATGATATTAAGCAGGAAATTCAGGAGGGTAGAAATAACCTATGTTAGGATTTCATGGATCCATCATCACTAGGCTATCAAGTTTGAAATCATTTAGTTGAGAGGGTCAACCTTTCTTAACCATGAGATTCTATTAACAACCATGAATTGCATTGACCAAAATTAGCCTTATCATTTCAAACCAATGGAGGAAAACTCAAATTCCCTAACAAACGAATTCTTAAAGGTAGATTTAGAAAGATGAAGGATTTATATACTTAGAGTGATATATAGAATTGCCTTAAAAAAGAAGTGAATAAGATACCCAGTTATACGCAGCTAGAGTCACTCAACCAATCTTATAATTTTGATCATTAACTAGCTCAATTTTGTGTCTCATCTAAGTTATATAAAGAAAAATTTTATTTAATAAAAAGATTTAAGAGTGCCTTAAATTTTTTTAAACAAATTAATTTTTTCTTAAGTTTTTAAATTATTTATTAATTTATTAAAGTTGATAGAAAATATTTTATTCTAAGAGCCTATCGCAATATCGTTTATATCCCATACGATCACATATCAATAATAAACTAAAACATTTTATTAACGTGCTAAAAAGAAAATTATGAGAATACAAAATATTATACTGTAATGACTATAAAATAATATGGAATATGCTATTGCAATTGAGTAGACTAACTTATGTATACCAAATAATAAAAAAAAATAAGTGAACTTAATTACATTCTCAAACACCAAAATTTATATGAAAATATAAATGAAAATAATGTATAAGCTTTGGTAATCCCTTTGCTCTTCGTCCTTACTACCTGGGTTAAATGTATATACCTATTCACTGAGTACTGGTCTGTGATAAGTCCAGAATCTTTGTTTATACCTTATTGTATATGCAAAACTTTCTTTCAAATACAGTAAAAAACACCTATTACTAAATTTATCCATCACAACACAACATAAAATACTTAAAAAATAAAACACATCATTTCATAGATGTTCATTCATTTAGTAATTTTAAATATTTGATGCATAACTTCTGAGAAATAAAGTGCAATGATCATGCGTCTAGTAACTGTAAAAATGAATATTTTTATTATACAATTAATACAGTAAAGCAATTAAATAATCAAACACAAGCTAGAGAGCACCTTAACTAACAAATAATTCAACTCATAGAGTCGTATACCACATGGCGCAAAGGATTTTCTAATAAGTCGTCAAACTAACTATAACCTTCTTATACTAAAACCAGCTAAGATATTGTAAGCTATCACATCATTTAAGTGTGTGCGAAAGACTTGATGTAATAAGATTAAACTCATATAATAAATGGTAATGTTAGCTTATTTTAAGGATCTAACTAAACTATAACATATCATCTTAATTTAGTTGATTATTTTAAATTAATTTTTAAAAAACATTTAGATGACATGCTTTGAGTTAATTATATTTCTTGAATGATTATATGATATTTGATTATGATATGATGACTTTTATTATTAGATGAACATTTATCTAATAGTGATAATCATGCTAAGATGATCACTAATTAGAAGCAAGAACTAATAAGATTCATATCTGTTTGATCAAGTGTTGACATATTTTATGTAGATATAAATACAATCAATATGAAAAGATATAGTTGAAACTATCAACTGTCAAGCTCATAATTCAAATGCTTAATAACTTTTTAAACACTTGAAAGATGAAAAGATTTTAAATATTTAGGAGATGTTCTTAATGTTTAGAGTGTGAACTAGTTTGAATAGAAACTATATAATCAAAAGGATAGAAACGATATGAGTACATGTGTATACCTAAAACCTAGTAATGTTAAATCGTAAGAGATGATTAAATAATAGAATAACCTAATATAAAAAGCATGACCATATGGTATGGCTAAGATTCAGTATAATTTATAAAAAATAGTCACTATTGATGATGTAGAATCAAAAGAGCATGCTATACTACGACTAGCTCAACCAAATATATTATAGTTGAGTATGGGGATAGTTTGACCAAAAACTTATGGCTACACGAAGGATTCTTATTGAAAGAGCATGGTTAGAATAACATAAAATTGATTAAAATAGCATGATTAAATTAAAATAGTGTAGTTAAAAAGTATGATAATATTGAAAGATTAATTAAGTCAAAAGAGCATGTTTTTTTAAATATTTTTAGTTAATGTAGTGTGGACTATATTCAAATATTATATGAAAACTATTATGTTTTTTGATAAATTTCACTAAATAATAATTATGAAAACTTGCAAATAAATTTTAAAAATGTAATTTAACTTGATTTGGTTCTATTGGGAAGTTAGACATTTTAATTTGACCATAATTAGACTAACTTCTCAATTTGAAAATTTTTATATTCATTTATTATTCAACTTGACTCTATAAGTTAAAAAAAAAAACTTGACTCTATAAGTCTAACTTTGACTTTTATCTTTTCATTTGAAAATAATATTTGATAATCATTTATAAATATCATTTTAAGATTCAATCTTAAAATTTTAAGGGGCTATTTGGTTGCCTGCAAAGTAAACGCAATGTAAAGTAAGTGCAGTGTAAAGTAATGTAATGCATTCCAAATACTTTGAGGCTGTTTGGTTGTCTGCAAAGTAAACGCAGGAGAAATATTTCCCTTGTTTGGTTAGATATATCCAGAGTAAAGTAAAAACAGTGCATTTGTAATTTTTTTTTGTCATTATAAGTTATGTATTTATAAAAGTAATCACCGATTGTTTAAACTTCGTTTGGGATAGCTTCTTCTTGCTTTCTAAAACAGCTTTTCAGTACAAAAATAAACTAAAAATCGTTGTAAAAACAATATGAAAACTGTTCCAAACCAAGCTATTTAGAAGCATTCTTAAGCATGTAAATAAAAATATTATGGTATTTAGGCAATTGCCCCTAGTATAATTAAATATATTGTGTAGAAGTGTTATTGTTAGGGAATGATGAACCAAATACAAAGAGAAATAGTAAATCAAAATTTGTTAGGCAGGTCGAACCCGCCATGGGGCACTGCCCCCTTGGACTCCTGAATGTGACTCCACACAGTTCTTTGATGCCTTATTTGGTTTTTACATTGCTCACACGTAACCTCTATTCCAAACTTTTCTTTCATTTTAAGTGCTGCACCTTGATACAGAGTCTTTGAATCCTTGTGCACTTCGCATATTTGCATTTACATATTCCATCATTATTTGAAGTTATCCTGTTATCCACTCAGGTTTTAAGCTCCATAAAAAATTTTTCCTCTTTGCCTTCGAATTACCGTTCATCCCTGTTTGTGACGAATTCATTATCCCTTACATAAATATGATAAATACATGTAAGTACTGAACAGGTCGAAATTTATAACTATGATAAATACATGAACAAAACCAATCAGAAAAAAAAAATAAATGAAGAAGTAGACATTCATATATGACAGATAACAAGCAATTTCTTTGGCTTTACATTAATTATATTTGTAAGTATGATTTTTGTGAATATATAAATAGAAGATTCTCAATAAAACAATATAATCAATAAAACAATATTCTCAATAAAACAATATAATCAATAAAACAAAGCAGTAGAACTTAGTAAGTTACATGTAAATTCATAAAAAATGAAAGTAACAAATCTAATATCCATCATTTTGCATGCGAGTCCACATGAATTGAGCAATTTCATCTCTTTTATCAAGCCATTCTCGCGAATCATCTACAGTAGCTTGCTCTCCTCTTTTACAGTGGCTTCTTCTAGCCCATTCATCCTCGGATTGAATGAATTCATCGCCACCTTCTGTTACTATCTAATTATGCAGTATGCAACAGACAATCACTATATCAACTTGAGTTTGTAGAGGAAAGTATGGTTCACATTTTATAATTGTGAAGCGGTTTTTCAAGGAACCAAAAGCACGCTCAACAGTTGCGCGTAATGAGGAATGTCGAAGATTAAAAAGCTCCTTTGAATTTGTAGGTTGAATAGAACTGAACTCCTTCAAGTGATATCTTGTGGCACGATATGGCGATATAAAACCATTGCGTGTGGAGTAGCCACCATCAGCCAGATAATATTTACTTGTTGGTACACATAAACCATCTGATCGTTCTAATGCATTTTTAAGTACTGCTGCGTCATGAGAAGAACCTTCCCAACCAGCAAGCACGTATGTGAACCTCAAATCAAAATCTACTGTTGCTAAAACATTCTGTGTTGGATAGGGTTTCCTTCTATCGCACAAATACAATCCTAAATTTGACACAAACTATAATTAGGATTCCTTAATAAACAGAGAGATTTTCATTGAATAAAAATTGATTATACCTTAAAAAATGGCATGAACCTATTACTTGATTTAATCTTATATGGAGTTTCAGTTGGTGGATGCTTGATAAACTCATTGCGTAACTCCCCTACATCATGTAATGCAGCTTTCAAGTACCTACTAACAGTTTCTCCAGAGCGATGAAAGTTAAATCGGATGACTCGATTACGAACACTATGCCCAAGTGTATGTAATAGCATAACAACTTGTTCCTCGATCCGAATATTTATTGTGTCTAACAACAATCCTCGTGTATGCATTAAATCACATATTTTGAAAAAATGTGCTCGCCTCATGGGTACCATGTCAACACAGTCAAAATCACATCCATTATATAACCTAGAAAGATATGTGTCATGTTGTATATTTCGTTGAGGATCATATTATTTTTTTTCTTTGCAAACTTCTGCAATAGTACACAAAATGTACCAATTGTAATACAAATCACTTTGAACACATCACTATATTTTTTAATTTGATGTAGTTCAGCAACATTTTCCAATGGTTTAAACATCTTTGTAACTATAACATCAAAATTCAAACAAAAAAAATTAATGAGCAATAATTATTGAGATAAAACGAGTATAAAATAAAATCATTATATTTTTAAATCAACGAATTAATAGAAAGGTAGGCAGAAAGCTCAATGATTCCACTCCAATAATCAGCCGTTGCACAAAATAAATCCTTCAAAAAAGGCTGATTTACAAAATAGACATAGAAAAAATAGATACCTGAAATGATGTTATAGTAATCCAAATAATTAACCTCACACACATAAACAAAATAAAAGGATGATAGTAAGAAGCAACAAGAACTACCAAAATATTTTAAGTTGACACATAAAACTTCCAGAAATTCATTCAATTCTATTGGCTATATGGGGTAGCATTTGAGTAGTATGATAAAGTACATATATTTTAGATCTCAAACAAATATTCATTTAGAGATTTATTAGTGTTAAGTATCATTTTATAGTTAGCAAGTTGGTAGTAACCAGGCAACTCCCTTATTAGTCCTTACCTTATTATATCATAAGTTGAAGGAACCTTTGCCTTTGTTGTGAGCCTCAACTATAAGTACAACATGAAATTAAGATATTTTTGAATAATATTGATCATCCTATTTAGGTGGGTGTTTGTTTGAGTGACAAATTTAAGTTAATGTTAGCTATATCAAAGACAGAATTTGAGGGACAAATTCTATTGGCTTTTGTTTAGAAATATTAGAAATGAACATTGGCTTATATCTGAAGGAGATCATAAATGACTTGCATGGAAATCCCACAGATAGGTATCCATTACTTTTGGTTTTATGTGTTTCCTATTGAACAATTAGATTAATATCAGAGACAAAGAATCGAGTAAACCTTTCACTGAGGTATTCTATAAATAGAAAAGGTTGACTTTCGTTTGATGAAAGAAACCAAATGATACCTCTAAACAATTAGGAAAAGTTTTACATGGCTATCAACAACTGAAAAAAAATGGCTCAAGATATTGGTTTTTATAACTTCTAAATTTACATTGAGATAAATGTAACACAAATTTATTTGATCTCTGCTTATATTACACGCATCTCAAAGCTGCACTTGTAAATATCTAAGTTTTACCGAAACATAACAAACACAAATGTTATAAGAACACAACAAATTAGACTTGAGTATTTCAAATATTTGCAACGAACAAGAGATTCATGGTCTATTTGCTAGAAGAAGAATGTAATCAGTTCAATATTTAGAACTTTAAAAATTTAAATACTGAATTTTAAAAGAAAACAAATAGAACAGAACATTCTTTATGAATCATTTATCATTCAGGAAAAGAGGGCTTTCATATCAAATTTCTTACAGATTCCTTCATCAGGAAACCTTGAAAGACTGAGATAAGAATATGAGTGATAAGAGATGAAAATAGTACCAGATAGCGAATTTTAGAAAGAGTCTGATCGCTGGATTCTAGTAAAAGGCAGAACGAAAGTGTTGCAAATTTATTTTCATGACTTATGTTTTGATGATTGACACTCTATTGATTCTCTTGGACTACATGTTACTTCTAACTTTTCAGGAATCGAAGATCGGACGAACAAACGAAGCCAGTTCAAGATTGCGTAGGTTAGGATTGAGTCAGTCTGTACTTTACTTTTTTCTCTTCTTGAGTCTATTTGTAATGTTCAAAGAGACTGATGCTAAGTAACCCTACACACACACTTGAGAGATTTATAAATTCTATTTTTACTCAAATCGGCCAGGACGATATTTACATCGTCCTGGACGATCTGGCTTAAAACAGAAATTCTAATCAGGGATTCTTAATTAAGGCAGCCGTCATTAACAGATCGGCCTGTACGATACGTGTATCGGCCAGGACGATAAACTCAAAACAGAAAGAAATTGCCGCCATAAACAATTAAGGTATTCTGTATTTTTGATAATCGGCCAGGACGATCTTGGATCAGCCTGGACGATATTTTACAATTATGCCTTAATTGATCAGACAAATCAAGGAAGTAATTAAGGATGATTGATCCGATCATATCGGCCTGGACTATCTCAGGATCGTCCGGGCCGATCTGTTCAAAAACCTTAGTTACTCCTGGACGATATATATCGGCCAGCTTGAATTCAGGGCGATGCTCTGGACAATTTTCCTCTAATTTGTACTGATCGGCCGGGACGATCGTGCAAGCCAATTTTAAATCGTCAAGCTTGCATTCAGGGCGATGCTCTGGCCGATCTTCTGAGATTTGTACTGATCGGCCAGGACGATGTCCATATCGGCCTGGACAATATTGTCGGCAACTTGCAATTAATGAGCTCCTTTGAAGCTCTTCTATTTAAGGGCTCTTGTTCAACGTTTTGAATAATCTTTTGCTGCTGTCTTGACCTAAGAAGACCTTGAGGAGAGAAAGAGAGAGAGGGAGAGAGAGAGGATCTTGTGAGGGGGAGCTTGTGAGGGGATTCACAAGGGTTGCTTCAAGGATCGCTCTGCTTCTTCTTCGTCTAGAGTTTCTCGTCCGTAGAAGGGTCGGTAGAGGTAAGGATTCAACATCTGATTGTGATTCTCTGCCAGCTTCAGGAGGAAGCAAAAGGAGATAGGTTCTCTGCCTTGCCGGGGTGGCAAAAAGAGGTTTTTTGTAAAGGCTTCTCCGCCTAGCTGTGGGGGCTAAAGGAGAGTTACGATTGAAGTGCAATACTCGGAGGGAGCCTCCGGGGAGTGGACGTAGGTCGAGTTGACCGAACCACTATAAATCTCTGTGTTCTTGTTTTTGCTTCCGCACTTATTTTTTGTGGTGTGATTTTGGTTTATGAGATTTTACTTCTTTGTGAAAAGATTTTTTTTTTTAAAATACCAATTACCCCCCTCTTGGTTAGCTTGAGCCAGTTCTATAGGGCTTAACATCCCTAACGAACTTTCAAGTGGAACAGAGCGGGATTCATAAAAAATTAGTTTGAAAACTTTTTGAATTTTGATCCATGGCTAACCTTTGGAATCGTAACACTACGGAAGGGTATTCTATTACCCAACCTCCCCTGTTCGATAACCTTCCTTTTGATTTCTAGAAAACCCGCATGTCAACGTTTTTACAATCTACTGATTACCACATGTGGATGCTTCATTAATGGTGTTAAAACTGAAATTGCTTTTACTCAAAATTTTTAGTTGTATTCGTTCATTTTCACCATTTTTAATATGCTTTTACTGTGTTTTTGCTGCGCTCTTATTGTGCTTTTACTATTGCGCATTTACTGTGCTTTGTTATTGCTTTTTTTTTACTTCATATTCACTTCATTTTTTTATGTTATTTTTGCAGATGGCTCCGTATGTTCAGCTAGTTACATATCGTTGCTATGGTTCAACCTTCCGAACTATTTGCGACTCATTTATCGAAGTATGCACAAGGACGTTGAGGATTCATTGAAGACTTTAAACATCTATCAATTTTTTAAGTTCCTCTGATATACGAGCTGCTGAAATTCTGGGATATCTCTTAGCAAGGCTTCATCATCAAGGGTCATTTATTAAAATTCACATATGATGAGGTGGCTCTGCTCACAGGTTTGCCTAAGAGAGATGCAGAGATTATATGACAGAGCGAGCCACTTATAGAAGTCTTATCAATTGATATTAAGAGTGAAATGATGCAAATAAATAGATCAATTGTCCAAGTAGTTATGTTGAAAACTTTATAATGTTTTTGATTTTGAATTTATTTTTTCCCCTCAATAACTTAAAAATTACGAGAAGGCTCCTTTCTATTATAAGTAATGTAGATGAGTTTTCATCTATTAATTGGGTCGGGAGTATAGGGAATTTTTGGTCCATGAGTTCAATAAAATTACCACCAAGTTTGTTATGAAGAAGCCACTTGGTTATATAAATGATTTTTTACCTCTCATAATTTTGAGTGTTAAGAACATCTAAGTCTCATTCTAATTATTAATTCATTTTACTAATTAATGAGCTAATATTATATTTGATCTTATGCAGATTTGATTCCTGGAGCACTTCTTGCTAAATGCCCCTAGGTGGCTTGATTTAAGACCACGTTTCCTTAGGTGGGGCAATATAAAACTTTTTTATTCTATAGTGAAGGCTAGCAATTTATTTGCTACCTTAAAGGAAATGCTGGTACGTATGGAGATTTGTCCTGGAGCTCATTTCAAATAATTCTCCTAAGATTGGAGATTTCCTAACAATAGAATAATTTTTGTGCAGATTTTTTATATCATCCAGGGAGTTACTCAAGAGGAAGCAGAAAACTTGCATGCTGATATAACTGCCATTACTCAAGTAAAGCAATTGTTTATGGTTGATTGCTTTAAAAAGTATACTGACAAGTAAGTTCAGTTGCTATGAATATTTTAGTTAATCTTTACTGCGCTTATTAACTATTATTAACTGCGCTTTCATTGCTTATTAACTATACTTTCATTGCGCTTTCACTGTTTATTAACTGCGCTTTTATTAAAGCTAAGCAAAAAGGTAGAAAAAATGCAGTAAAAGAGCAGTAAAAATGGAACCAAAGCACAGTAAAAGCGTAACAAAAGCACAGTGAATGCGCAAGAAATAGAAGTCAAATATACATTTTATAGAAAATTTTCCTTAAACATTTAGTGCACAGTGAACAAAGGTTTAGTAAGATGATCTGAAATAAAAAAATTTTGATTACGAGACTGATTTGAAAACTATGGAAAATTAGTTTTGAAATATAAAGAAGACAATACATATTAGATAGCTTTCATCACACAGCAAAAGCGCATCGAAAGCGTAGTAAAAGTGCATCAAAAGGATAGTGAAAGCACAGTGAATACATAAGTTATATTGACATTATCTAGAAAATTTTTCTTACAAATTTAATATAAAGTGAACAAAGGTTTAGTAAGATGATCTGAAATAAAAAAAAAATTGATTACGAGACAGACTTGAAAACTATGGAAACTAGTTTTGAAAATTAAAGAAGACGATAAATATTAGATATCATTTTTTACACAGTAAAAGCGCATCGAAAGCGCAGTAAAAGTACAGTGAAAGCGTAGAAAATGCACAATGAAAGCGCGGTAAATACAAGTTGTATCGACATTATCTAGAAAATTTTTCTTAAACATTTAATACATAGTGAACACATGTTTAGTAAGATGATCTGAAATAAAAAAAATTTGATTAAGAGACATTTGAAAACTATGGAAACTAGTTTTGAAAATTGTAGAAGACGATACAAATTAAATAACATTTATTACATAGCAGAAGCGCATCCAAAGCGTAACAACAACGTAGTTAAAGTGCATCAAAATTGCAGTGAAGGTGCAAAGAATACACAAGTCATATTGACATTATCTAAAAAATTTTCTTACACATTTAATTCGTAGTAAACACATATTTAGTAAGATGTTCTAAAATAAAATAACTCATTTTATTATAATGAATTTTATACAAATATTGATTTTAATACAAAGTTATTTTTAATTTAACAAACAATCATTACAATTAAAATTATTATAATTGCATCTCTGAAGCAATGATATCCATCATCATCCTTGTGTACTCAGGCCCTGGCTAACTGGTTGCTTGAGAAATGCATTTGTCTTGAAGGTGAAGACATTTCTGTTATATTTTCCATGACGATAAGTTTCTCTGTTGAAAAAACTAAGTTTAACAAAACATAGATTGTCTCATAATTTATAATGAAAAGCAATTAGTCCTAGTGGCCCTTCAGTCGTGCATTAAAGACACCTTTAGGCCTACACTTTGGTGGATCTTTCAATTTTGTAATATCACCCTATATATTTACTATGATTTTTTTCTTTCCATCAAGAATCAAGTTGATATTTTCAGCCATGTCTGTCATTACAGCCAACATGTACTGCTCGGCCTCCTCATTCTTCTATGCTCATGTGCTAATTTGATATGCAAATCTGCAGAGATGATTTCTGAATATGAATCCACTACCAAATTCAGAATTATTCTTTCCTGTACCTATGCCCATGCGATCTGAATATATATATATATATATATATATATATATATTCGAGTTCTTGCTGACCATCGCAACATTAGGTACTTCTCCGAAATTTTCACAATATCTAGCTGCCTCAAAACTCTCATGTAGTGAGAACACAGCAAACCTAACGTCTCAAACTTCCTACAGGTGCATTGAATGCTACAATCTGTTGCATTCAAATGAACAACCCAAGGGTTAGATTGGTCCTTATTCTTTGTACACTTGAGAGAGAAAACTTCGAAGAATCACTCGAGAAAAAGTACCCACACGCTATAAAATTCTTCTTTAAAAATGAAAATAGTTTTCTTGAAAAAAATCGAGTAGCTTGCTTTAATATTAGGCTATTTTTTATTATATGTACTATTTCAGACTGGCTGCATTTATAATCCTCATCTTATTCATTTCGACGCCAAGTCATTATCACCCTCTCTAAGCCTAGAAAACAATCAGTTATAGAACTTATGAGCTTCAAAATGCCTTGACACACATTATTAGTATACTCGCAAAGCTGTGTGGATAGAATTCCTAGCAAAAATTGTCCTTATTGAATGATATTGACCACTTATTCCTTATCCTATAAAGATCTTCCAACCAATCATAGTTGTGGAGGTTTCCTTCTGTGATCATTTTAACCAATATTTTTCTCGAACTCCTCAGAGTTACACTCGCTCAAACACTTATAGAAGAGTCCTCTGACTTTGTTGTTGCTTTTGAAGCACTTGACTTTTGATGGAACCTTTTTAGATATGTGTCATTGACACAGTCTATGACGAGTGTGAAGTAATGCAACTTCTATGGCCCTAACCATTTCCTAGTCCTGATCAGTAAATATTATTATTGGATGTTATCACCCATTATTCGTACAAATATCCTAAACAACCATGCAAATAATTTAATTATTTCCTCTAACAAAAAAGCCACCCCTAGCAAAATGTTCTACCAATGATTATTAACCCCGATAAATGGTGCACAAACTAAATTATATTTATTAAGCCTATAGCTAGTATAAGAAATCAC
This sequence comes from Dendrobium huoshanense, assembly GCA_016618105.1. Classification (NCBI taxonomy): domain Eukaryota; kingdom Viridiplantae; phylum Streptophyta; class Magnoliopsida; order Asparagales; family Orchidaceae; genus Dendrobium; species Dendrobium huoshanense. Next base: position 6,178,922 of record CM028349.1, on the reverse strand, counting down.
TATATCTCCAAAACAGTCTTAATCTATCCTACTCATCCCATCAATCCAAAAAAAAAAATTTAACAATATATCAAATTCATCAATTTGATGTCCTATATGAACACGTCATCAATTTGACGATCTTTAAATAATTGAATCAAAAAATTAGCTGTGGTGATTCTTGCGCACACTAAAACCAGAATTATGGGCATAACTGCAGTAAACCTCATATGCTTCTTTTTCATCCTTAAACACACCCTGTCAATACGCAGTATAAGCACAACAACAAAAGCGCAGCAAAAACAATAGTAAAATCTCCCAATTTTATCCACTCAACGGCAAAAACATAGTAAATACGCAGTTTTTACTATGTATCATAGTGCTTTTACTACGTATCACTGCTTTACTGCACTTGTACTAAACTTTGATGCGCTTTTTGTGCGCAACTAAAGCCGAGTCCAATGCTAGGCTTTGTTTTAACATGGACATTTTACCCACACGGCGTAACCCATTTAAAAAATTATAAAAACTTGGGAAACCCTTATAACAACTTGGGATGAATTAGAAATTTACCGAAAAGTTGAAACCTGCAGTAGCTCCAGCCATATTAACTTTCGTTTCCTAGACGTCTACATAACTCCTTTCAGCCTAAGCATCATGTGAGCGTGTCATCTTCGCGAAGAATGTAAACCTTTCTAGCTTTTGACTCTATTTCATGGTCATGATAACACGACTATCATTATTAAATGGAGTTTCATATGATAATGAAAATCATGTATTCAAGAAATTCAATTAATCCAGAGTATATCATTTTAATATTTTTAAAAATTTAATTAAACAATTAACTAAATTAAGATGATAAGCTTTAGTTTAGTTGGATCTCTTAAAATAAACTAATTTTATAAACTTACCCCAACTATATTGATTCCTTTGCACACACTTAGATGATGTGATAACTCAAAACCCTTAGCCGCTTAGCATGTGGAGGTTGTAGTTAAGTTGAGGGCTTGCTAAAAAGTCCTTTTCTCCGTGCGGTATACTATTCTATGGGTTGGATTATTTGTCAGGTGCTCTCTAGTTTTTGTTGATTATTTTGCTAATTTATTATATTAATAGTTTGATAGAAATATTCTCTTTTACAAATATTAGACGCATGATCATTGCACTTTTACTTTTAGGGAGGTCATACATCAAATATTTAAAATTATTAAATGAATGAACATAGGTGAAATGATGTGCCTGATTTTTTTGTTATTTAATATTTTGCTGTGATGACTATTTTTAGTATTAGGTGTTTTTACAGTATTTTAAAGAATGCTTTGTATACACAATAACGTAGAAACAAAAGTTTTTGACTTAGCACAAACTTTCAATGCTCTTCCTGGTATTTGACAAATAGGTATATATATTTAAATCACAAGTGGTAAGGACAAAGAGTAGAGAGATTAGCAAAATTTATATCTTCTAATCATTTATATTTTCGTATAGATTTAAGAGCCTGAGTATTTAATTAAAAGTTATGTTTCTTTTTCTATTATTATTAGATATACATAAGTCAGTTTTTTTAATTATAATGACATATTCTATATTATTTTATAACCATCATAGCTAAATATTTTGTGTATTCCTATAATTTCTTTATAGTTTGTTGATATGTTGTCTTCGCTTTATTATTATATGAGATTATCTGAGATATAAATGATATTATAATAGATTGAAGATAAAATATTTTCAATCAACTTTAATAAATTGATAAATAATTAAAATTTTTAAGAAAATAGCTTTTTTACTTAAAAATCTAAGCTACTCTTAAATTTTTAAAAATCTAAGGTACTCTTAATTTTTTTTTTAAAATAAAATTTGCTCTGTTTATATCCCTTAGACGAGATAGAAAATCGAGCTAGCTGGCGATCAAAACCTCGAAGTTCTTGTGCATATTAATAACATGGTCAATCAATCCTGCATAATAGAAATATCTTTCACACTTAAGGGCATATAACTTTATTAGATATTGAAAGTTCGTTAAGGATGATAAGCCCTTATGAACTAGCCCGAGGCTAACCAAGGGGGGGGGGGGGGGGGGGGGGTTGAATTGGTAGTTTTAAAAATTCTTAAGCAAAAACGATTTTGAAAACTTTTCTGAATGTTTTAAAACAATTACAGTTTTTTTTTTAAAGAGAATGTATATAGCAAATTTTATTAAAGACAACTACTTACGATCACATTCCTCCTTTAACAAATTAAGAAAGGTAGGAGGAATATTATTAGAGCTAATGTCATCCAAAAAAAAAACTTAAAAAAGAGCTAAGTTAGCACATAAATTTGCTAATTTATTACAATCTCTATTAGAAAAAAGAAATAGAACTTGTTTAAAACCACTAAGAAAGCCTAAATCCTTTGGATCTAGGAAACCCTCCTTCATATCAACCTTATTCAAACATCTTGAAAAAGTTTGTCAACATTAAAGTTATCACCTTCAATAATGATTCCTTCCGCATTAAACATCCAATCCTGAGTAAATCTCTTTAAAGATAGAATAGATAATATCTCTGCTTGTGAGCAATCCCAATGTAGACAAATGAAGCCAAAAAGCACATAAGAATCTTCCTTTACAATCCCTGAATACCCCACCAATACTAGCTTTATTTGTACTTTTCAATGCAGCATCAACATTTGCTTTGATCCATTTAGGAGGAGGAGGACGCCAAGAAGAAGGAGACAGCTTACACCGCTGATTAGCATTCTAGTTCTCCCAAATGAGATTAGTAGAAAACGAGGCAACTGCATGGCTAACAGAATTTGCTGCTATATAAGATGAACAATCATCCAAACCATTATGAACTATCTTATTTCTGCTCTTCCAACAGAAAAAAACAACAGAGCAATACAGGTTTCCTTGGAAAGGATTATAATTTGCAAGAAGCTTCAAGTTATCACAACAGTCCTCCAACGAATGGAAAGCAGGAATAACAAAGCCCCATTTAGCAATAAAACTGAATACCTGATGCAATTTCATGCAGCTGACCGCAACATGTTCAGAATTCTCCACTGCTTCACATCCTCTCGGGTAGCCATCACCATCCACCAGCTTTCTATAGTGTAGAAAATGATTATATGGAAATGCATTTCTCTTTCAAACGCCACCAGAACAGAGCAATGTTTGGTCTTAATTTGAGTTTCTTCATCCAGGTCCAATATTCATCCTCCAAGTCTTCAGCATAAGTTACCCCCATCACTAAAGCCGAAATTGTCTTCCCAGAACATTTGAACTGCACCTCCATTTGATCTTTCAGCAAACCAGAATGAATTGGGACGGAAAGGATGATCTCCACTAGCTGCTGCCCAAAAAATTCCTTCAATTTACATTCATTCCACTTCCCATCACTTATGAATCCAAAAAGGAAATAAGATTCTTCATTCATATTTGCAACAAAGGTAGGCCATTTATTGACGCTTTTATCCAAAATCCAAGTGTCGATGATGGTATTGATTTCCCTACCAGTCGCCACCTTCCATCTCACAATTGGATGAAGAAACTTAGCACCATTTAATACAATCTTCCAAGCTGAAGAAGAATAATTTCTGCAATCTGCATTCAACACATCAGACCCATATTTTGACGCCAACATTCTGTTGAGAAGGGAGTTAGGCTTTGATATAAAGTTCCAAGCAAATTTAGCCCTCAAAGGGCCTACTTTCTTCACAATCGATTGTAAACCACACCCTCCATTTCTTTTTGGCATACAAAGAACATCCCAAGCTACATAATGTAGTCCCTTCATAGTATCTTTTTTATGCCATAAAAAAATTTCTGCACATCTTCTCAAAATCATTTAAGACTCCCATAGGGATTAATGAATGAGTAGCCAAAAAATAGAAAGTGAAAGAAGAGTTGAATTAAGAAGAATCAATTTTCCAGCAAGTGACATAAACTTATTTCCCCATGAGCTCAATCTATTTGCAGCTTAACTAATAAATGTTGAAAATCTGAGAAAACCATTCTTCTTAAGGCAATTTTAATTCCCAAATACTCCATTTCATAAACAACTTTGAAGCCAAACATCTTTGAGAGAGATCTCCTTATCCGCCTCTTAACCGACTTCCCAAAAAGAATAGAAGATTTAAGCACATTAATCTTCTGTCCAATCCATCTACAATAGTCTCGAACTATGTTCTTCACTTTCTTCAAGCTTTTAAGATTGGCCTTAAAAAAAATCATTACATCATCAGCATACATAAGGTGAGATATTAAAGGAGCATTGGGAGCTACCCTTATACCCACCTTTTTTCCTCTCTGAGCAAAAGCATCTGTCAATTACTGGGAGCACATAATGAAGAGGTAAGGAGACAAAGGACAACCTTGTCTAAACCTACTTCTAGCTTCAATCCATTCAGAGTGACCACCATTCACTATAATAGAAAACTTCGGCATCTTCACACACTCCATAATAAGATTAGAAAATTTACTTGGAAACCCAAACCCATCAAGCACTTGATTAAGGGTGGACCAACTCATGCTATCATAAGCTTGTTCCATATCAATTTTAATAGCCATCAACCCCTTCTTTGATTTAGAATATATGAATTTGTTAAAAAGTTCTTGGGAAGTAAAATCTGATTCGACATAGATCGGCCCTTTACATAAGCATACTGAACTTCTGAAATTATTTTAGGGAATAAAAGAGACATCCTATTCAATAACAATTTAGCCACAATCCTGCATACATACCTTTAATAATTTGAATATAAGCATTATTAACACTTTTCTTTTCAAAAACTCTCCATTAGCACTTCTCTTGAAACTTTATCATATGCTTTCTCTAAATCAATAAATATCATATGCTTTCTCTAAATCAATAAATATCATATGTAGATCCTCCTTATTCTCTCTATATTTCTCCATCAAACCTCTCAATAAATGTATGGCTTCCATAGTAGACCTACCCGGCATGAATCCAAATTAGTTTTGAGAAACATCAGTATCACGCCGCAATCTATGCTCCATAACTCACTTCCATAGTTTTAAAGTATGACACATTAACTTAATTCCTCTATAATTCGCACAATCTTGTGCATCACCTTTATTCTTAAAAATAAGAATTAACACACTCATTCTCCACTCACCAGACATCTTTTTATTCTTCAAAATAGTATTAAAAAGTTTAGTAAGCCAAAATATTCCTTCATCTCCTAAGCATTTCCACACCTCTATTGAAATATCATCAGATCCAACAACTTTTCCACCCTTCATTTTCTTTAAAGCCTCTTTAACTTCGATTTTACCAATACGCTAATAAAAATAAAAATCTTTATTTTCATTCAGGGTGCTAAGGTCACTAAAGTCAATCGTATTATTATTCATTAAAAAGTTTAGCAAAATATCTCATCAACCTTTGTTGAATATCATCTTCTAAAAAAAGTACTTTTTGATCTTTATCCTTAATACATTTCACTTAAACTAAATCCTTACTAATCCTATCTCTTTGTTTGGCTAACTTATACATATATCTTTCTCCCTCCTTAGTATCTAATCTATTATATAAATCATTAAAAGTTAAGATCTTTGCATCGCATATTGCTTTCTTAGATTCCTTACGTACCTCTTTATATTTATCCCAATTATCAGAATTTTTATATTTAAACCAACTTTTATAACAAATCTTCTTATTTTTTATCTTTTCTTGCACATTTGGATTCCACAACCAACTATTTTTATTTTTAGGAGCTTTACCTTTTAATACTCTAAGCACGTCTTTTGTAATATTCTTAATATCACTAGCCACTTTTTCTCACAAAATATTAGCATCCTCATATACAGACAAAATCATAAGATATAAAATCTTACTCTCAAAAATATTTTTGTTAATATTCTTTAAATGCATCCATCTAATCCTAGAATATCGTTTTACTTTATTTTTTATTTTCTGCCCATTTATCTTAAATTCCAAAATTAATAATCGATGTTGGGTAGATAAATTTTCATTCGGAATAACTTTACAATCTTTGCAATCTAAACGATCTAATTTTCTTATAAGAAAATAATCAATCTGAGTTTTATTATATCCATTTTTATAAGTGATTAGATGCTCATCTCTTTTCTTAAATAAGATATTAGCAATTAAAAAATTATAAGCTAAAGAAAAATTTAATATGGTCTTGCCACCTTCATTTGTCGTTTCAAACCCATGGCCACCATGAATGCTTTTAAAATCATCCACCTCTCTACCAACATGTCTATTTAAATCTCCTCCAATAAAAACTCTTTTTTTCAAGAGGTATCTTTTGTATTAATTCTTCTAAGTCATTTCAAAATTTTAATTTTGAACTCATATTCAAACCTACTTGAGGAGCATAAGCACTTATAATATTAACAATCTTAGCATTAATAACAATTTTTAAAGCTATAATTCTATTAATTTTTATAATATTACCCTTCAAACTGTTATCTATATTCCACACATACACCATTTCTAGTACGACTGCTACCCGAATACCATAGTTTAAATCCTAAACTATCAATCTCCATAGCCTTCTCTCCAACCTATTTAGTTTCTTGAATGCGCAGAATAGTTATCTTTCTATGATTCATAATATGATGGGGACATCAGATCTTCTTGGAGAGTTTACCAGAGACGCGGCCGTCGATCTACGGCCACGATCGAGTCTTTATATTTTTGAGTCGATGTATTTTATTTTCATGCATTTTATTATTTGCTTATGTGTATGTTAGTATTTCCCATCGTACCCCTTTTTTATGAGAGTTGTCATGTGTAAGCCTAAGGGCAATGGTGTCATTTTATTTGGAGTCTTTTGTATGAGGCTATTTAAGGCCCCTTTGTTTTATTTTCAAGTTTAATGAATGATTGCTTATTGAAATTCCTTCTTGCATGCGAATTGTGTGTTTGAGAATTCTAATGGAGAGAGCTTCCTAGGAGAGGAAGAGATTGGCGTATCACCCACCAACCTTGGAGATGGCCGGGTTTGTGGTTTTCTTCCTTATCTTTGTCATCATCCCCTCGTCGGACTTCCCCACCCTCCACCACCACAAACCACCGGCCACCTCGCCCGATCCCCCTCCCCTTCCAAAATCCACGGCCAAGTATTCCCAATCCCCTTGCCGCCGGCCAAGGCCAAAGCCGCCGGCCAAGGCCATAGCCGCCGGCCCACTCATCCCCTTGCCTCTTTTAATTTGCTTCCTAATTGAGTTCGGATTAATTGGGAATTAATTTGAAATTCAAATTCTTTCAAATTGGAATTTAAATTATTTCCTAAATTAGCTCCTCTATTTTAGGAAGTATTTGATTTAGATCTAATTTTGAAATTTTAATTTCAAGAGGATTTAAATTAAATCTTTCCTAATTTTAAAACCTAAATTATGAATCTTTATTTGCTCTGAATTAACCCCATCAGCCATGTATGCCGCCGGCCCCATGGGAATCATCAAGGATTTGATTCTTAATTATTTCCTAATCCCCTTTGGGAAATAATTAGTATTTCTTTTCCCTACCTCCACAGCCGAAACTCCCCATCCCCTTTTGATTTACATTATTTCCTAAGTGAGCTCTTTACTTTAGGAAATATTTCAAATTCCCTCAATTCCCTCCCTCTTGCCCGTAACTCCTCCTGGCCATATCCAGCCAACTGATTTCCCCAACTCAAAGGAATTGCTTTAGGATTTCACGCCTCCCTCATCTCCATCCCGTCATCCCTCCTTAGCCGCCCCATCTCCCAATTACTCCAAGGAAGATTCACGCCTAGCTCTCTCCAATACTCCCACACCTCCCTTACCCAAAATCTGAGATTGTTTTTTCTCAGATTTTGACATTCAAATCTGAAATCGTTTCAGATTTTGGAATTATGCTTTAACTTTTGCCTCCTATTCATTTGCAAGGAGAAACTTCTTTCTCTTGGTACTCACTTGTGAGGCAGATTAAAGACCAAGGAGACTCTACTTCCAATCACCAAGGAATGATGAGATCCATTGACGAGTACTTCGACGGCATCAAGTGACGGATCTCTACGTCTCCTTAAACAAAGGTTTTCTCCTTTCCACTTGTACCCAATTTCTTCTAACTCTAAATTCTCAATTGGTTGGTTGTAATCACGAAAGCTCTTTCACTTGCTCTTGCCAAACCTAGTCATTTGTAGGAATTTAGTGTAATCTTCTATGCATCCTACGTTTCATTGTTAGACTAGGGATTAACTTGAAACTACTATTTTTGCATTGCTTTATTTTCTTGAATATCTTGAATGTTCAAACTTGGCGCATGTGATCTAGCCTATACAAGTTTAACTCCCTCATTGTTTGACTCGCCGTGGATAATTGCTAGTAATTTTAATCCGAACTTATTCTAATCAACGAGTTGTGCAAAGCCTAAGTAAAATTCATAACATTGCATATAAGTAGTCCTGCATCATCTGGTATCAGAGCATGGTATGCTCTTGCATGTTTTTAGGATTCCTGGTAGTTTTCCTTATTGGTGTTTTCATTTTGCATTAATTTCATTTAGAAAGTTTTTCACTTTACCCCTAGGGTGCTACCAAATCATTGTGTGTCATTTTATAGGCATAAAACATCTCAAGTTTACCTTTCACCTCTTGTTAAGGTGCTGTCCAGAAAATTCCTGCAGTTTTAGCAAGCTTTAGGATCCCTATTTAAGTGTGTTTTTGCTGCCATTAGCTTCGCAACTATTAATAATTGTTAGGGTGACTTAGTACTTGACTGTAGTTTGCTGTCCCTGAAATTCCTGCACCTTTTAGGGTCATTTTAGAGTGTCTTTCCACCCCCTAGTTTGCTGTCCACTTCCTAGGAAGCCCTCTAAGTATCCCATTGTGTTTAGGAATGGACCCGGAACAACTAGGGAGGACTTTAGACCTCTTGGTAGGCCAAATGAACACTATTAGCCAGCAACTCAAGGAAAACCTGGCGGATCTAGCTGAGCTTCGTAGGAACACCACCGAAAGATTCGATACACTTGAGCGAGCTAGAGACTATCCTACTCCTTACACCCCATCTAGACCCACTTCTATGTATGGGGATGAAACCTACCCGGATGAGAGGCCACATCGGGCTAATTCTATTAATTCCATTAATTTTCTTGTAAGGGAACCTACATTCCAAGTTCCTATCCTAATTTTAGTTTCATGGACTAGCTTCTTTGCCCACATCCTTCCTTGATGTGGGAACCCTTGCCTATTTAACACTTCACCCGGGCCCCGGTGCAACAGCCCTTGCTCACTTGTCGTTGTATTTAGGTCATACAGTGCGTGCTTATAGGGGACGCTCTAGCATTAACACAATTTTTTTAAGGATTCATGTCATGATTATTCGACAAGTTTTACGCTGGCTGTCGACTACCTAACACAACCCTCCACTTTTCTCATTCAGGACTTGAGACCTGGCAACAACAGTGTCAAGATGGATGTTTGTCTAAAAAGATATTTTTAGGCTGACTTTAGCTTTAAAAGGGATTCATTCCCCTCACAAGTGCACTCTTCAATTCACCACTTAGGAGATTTGAGCCATTATAAACATTTGGGTTTTGGTTATGACTGTAATTTAATAATGTCATGTTGCAGCAAATCACTTGGTCAAAGGGCTCGAGACATAATCGTATTTTTGTAGTGTAATTTTGTGGGAAAATCACTTGGTTGAAAGACGTGCCATATCCTTATTAGCGTCAAATCCTTAGAGTGACCATAAAGGTACATTTGATATGACATTGATGCTTTGTAAGCTTAGGTTATCTTAAATTTGCCACCATTGACAAACTATTGCCTATAATGGATGGATTTTATCAAGATTTGAATCCTTAATAATTTTCTTTTGAAATTTGGGGGCATTTTGTTTATATGATCCCCTCTAGTTGAGATTTGTTTGTGAACATGGCATTCACCGGAGTATTTAAATGGTTGCATTTTATTTGTTTGAAACTTTGTTAACTCTGCTCGATTGCTGGTAAATGATTGGTTCATGTCTTATGTGTTATTTGAATTCATGTAAGTATTTGTTGCATTATAGGCCTTGCCAACTATACCCTCAATGTAGAGGATAGGGTTAGTAGCTTTGATCTCATAATTGTACCTTGTAGGCATAGCATCGAGAATTTGTATTTTTGAAATGAGTTTTTTGTGTTAAAGGCATTGAAGGCCTTACGTATATATAACAAAATGATTTAACTAGGTTCACAATTGAGCATTTGACTCCTAATGCATAATGATGTGAGGTTTGGCGCTTCTCAGAGCAGTTTAACTTTGTCTATTCTGGCAATTGAACTTTTCATGTTATTTATCTTTTGATTTCACTTATTAGGCATTTCTTATTTCCTTCATATTTTTAATATCTGATGCAGGGGTTGCTTGCCAGAAATATAACCCCAAATATATTCTTCTTCAACAGTCTCTTGAATGTGAACTCCCATGATTTGAGCTACACCTTGAACGTTTACAACCATATGCAAGTACTGCCTTCTTCTTATGTTTGTTACGTCCTCTTAATGAATGAACATTGTCATTGTATGAGAGTTTGAGGTCTGAATAAGTCACATTCTGAACCCTAAAACTTCAAGTTTCCACAAAAATTCTCAAGTGGGATTCTGCTGAGAGAAGGCAAACTTAGTTCTGTTATCTTTACCTATTATGGCTATTCACATAAAAATGGGCTAACTAATTTTGCAGTATGCATCCAGATCTTGGGTGTGACAGCTGATATGACGTCATATAACATACTTTTGAAGGCATGCCAGAATGCCAAAAGAGTTGATTTAGCAGAGAAGATCTATGATGAAGCAAAGCAAGTAGCATCGGATGGAGCCTTCAAGTTGGACATCATTACATATAGTACCATGATGAAGGTTTGAATCAATGTGTAATCCTTCAGTTCAGTACTTCAGTTGTATATCCAATAATCTCTTGTTTTTTTTTTCCATTACTTCTTCAGCTGCATTTTGTCCTTTAGCCCACTCTAATTGTTAGTTGAGCTTATATTTTGTGATTCCTTCTATTTTTCAGGTGTTTGCTGATGCAAAAATGTTGGAAATGGCTTTTAAAATTAAAGACGAGATTATTATAGCTGGTATACGGGCAAATGTAGTTACTTGGTCAACATTGATTAGTGCATGTGCGAGTGCTATTCTGGTTGATGAGGCCATTAAGATATTTGAGGAAATGCTTATGGCTGGTTGTGAACCAAATGCGTATTGTTTCAACAGTCTTCTTTATGCTTGTGTTGAATCATGCCAGTATGATCGAGCTTTTCGATTTTTCTATGCCTGGAAAGAGACCGGATTTGAAGTTGTCAATTTTGACCAAGGCAGTAAACAAGGTCTACCTATCGATCCTTGTCCAATTTTGAATCCATCTATATGCTATTTCTATAACAAGCAACATTTGATTGGTTGCAGTGATTCCCTTCAAACCAACTGTTGCTACTTTTAATATTTTAATGAAAGCCTGTGGAACTGATCACTTCCGTGCAAAAGCTTTAATCAAGGAAATGAAAACGATGGGCCTATCTCCTAACCACATAAGCTGGTCTGTTCTGATTGATATTTATGGAAACGCTTATGATATGAAAGGAGTCATGCAGGTTGTGTTTTATTCTTGTAAAAGTTTGTTTGCAAATTTTCTGTTGTACTTGCTCTGTGCTGCTTCCTTGATGCTTATCATGGGAACATTACTGCCACCTCTTATCCCTGCATGTTTTGAACAAATAGTTATAATGTAGTCAATTATTTTTGCCGTTACATTTTATTTTTTTTTATAAATATGGGTTTATATGTATTTGATTATACGCTCTTTCGAATGTCTTCTTGTTGAACTTCTCTTTATGCTCGTTGAAGTGACTATAGCTTTCCATTTTTTTTCATAATAAAAAGAAAATGCAAAGAAAATAATGTAAGCCCAGATGCTTGATTGTCAATTAAGTTTTCCTTGCCCGTAGAGTTGTGCTATCGAGCTGCACCATGAGCTTGTGTAAAAGAATCTGGTAAATTTTTTTGTCAATATCTTCTTTTTTTTTGTTTTCTGTTTTCTCCTGTCTTGTGAAGTGTCTCAATTTTGCAGGACACCGCACCCCCTCAACACACAAATGTTTATAAAGAAATTTTTGATACATCACATTTCATGACAAGAAATCCCACCTAGACAGTCGAAATGAAAAAAAAAAAGCAAATAAATAATGGAGAGAATTGTGATAACTGTGAATACTGCTGCTTTTGAGACGGCAATATATATGAATATGGGATAGTAACACAAATATCAAATGACCTTCGTTGTCATTTTCCTTGATTATAGTTTATTATTAAATCAGCACTTTTTTTCTTCAAGCAATTTTTTTTCCTTTAGATTATTGCTTGTACGCCTTTACATGACTTTAACCCATCCGCAGACCATTTTATTATTAGTAGTTTTATGCACTGGTTGTATCCTATATTTAATCTGTAGCCTCAGAATTCTCTCATTGTGTATGCAATAATAGGCCCATATTGACATCATGTTTAAACCTTATATATCCTTCAGGACATTATATGAAAACTTGTGACAACTAAATTTGGTCTAGCGGATCTAGCATCAATTTCTAGTGTCAGCATACTAGGCTTACATTAAGTGAGAACAAAAAATTTACCCTCGGAACTTCCGACGAGAGAATTTGTGGTTCCAGGTGAAATTTTTAAAAGATATATTAGAATACAGATAAAAAATTACCTATAAATTTTGCCTTCATATTTCACGACTTTATGATCTAGTTGTAAATTTCCCATAGATGCAAGCCCTTTTGGTTGATTATTCATCTTGACGATGAGAGATAACTTTTGACTTAGACTAGTCATTAGATACTTAGCATTTAGCTTATAGTAGTAGCTACTTGATACCTTTAGCTTAGCGGATGATAGGGGGAATATTGACAAACCCGATCAATATCCTAGGATTCCATCATCTCTAGTGGTTGTGGATCATGGTCTACTTAATTAGTGGAGGTAATCGATTGAACTTGACTGAAAGATTCTTGTCATTAATCATATGTTGCTTCGTCCAACAGAATCATATAGACTTCGTGTCTAAGGAGATAAATTTAAATCTCTTAGCTAACAGAGAGTTTTCACAACTTAAGAGGAATTGGAACCATTGGAGAACAACTGGACTATGACCATGATTGTAACATAATAGTGTCGTTTCCCTGTGAGACTATATTATTAGAGTGCCCCGGTACCCCGGTCATAACCTAATTTTAGTGGTATCATTTGATGGCAAAATCACTCAATTAGAGGAATATGTCACGTCTTTACTGGTATGAGATCTTTTGAAATTAAATATAATGATATGCTTGACAAAATATTAGCTCTTTGTGAGTAGAGATTAATCTTAAATCTACAACCCTATCAAACTATTGCATAGAATTGATGAATTATTATTTTAAGTTTAGGCGATAGATTTCATTTTATTATATTTTATGTTTTATATTTTCATTTTGGATTTTTAATTTTTTAAAATTTGGGCCCCACAATAGTTTGCATTGAAATTTGAGGGTGTTTTGATATTAGAAATCCCCTCCATTGGATATTTATTTTTAACATGATCATCATAGGGAAAATATTATTTGAATAATTTGTATTTACAAATCAGAGCATAATTTTTAAAACACGAACGGCTCATATTATGATGTGCGATGATTCTGCCCATCATTGAGGCATTGTTAGTTTTTTTACACGATATGGATCTTCAAATATTAACTTTATGAGCTATCATATAAGCGAAGTGATCCTGAGAGTTTGCATTTTTAAAATTAATTTCTTCATTAAAGGTTTTAAAGGTCTAATGCAAATGTAAAACAAAATAAATTCGTAAAAGGTCCCGTTTGGAATCACTTCTCCTCCTATAAATAGAAGCTTGCCTTAGTTTATTTTATTCCAAGTTCAATTTATGAAGTGTGTTCCTAAGGGCTCCAAGAACTTATGAGGGTTTTAATTATAATTAGGAAGTTTTGTGCTCTTAGGTAAGCTTTCAATTTCATTACAAGTCTGTTGTTAAGTCCAATTCAAGTTTTAATTTTAAAGTTAGTTTTGTTTTTTTTTTCTTTCAGTATAACTTACATTTCATTTTTGAATATTCATTGAATGTTATTTTGTAATTTAATTTTTACTTTTGTCGTGTTTTTTTGGTTAAGAAGTTGTTTAAGTTTGTTTTGTTTTTAATCTTGTCATTGAAAATTTCAGTAGTATATCAGTGTTACCTTTGCATTGGGGGGAACGCTAGACTTACCCACCACATCAAAAAAGATGTGTATGGCGGTGTAAATACGACGATCTATTCTTATACTCTCACTGCTCCAAGAAAGGTGGATATAGGTTTTTTTGTTTGCAGAAAAACTTTGCCAACATATTTTTCTCACTACCTCAAAAAAGGCATGTACAAGTACTTATATTTTTTTAGTGGTTTTGGTATTCTTCCCCATCATGCCAAGAAAGACGCGTATTATTCTTGTTTTCATTAATAGATATGGGTATGGGATGGAGATGAAGAGGGAGAGCATAATTTTTTAAATATTAATATTATTAATTTTAATATTAATACTATTTCAAATATATATATATATATATATATATATATATATATATATATATATATATATATATATATATATATATATATATATATATATATATATATATATCTGTGTGTGTGTTCAATTTTTTAGAGCAAAATTAAAAAGATGAAATTAATGTGAATCACTGCTCGCGAGTTCTTGTCATAATTCTTATCATTCAAGCATATCACTTTTGTGTTTATCGCCTCATCTGAAGTTATATTTATCAAATCGCTCTTGTAAAATGACCCAGATGATATGGTTACCTTAATTCTGGTCGAGCTATTTTGAAGCAATTTTTTTCCTATGTTGCAACCATCTTCTATCAATTTTATCATTTTCAATTGAATAAACTTTGAAATAGTTGTCTTGGTCAATAAATGTCCCACCGCCCCCCCATCTGAAGGTCAATGCAAAGTATGAATGAAATTTTGACATGTAAATATATGTTTTTATAAACATGACTTTGGCTTCATCTTTATGTATTTTGATGTATTAACTCTTCTCTTATAAATGTTTTTATTTTATCTCCTTTGCAGAACATATTCAACTGTAGGACACCCAAGGAAATACCATGCAAAAACTAAATGATGAAGCAATTTGGGCCAAGATATATAGCCACAATCATCATATGATTGTTGAGGTGGATGATAGGCTTTAAAAACATGAGGTGTTAAGAGATCGTAATGTCTATGATGACTTCTTCATGTGCTCATTCACACTTCCAAATCATGGACTCGACCCCTCCACCTGTAGAGATATCGTAAAACGAGTAACCACCATTAAATTGAAATGTGAGCATAACCTGTTGGAAAGTACTATTGAATAAGTGAGTTACGGGATGTGTGACATCTTGGAATCGACCGTGGATGTTGTTAAATAAGTCAGGCGATCAAGATCATTGAGCTATCACCAATTATAGTGCAGTTCGCTGGATTCCTCAAGACTCTCCAGTGGTTAACTTTTTAGTTCTACGTGCATATATGTCATGTGAGCTTGATATATTTTGTAGGCATATAAGAATACTTTTAAGGAGATAAGTGTTTATGGAGCCATATATGCCTTAACATTTAGCTTTAAAAATATCCCTCATTTCTAGGTCAAATGGGTGATTGAGTTTTGGGATCCTGCTACTAATCTATGCTAGATTATAGATGTCAAAATGGGTTGGGTTTGGGTCCAATTTGAAATTGCAACCTGAACTCGGTTAACTTGAACTTGATCCGTTTAAGAAATGGTTCCAAAAAGTGGATTCGAATTCGACCCGCTGACTCATTTTAATTAAAAATAATAATTTTCTTGTTAATCATAGATTTTAAGTTGATTAAAATAAGAATATTATTACCAACAAATAAAATAATTTAAGAAAAAGATTTAAACGAGTTATTTTTGGGTCAAAATTAGGTTGGCGGGTCATCCGACCCGTTTATTAAACGGATCAACCCGAACCCAAATTTTTTGGGTTTGTTCGGATCCAAGTTAGGTCATTTATTGACACCCTATGCTAGATGGGCTTAGTAAAATTTATTATTATATTATGGGAGTTGAAAGTCATATCTGGATTGTCAGTATTTTGTTATCATTATGAGTAGTATATTCCTCAAACTAAACACTTTTCTGTTGATGACCTTTTGCTGACGGAAATAGGCAAGAGAAATTTATCTAGTAGGCAATTTTCCTTGAGTTTGGGTTCATGTCTCCATCTATCCTAATATGGATGAGGATTCATTCTTGTTGACTTTTTGATTAGTTGTGCACCTTGTTCTCCCCTCAAAAGAGAGATCTTTACAATGTAGTGCTTTGCAGCTACTGGCCATGGCCCTTAACTTAATGTATAAGTTTCGTAGTACAATTGTGGAGACTACTTCACTTGTACATAAAAAAATGTGTAGGAATACCAAAGTCAAAATATTCACATGTACTTTGACAAACATATTAAATGGCTAAACATAAAATTTGAGAATGCTATGCTGACTAAAATAAGATAAAATTTGAATTCACCTCGCTTTGAGAATCACACCACCTATTTTTTTTTTAATGAGCTACTTTTTTCCTTTTAGAAAATTCACAAATTCTCTTTCAAGTGCAAATTCAAGCTCTCATTTTATATGATGTTTTCAAGTCGGCCACCTTAACCATAGGGTAGGTTATAAGATTTACATTTCAAGTTCAATCCTCCTCTTCGCAAGGAGTGGAATCTATAAAACTTAAAGTTTATAAAAATTGAACTCCATAATAGATGTCTATACACCAAATCTAAAATGACAAATTTTTTGTTTTATATTTGTATTAGGCCTTCACATGTACTTTCGTTTAGATTGCAAAGATTGTAAAGTTATTCCGAGTGAAAATTTATGTACCAAACATCGATTATTAGTTTTGGACTTTAAGATAAAGGGGCATAAAATAAAAAATAAAGTAAAACAATTTTCTAGGATTAAATGGGGGCATTTAAAGAATATTAACAAAAATATTTTTGGAAATAAGATTTTAGATCTTAAGATTTTGTCTGTGCATGAGGATGCTAATATTATGTGGGAAAAAGTGACTAGTGATATTAAGAATATTGCAAAAGATGTCCTTGGAGTATCAAAGGGAAAAGCTCCTAATAGTAAAATAGTTGGTGGTGGAATCCTAATGTGCAAGAAAAAATTAAAAATAAGAAACTTTGTTATAAAAATTGGTTTAATTTTAAAAATTCTGATAATTGAGAAATATATAAAGTGGCTCGTAAGGATGCTAAAAAAGCAATATGCGATGCAAAGGCATTAGCTTTTAGTGATTTATATAATAAATTAGATACTAAAGAGGGAGAAAGATATATGTATAAGTTAGCCAAACAAAGAGATAGGAGTAGTAAGGATTTAGTTCAAGTGAAGTGTATTAAAGATGAAGATCAAAAAATACTTTTCTTAGAAGATGATATTCAACAAAGATGGATGAGACCTTAGCACCCTAAATGAAAATATAGATTTATGTTTTTATCGACGTATTTGTAAAACTGAAGTTAGAGAGGCTTTAAAATGAAGGGTAGAAAAGTTGTTGGACCTGATGATTTTCCAATAGAGGTGTGGAAATGCTTAGGAGATGAAGGAATTTCATAGCTTACTAAACTTTTTAATATTATTTTGAAGACTAAGAAGATGCTAGATGAGTGGAGAATGAGTGTGTTAATTCCTATTTTTAAGAATAAAGTTGATGCACAAGATTGTGCGAATTATAGAGGCATTAAGTTAATGTGTCATACTTTAAAACTATGGGAGCGAGTTATGGAGCATAGGTTGCGGCGTGATACTAATGTTTCTCAAAATCAAATTGGATTCATGCCGGGTAGGTCGACTATGGAAGCCATACATTTATTAAAAGGTTTGATGGAGAAATATAGAGAAAATAAGGAGGATCTACATATAATATTTATTGATTTAGAAAAAGCATATGATAAAGTTCCAAGAGAAGTGCTATGGAGAGTTCTTGAAAATAAGAGTCAATAATGCTTATATTCAAATCATTAAAGATATGTATGCAGGAGCTATTACTTGTGTTCAAAAACAAGGTGGATTGACCAAGTATTTCCCTATTTCGGTTGGGTTACATCAAGGATCAGCCTTAAGCCCATATCTTTTTGCTTTAGTCATGGATGTTCTCACTAGACATTTGCAAGAGGATGTACCTTGGTGTATGCTTTTTGCTGATGATATTCTTCTTGTTGATAAGACTAGAGAGGGAGTTGAAGGTAAACTTGAATTATGGAGGTCAACCTTAGTGTCTAAAGGTTTTCGCTTGAGTAGATCTAAAACGGAATATATGGAGTGTAATTTTAGTAGTAATAGACCTAGTGAGGGGATTGTGACTTTGGGCGATCAAGTCATTAATAAGAGTACACGTTTTAGATATCTTGGATATATTGTTCAGAGTGATAGTGAAATAGATGGGGATATTATCAGCAGAATTCAAGTTGGATGGTTGAAGTGGAGGAATGTATCGGGCTTGTTATGTGATAGAAATGTACCCCTCAAACTTAAGGGAAAATTCTATAAGATGGTAGTGAGGCCTGCAATGCTTTATGGTGCCGAATGTTGGCCTTTAAAAGAGATGCATAATACTAAGTTAAGTGTGGCAGAGATGAGGATGCTCAGGTGGATGAGTGGCTTTACCCTTAGAGATAGGATACGAAATGAGCATATACGTGAAAAGGTTGGAGTAGCTCTAGTAGAAGATAAGATTAGAGAAAGTCGCCTTAGATGGTTTGGTCACATAAAACGGCGGCCTTGTGATGACCCGGTTAGGAGAGTAGAGGTATTAGATTTGACTTATGTTAAGAAAGGTAGGGGTAGACCTAAAAAGACTTGGTTAGAAAATATTAGGAATGACCTTTCTTTATTAGATTTAAACGAGAATTTGACTTTTAATAGGACACAATGGAGAAAAATGATTCATGTAGCCGACCCCACGTAGTGGGATAAAGGCTTGATGTTGTTGTTGTTGTTGTTTGTATTAGGCCTTCAACGCCTCTTATGAAGAAAATTCATTTTAAAATGTAAACACTGAAAATCACCCTGATTATATGGCACCTCTTAAAGTTAATCCAAGCATCCGATTTTCACCTAGCATGTAGGCAGGGTGGCAAGGTTTAAAGCTACAAAAATGAAAGCATTCAAAACCCTGATGATGGCCACGTAAACTCAATCTAACGAGAATCTATTTTTTAAAACATTTCAAATTTCAAAGCTAATCATTCTAGGCTTAAACTTTAAGAAAAGTTTAAAAAATTAATATTTGCAAATTTTAAAATGTTTCAAATGAAATCTACCACTTAAAGCATAAAGCAAAATATATATAATCACCCTTGGCAGCCATTTGTCGAGGATAACAAATTTAAGATTAAATTTAGCTCATAAAGAGCCATTATCTTATCGAGTGTATCACTATGTTCACTCACAAATGATCTTTCATTAGTAAGGATATGGTGTGTGCCCTATAATCAATGATTTTGCCATCAATTTGCACAATAGGTAAACGATTATTATCAGAGGCCTCTAATCAAGTGATTTAACTGCAAAATCTTCATTAAATTAAGGACATGACCCTAGCTCATAAATTTTCCAATGTCTTAAAAACCCTCGAGTAGAGAATCATTGAATGTACTTGATAAGGTACAAAACCTTCTATTTGCTAAAGTCAATTTTAATTTGTCCCCTTAGATAAACATCCATTCTATGTCTATTAAATCCTACTGGACGACATAACCTATGCCTACCGATAAGAATCTTTCCGTCATGCTGGGTTGACTACTTCTGTTGACAAAATCTTAAAGAAGAAAAAAAAAAAAGAAGAAAGGAAAATAACAAAAAAAAAAAAAAATCAAATTGAAGAGATACATCTCTTCATGAAGAAACCAACCTACTATATATTCAGTCCCACCTCGCCAAATGACACAATGTTTCATTCTTCTACTCCCCTTTCGACATATTTGTCTATAAAAGAACATAAAATTGAATAAGGAAGGCACGCTCAATTCAATTTTCATTCTAAAAGCCTCTAGTGCTACTACCTTCTGCTTCCGTTTGACTGAACCAGTTCACGTGAAAATATCCTTCACGGCGCCACTCAAGTCTCCATCGTATGGGACCAAACTCGTGTCCGACGCGCTCATGTCAGAATCGAGCCTGACTACCAGGATGATCCGTCCGTTCACGCATAGAACCGACTTGCACAAACGCCTCTGCCTCCACTCTTTCGTCCGAATCGAGCTTGCAGCCGTCTGATCAAGCCCGAACGAACACCCACACCTTCCATCTGAAGTCCCAATCCCCTATTCTGCCTTTCGCGTGAGTCGTGCCAACAAACCCTCCTCTCCATTTCGCGTGAACCCTCGCCAGACCCGTCGAAGCCAAATCAATCGCTCGCAATTCTTGTGTTAGTACTTCCGTGACTTGCACTTCTGCCTCCTTCCACTTCCCGCGATTAATTTCTGCTTCAGACCATTCGCTTCCCAATCGCGTGTCCTTGCCTAATTCGCATGAATCTCGCCAGATCCACTAATCCGCCTTTGACTACTATGCCAAGAACTTGTATGCCTTTTGCTTTATTCTGAACTTTGGTCATAAGTTCTTTTCATTCAGATATGCAGATTAAGGAAATAATCATGCTTTGTTTTCATAACTAACAACCGCAACCGGCATTTTAAATAATTAAAATATAAAGTTATGTAAAATTAAATATCGTAGCAAACAAGCTTTTGATTTTAGAATACCTAAGCCATCGATCTTAGATTTGGCTAGGAAAAGAGTAAATTAAAGGCCTCGCTCCATCGACCTTAGGTATGGCCAGGATGGTTTTAAAATGAAGACCTCGTGCCGTATATTTTAAATCTGATCGGGATGGCTTTAAAATGAAGACCTCGCGTCGTCAATCTTATGTTCGGCGTGGAAGAAATTATTAGCAAGTTCCAGCCTGACCTCCCCGCGAGGGGAGGGGACGCTTGCCGAACTTGCCTTAGAAATTATTCAATTTGAGAGCAATTAAAATTGAATTTTAATTGATAAGTCAACCAATTAAATTAATTAATTAATGAAAATTAATTAATTAAAACCAGATTAATTAATGAAAATTAGTTGGTTAATTGATTAGAATTAAATTGGTTAATTAAAATCAATTAATTAATTCTAATTACTTAATTGAAATTAATTAATTAATGTTAATTAATTTATTGTAATTAATTAATACAAAATAATTGATTTGTTAAAATTAATTAAGTGCAATTAATTACTTAATTGAAATTAATTAATTAATTGATATTAATTAAAAACTATTGGTTGGTTAACTTAAAATTTTTAGAGCAAATTTAAAATTCAAGAGCCATAGAATTTAAAATAATTAATTGGTTCATTAAATTTTAATTAATTAAATTGATCAATTAATTTTTTAATGTGAAGAGAGTCACTTTGATAAGTGAAAATTTTTGTTTAAATAATATATAAAAAAGAGCAGTAATGTTTCCACTAATTTATATATACAAAATTCTCCAACTCTCAAACACCAAGATAAAAACAACTGCTCTACAAACTCTCCAAACTCTTCAACTCAAACACAAAACTCACAAACTCTCAAGCACTCTGCTCTTTAAACTCTGAAACAACACGAGCTCCTGCAACAAGTAAATGAAATTTATTAGCATCGAAATTAAATTAATATAAAAATAAATGCTAAAGCAAGAAAAAGAACAAGTTCTACGCTAAGCTACAAACAGAAAGTAAAGAAGACTATTGGTAAAGTAACTACTGATACAATCTACGACACTGAAAAGAAAAAGAACAAACTACTAATATCACACAACAACTACTGGCTAATAAGTGTCGAGCTAGTAAACAACTGAAAACTACATTCTAATATCATGCTAACAAACAACTGTTGTCTACTCAAATAAACAAATAAAACTAACAGGCATCTCTAAAGGATTAGGTTGTAAGACCCACTTTTAGACAATTTTCAAAGGGCAGCCGTAAGACTTACTCAAATAATTAAATCCTTAGACAGTCTTGCTATAAAGCTAGGTTGTAAGACCCATCTTTGGGCAACTCAGAAGTAGAGCCGTAAGTCCCATTCTAAATTAAACCTACAGACAACCTCTAATGGAGTGGTAAGATCTATTAACCAAATCCAAAATTAACGGGCAGCTTAGCCTATAGGACCAGGTTGTAAGACCCACCAGTGGGCTACTTCTAGTAGAAGCTGTAAGACCCTCTTTTCGGGCTACTTTCAATGAAATTCGTATGTCCCGACTCAAATTCAAACATTCGGGCTCATGGTTTAAAATTGCGCAATATGAGGCTCGCCTTTGCGCAATTCCAGTAAAAAACGCCTCGATGCTTACGCCTCGAGTTTTTTTTTATGAGGCTTGTGCCTCAACTTGGTTGAGGCCCGCCTCGCCTCACTGGCATGAGGCTTACGCCTCACGCTATATATATTAAAACTTACATAAATCTTGAAGTAAATGCCCGACATTGGACTCTATAGGAGAGGAGGAATGGGAGAGAGCAGTTCACCATAATGATGATTCAAATGAAGAACCCCTTAGTGATGACAGTGCTGATGACTTATGAGTTCTTATGTGATATGTCATTGCTATTTATTTTTGGAAATCAGAATTATATGTTAATGAAAAGAATATTGGGATTTCGGAAAGATAGAATTTTGAGTTGAATTATATTTCATGTTGTCTTATTATTGAGTATTTTGATTTCACTTCATATCTTATGCTTTTTAATGTTTTATATTATTCACTCATTATTATATAACAAATTTACATTTTATGTTTACGCAATCTTTTGATTTTGAGGTTTACGCCTCAAAACGCCTTGATGCTTACGCCTCGTCTCACGAATGAAAAACACCTCAATACCCGAATACGCAATTTTAAACATTGCCCGGGCTATTCCAAGAGAAGACGTAAGACCCATTTGAATTTGAACTTCTAGGTAACTTCTAAATGAAGTCATAAACCACAAACCAAACCAACTACTGTGTATTTTAATAGAAGTAAACCCCCAAAATTCAATAAAAATAAAATCCACTTCTAACCACTTCAATCTAATTGGGTTCCCTAAGAGGAGGCAACTCATGACTTCTAATCAGATTCTCTGGACACTACGGTCAATGATTGTAAGTGTTGGTAGACTTAAACCTAAGGTATGCCTGAGATGACGGAACCATGGGATCTTGATCGGGTTTACCTCCATTTTCCCCCACAATTTAGACTACAATGCTTAAAATTTATTCATCCTTAATCGAGAGTTCTCTCTTAAGTGTTAAGAGGGGTAAACTATGAGTGCTTGCACTCATGGGAAGTAAGGACCCAGATCTAACTAAACCCTGACACTATCCTCAGGAAAAATTTGGTTAACTACAATCTGACTTAAGGAGAATGAAATCCTATGTTTGCAAAGCGGGGTTCATCCCTTCGCGCCATTTTTCTTGAGCCAACACTAAGTACACTATAGATCCGGGATAATCTGGGATGATAGAATTATGAAATTTTTACTGAGATCGTCATCTTTCCCTCACCATTTGCTATAAGTTTAAGGTAATAAATTTCTTAATCCTAAACCATATTTGTTGTTATTATATGGTAAGGGGTAATTAACCAATGGGGCTTGTGCCTATGAGAAACTTGAAATCAAAACTTAAATTCCTCATAAATGAGTGTCAAATCTCTAGATAGTATTTTATTTGCCACCTAATTTACCTTCTAAAAGTTTTAGTCAGAGCACTAAACGCTTTTAGGAAAGCTCATGCGAGATGTGGGCCCACATCTCAGATTTTTGTAGATAGATCAGGCATCATGGAGCCTCTGTTCATGATAACGAGGCTTAGATCTAGGCAAAAGGGGCAGGGCAAGGAATTATTCTTCTCAGGATGTTATAAAACTCATCTTGCTTGTTGGATGCAAGGCTCATCACTCTTTTTATTTGAGGAGGTGTATTTGTTTTCTGCCTGGATGTTTGATTTGGCTCTTGTTTATCCTGTGGACCGTTTTGATTTTAGTAAGGAGGCAACGTATGTTTGAGATATAGTTTATCATTGTCACTCTAGTCTGACATGTCATGATTTGAGCATTCATCGATAAGAAATTTCCATGACCGCCCATTGATTGAACTGAGGAGAAGATGTGCTTAGAATAGGCGAGATTCTGATTATTTTTTAAAGCCTTTTCTTTTGTACTTTTGTAATTTGAATTTGGCTTTCTGGGTTGTAGAGTAAGATATTTGCTGCATGTCAAACAACCACGAGCTATTATTTTTTGCTGTTTTAAGAACTATCCTCATATATATGCTAAATGGTTTTTTTAGCATGTGCATGGTGTACTAACATGAACCTGAGAAAAACAAATAGGGTTTATATATTTCATGCTAGCGATCCCAGATAATTTACCATCTAAAATAGAATGCTGTGCCACAGTTCATGACGTGTTAAAATTTTTCTGTTCTTCATGTGCTGCAGGCACTAAAAGCCATGAGAGATACTGGGATTAAGCTTGATGTTGTTGCATATACAGTTGCCATAAAGGTTTGCCATTCTTCCTGCTGAAGTCTGATGTCTTTCATGATTATGGGCATGCCTTATTTAGCATTGTGTACTTTGAAGTAAAATCGTATCTGGTTTAGTTTTCTAGATGGATGATGGGAATTAACTGTTAACTCTACCGTTAGGCAACGTAGGTTTTACACTAGGTAATGGAGTAATGAAGCAATGAACTGTATCAGATATCGAATAATTCTCAAATTTACTCCCTTTCTTTTTATTATACGCCCTTTTTTCATATTTATTTTCAGTAGCAATTTTCTTAAACATGCAAAAGTTTAATGTTCTAGAATCTATATTTAATGTTATGAGTATAGTTTTCTAGGTTGCTTGAATTTTTTCCCAGTGGCTTCTCTATGCATGAAACGCAAGGCAATATCTCATGTCTCATAGAATAATTAATGAGAAAAAACTCAAAATAGTCCCCTAACTATTGATAAATGCTCAGATTAGTCCCAGAGCTTGGTATTACCCCCATTTGGTCCTCGACTATTAAAAATTGTCCAATTTGATACCTGCATTAGTTTTGTCATCTGAATTAATGGGAAAAGCCAAAAAACTTTGCTTCTTTACGGGCAATTTTGTAAAATAACTTATTATCAACTTGCTCGCCTTCATGCTATAATCCCTAGAGAACAAATTGTATGAGGCAGAAGTTGGACATTTGGTGCCAGTGTGTCATCCTCTGTCTCGATTCCGGTTCGTCCTACATAAACCAATTAACACTTCGCCGTCCTTTGCATTGGAAACTAATGAGAGGAGAGTTTCTGTAATATCCCAATCCCATCCCATGAAGGTGAACAAGACGATGACGAAGGAGACTTCAATTAGGTTATGTCGAAGAAGACGAAGCTAATCGGTGTTGTTTCCCGTTGTTTGGAGTCTCGAAACGAACAAGCGAGCCATTTCGTTCACGTGAAGGTGAAGAAGACGAAGTGGAAGCTTCGTTTCAAGCAAAGGGTTTCGTACCTATACAAAAGGCCGAGCGATATCAACGAATGTGTGGGAGTTGAGGGAGACCGGGAGAGAAACAGATAATGAGAGAAGAGGGAAATCGGAGAGCGACTGAGCTTGAGCAGGGAGTGTGGGCTAGGGCTTGGACGACTAGGAGAAGGTAAGATTATTTTTAGGGGATAAAAACGTATTTTGTAATTAGTTAATAAAAACAATTTAATTAGAGAAAATAAAAAAATATTTTATTATGATTTTTCATTAAATTTATAAAAAGAGAGAAAAATAGAATGCTTAATAATAAGTTGATAAAATTTTAAAATAAACCTAATATTTAATCTAATACCTAATAATAAATTATTTTAATTTTTTGATTTATGGATTTTTTTAAAAGAATAAATTAGTAAATGCTGTTAAGAAAATTTAATCTAAAATTTTTTATTTTGAAAATGATTTTATTAAGAAATTTTTATATACATAACATGTAAAACTATTCTATTTACATATCTAATACCTAAACTATAATATTTACTTATCTACCACCTAAATACCATTCTCTTCATCTAAAATAACACTTCGTTACCTCCCCTTAAAACTTGTGTCTCCCTTCGCTCGAGCAGGTCTTCTTGTTCTTCCACTCCCACGTTCTTTAAGTTTGCATTTTCATTTTCTCCATTTCTTCATTGTTGAGGCCTAAGTGCTTCGGACAGAGTCGCTCGCATCAAGCTTCTCCGCCTTAGACGACAATGTTGTTGCTGTTGAATTGAAAGCAATCTCGCCGGCAAGGTAACAAAATTTCTCTCCTTTTTCATGCTTCTTCAGCTAAATCCGCCAAGAAAGTCGAAATATTTGTCTGTATCATTGTTATTGCTAGGGTATGTAAATGTGCAGCTAAATCCGCTAACAGTTGATTCAAGCTCCAGCTCATCCAAAAGCAAGAACACTTGGAAGTATATTGTGGCAGGAACGGCCCTCCTAATATTTGTAGTATTTTGTCTGTTGCTGTGTTTTTGTTGGCGCATAAGCCATTCATCTGATCAGAGGGAGGTGATTTCGCATGCTGCTTCATCTGCCCCTGAAGGAGGCAACGAATCACTTCCTTCAGTTGGTGTTAACTTGAACCGGAACCGGCGGCAGAGCTCCAACGACGAAGGCAATAGGTCAATCTCGACGTCCTCCACCAGCATCTCCCCGGCGGTGGGACTGATAATAATTTCCCGTAACTTCCCGTCGCCTTTGGTAGGGAACGATAATATGGTCGCGGCAAGGAGGACGAGGCGGGAGATGTAAGTTTAGAAGATGACAAGAAAAGGAGCTGGAAGTGGCTGGCGGCGGTGGAAAACCCAATCATCTTCGCGACAGTGAGGGACAAGGACGACAACGATCGTTGGCGGAGAAGGATTTGTGGGCTCCAAAAATTCGGCCCCGGCCTCCGCCTGCTTTTTGCTTTCTTTGGGTGGAGTTTTAACGGATTAAGTTCCGGGGTAAATTTTGGAAGGCAGATGAGATTTTAGATAAGACACTACCCAGAGATTTCGTCCTCATTTTACGAGTACTTTATGATCTGAGTTCTAGTTTCCTATAGGCGCAAGCCCTTATAGTTAATTACCCCTCCCGGTCACGAGAGAGAACTTTCAATTAAGGCTAGTCGTCAATCAAATACGTAGAGATACAAAGTATCTGGCATATAGTAGCAGCATGGGTTTGGGTATTTAAAAATTGGAGATTGAAAAGGGTGAATATTTAAAATCGAAAATTTTGCCATTTTGCACTTAAAGCGGATGGTGGGGGAATGGATGATGGACCCGATTAAGATCCCATGGTTCTGTCATCCCGGGCCATCGTGGTCCCTGGTCTACTTAGTCAGAGGAGGTAGTCGACCCAACCTGACAGAAGGATCCTTGTTGGCAGCCATGGGTTGCTTCGTCC
The DNA here is from genome assembly GCA_016618105.1 of Dendrobium huoshanense. Lineage (NCBI taxonomy): Eukaryota > Viridiplantae > Streptophyta > Magnoliopsida > Asparagales > Orchidaceae > Dendrobium > Dendrobium huoshanense. The sequence goes on along the minus strand of CM028349.1, from coordinate 6,151,399 downwards.
AAGGGTACCTTGTAGACCTGAGGGGAATTTTGCCTAAGGTAACAAATTTGAATCCACCTTAGCTAACAGAGGGCTTTGTGCCCTATCGTAATATAATGGTGCCATTTGGCGGCAAACCACCCAGTTCAGAGGGACCCGGGTCATAACCGTTTATCCTGCGGTGCCATTTGGCGGCAAAACCGTCGGTTAGAGGACACGTACCACGTCCCTGCTTGCAGGAGATTGTTTGAGAATAGATCTTAGTGATATTTTCGACCAGGCATTAGTTCTATGTAAGCTTAAGTTATTTTCATATTTGTCCACCTCGACAAATTGTTGCGGAGGGTGGATGGATTTTGTTTTAAGTGTTTGGTGGATTGTTTCAATTTTGAATATCTTGGAATTTTGGGATTGTTTGGAGTTTAGAGTTTTGGATTTTGTTGGAGTTTGGTAAGACCCCTTCTGTTGTGATCCACATTCAACACGGCCATCATCAGGTGTTTGGGGTCATTTGAAAATATTTATGGGTTGAACGTTGTCGATTCTATCGGGCTGTCGACAGGGGATCGGGTTTCATAGGCTTTATGCCTTAGTGAGTGAATTTTCTTGGTTGAAGGCCTTGAAGGTCTAATATGGATATATAAAATAAATATCCCGGTCAACCTCGCGATCGCATATTTATTTGATAGTTCGAGCCATGTCAACTCTATCCATTTGTATAGAATGATCGGGCTCGAACTTGAATTCACTTGTTAACCCGCGCAGCATCCCTAGACGTCACGTGTGTACCGATAACATGCTCGCCGGGGCCCATGCGGGTTTAGATTGAATATCCCTCCCTTTTGTGTTCCTATGTACATACAAATTAAGGTGCACATGCGGGGGGGGGGGGGGGGGGGGTATTTTTAGAATATTTGTAAACGTCTTCTGTCCGCTTGCATAGATGTTGCGAATCCGGTGGCGTGGCATTGAAGCTTGTGGACGACTTCTGTCTGCTTGTACGAGTGTTGCAGATTCGATGGCGTTGTGTTGTAATTATTTGCTCGTAGATACTTGCATTCACTATAAGTCTTTATGCATTTCACTATGGCGTTGTGTTTCTTTCAGTCCTTTTACTTGCAAACTAGTTATATTTAGATGCTCTTTATTTTCAAATGTGATTTGCAACAAGTATGATGAATTTGATACTATCATCATCAAATTCCAACCGACATGGCTCTTACAAGCCAAGTAACGTTGTCCAAAAGTTCCATGCTAGGGTTTATAATCAAATCATGCAAGAACCCTTGTTTGGTTGTGTGACATTGATTTGAATGCATTTAAATGATCAAAGTGGTTACTTATTTGAAGATCTTTCCATGATTGCTTGTGAGAGAGCCATAAGTTTTTCAATCGATCCTTATCTGAACAATTATGATTGTCACTTAGCACTTGTATATTCATTAGAATGATCTAAGCCTTTGGTTAACATTTGCGCTGATGTGATTGTATGTTTGCCAAATTAAAATCTAATTCCTTGTAGTCCACATCGAGTTCCTTGTATCACTTTCGAGTTCAAGCTCTTTATTATTCAATTTGAGTTCAAAGGAAATCCTCTATTGTTAATTGAATGAGCTCAGTTCAAGTTCAACTTGAGTCAAGTTCTTTTTTCTGCTGTTCAAGTCCTTGCTTGAGCTTAAGTTCAAATATGAGTTCAAATTTTCTGAAGTCTTGTTCAATTCATGTTCAGATCATCATCATTTGTCCAAGTTTGATTTGAGTTCAAATATTACATGATTGTTCGAATCAAGTTATGCACAAATTTGTTTAAGTCCTTTATCATTTGAATTTATATATTTATGTTTATATGAGTTTGACTCCAAAAGTCCCCTGCTGCCAAATAAAGTTCATAAGTCCCCTGGAATGCTCATTGGAGTTCCAAATTAAGCCTCGTGTTGTCTAAACAAAGTCCCCGGTGCACTGAAAATTTTGGCAGCCTCCCAGTGTCTCCCTCGTTTAGGGGAAAAACTAAGAGGCAACCTTCCCCTTCACGCTACTTGAGCGCTTCAGGTAGATGTCCGTAGACACCACGGTTGCAATTTTTTCTTCAATCCTCGCTACGCTACATAAGCGCTTAAGGGTCTCGGGCACCAGTTGCAAAGAGCACAAAGATTTTCCCACGTATGGGTACTTAATTTTGTCCCCCTCACACTACATGAGCGGTCCGGGGGTTACCCACCTCGTTACAAACATCGTGTCGGTTTCCCTCCCTACTACGCTACTTGAGCGCGTAGGAGGTTTGCCGGCTCGTTGCTAGCATCGAGGGCGAGGTTTAAGGCGATTGCCCGCCTCGTCGTAATGGGAGAAGGTTACCTTCACGCGAACGAGCTCGCGTCGCTGCTTCCTATCAGACAGGAAGGAAAAGTCGTCGAGCGAGCGAAGTCGAGCAATGGCGAAGGAGGCGGAGAGGTTCACAGCGGCGAGCTCCCGTTGTGGTTCTGATCAAAATGTCGTAACTTCCTATCCACGGGGAAGGGAACGACGATCGAAGGAGCGAAGTCGAACGGCACGAAGGAGCCGAAGAAGCGCGTGTGAGGGAGGAAGGTACCTTCACAACGATCGAGCTCCAATCGTTGCTTCCTATCAAATGTTGTAACTTCCGACCTCACAAGAAGGGAACGTCGATCGAAGGAGCGAAATCGAACGCACGAAGGAGCTGAAGAAGTGCGTGTGAGGGAGGAAGGTACCTTCGCAGCGATCGAGCTGCAGTCGTTGCTTCCTATCAAATGTCGTAACTTCCAACCTTACAAGAAGGGAACGTCGTTGAAGGGAGAAGTAGATCAGCAACAAAAGAACCAAAGAAGCGAGCGAGAAGAAGGGAGCGGGAGAGCGAGAGGAATCGGAGAGAACTCGAAGCCCTTCCTTCTTCGTGTATTTAACAACGCAAGGTCATGCGACGTGCGAAGTCTTCCAGACATGGGAGGAGTGTCGCGGACATGTCTGCGATGTGCGAAGTCGTGCGGCCGTCTGAGCAGGTATGGGCTTTTACGATTTTTTTTTTCGGTTCACAGGTCAACAGGATTCGATGCGGAAAACGGGGAATCGGCGACGACGACTCATGGGGCGTAAACTGCTGGACGATTTCCTTCCCACGAACGAAAGGGAAGACGATGCTAGGCAGAATTTTTGACAGAGCGTAAATGGAGTGGTAGAACGGAGAAAATGAGAGGTTTTATGTGGTATATTAGTAAATAAAATAGTTTGAGTGTTAAATATGTATTTTTAATAGTTTCAAGTTTTATGTATGTAAAAATCCCTTATATTAAATATTTTAATGAAAAATAGAAGATATATAGAAGGATAAAGAGCATAAATTCAAATGAGATTTTTATCTATAAATTAAGTTATTATTATTTTAACTATCTATATATAGAAAAATGTGAGCATTAACTTAAGAGAGATATTAAATTATAATTTTTTTAGAGAAAATCTAATTGATTTTATCCTTTATTTAATTCTTATAAATATAAATTAATTACAAGAGTTATTCAAGTATATTCAATATGTAGCTAGTTAGAGAAAGATATTTATATTAAAGATTTTAGATTTATGATAGAATACATTTAAATTATTGGAGAATATTTAAAATATTAAAAGTAAAGAATATTTGTAATGTAATCTCATATCCACTAGCAATATCTAAAATACCCTTCATATTTTATTTTGGAGTTAACTTTAACTTTTATTTTAGGCTTTGATATCAAATTGGCTCAATTTGTAATAGTTGAGGGACTAAATTGTAGCAATGCGAAACTCTGGGATTAAATTGGACGTTTATCAATAGTTGGGGACTATTTTGAGCTTTTACTCAATAATTAATTAACCAAAAGGTATTAAGTATAATTAAGCCTAAAATAATTATAATTAATATTTATTTTGCTTAATTATTCAAGTATTGGATTTTTTTAAGCTTAATTAGATTGATTCATAAGTTTATAGAACAAAGGCAACATCAAGCCTTTATCCCACTATGTGGGATTAGTTACATGAATCTTTTTTCTTCATTATATCCTGTTAAGAATCAAATTCTCATTTAAATATAATAAAAAAATGTTCATTTCTAATATTTTCCTAACCAAGTCCTTTTAGGTCTACCTCTATCTTTCTTAATATAAGTCAAATCTAATACATCTACTTTCCTAACCGGGTCATCGAAAGGCCGCCGTTTTATATGACCAAACCATCTAAGGAGAGTATCTCCAATCTTATCTTCCTCTGGAGCTACTCCAACCTTTTCATGTATATGCTTATTTCGTATCCTGTCTCTAAGTGTAAAGCCACTCATCCACCTGAGCATCCTCATCTCTACAACACTTAATTTAATATTATGCTTCTCTTTTAATTGCCAACATTATGCACCATTAAGCATTACAGGTTTCACCACTATCTTATAGAATTTTCCCTTAAGTTTGAGGGGGACTTTTCTATCACACAACAAGCTTGATGCATTTGTCCACTTCAACAATCCAACTTGAATTTTAGTAATAATATCCCCATCTATTTCACCATCACTCTGAACAATAGAGCCAAGGTATCTAAAATGTGTACTCTTATTAATGACTTTATCGCCCAAAGGCACAATCCCTCCACTATATCTATTATTAATTACACTCCATATATTCAGTTTTAGATCTAATTAAATGAACGTTTTTAGACTCTAAGGTCGACCTCCATAATTCAAGTTTTCCTTTAACTCCCTCTCTAGTCTTATCAACAAGAAAAATATCTTTAGCAAAAAGTATACACCAGGGTAAAACCTCTTACAAATGTATCCATGACTAAAGGAAAAAAATATGGGCTTAAAGATGATCCTTCATGTAATTCAACTGAAATAGGAAAATTTGGTCAAACCACCTTGTGCTTGAACACAATTAACATCTCCTGCATATATATCCTTAATGATTTGGATATAAGCATTATTAACCCCTTTCTTTTCTTGAATTGCAAAACACTTCTCTTGGAACTTTATCCTATGCTTTCTCTAAATCAATAAATATCATATTATGGGCTCCAAAAATTCGGCCTCGGCCTCCGCTCGCTTTTCTTTTTATTCGGCGACAGAGTTTTAACGGAATAAGTTCCGGGGTAAATTTTGGAAGGCAGATGGGTTTGTAGATAAGACACTACACAGAGATTTCGCCCTCATTTTGTGAGGACTTTATGATCTGAGTTCTGGTTTCCTATAGGCGCAAGCCCCTATAGTTAATTATCTCTCTCAATCATGAGAGAGAAATTTCAATTAAGGCTAGTCGTCAATTAGATATGTAGAATATACATGTTATTTGGCATATAGTAGCAGCAATGAGTTTGAGATTGTAGAACTGGATTTGGATTTGGGAATTTGGAAAGTATTGAAAAGTTTGATATTTAAAATATGAAATTTCACCACCTAGCACTTAAAACGAATGGTGGGGGAATGGATGATAGACCCGATCAAGATCCCATGCTTCCGTCATCCCGGGCCATCGTGGTCCCTGGTCTACTTAGTCAGTGGAGGTAGTCGACCCAACCTGACAGAAGGATCCTTGTCGACAGCCATGGGTTGCTTCGTCCAAGGGTACCTTGTAGACTTGGGGTGAATGTTTGTCCAAGGGGATAAATTTGAATCCACCTTAGCTTACAGAGGGCTTTGTGCCCTATCAATCATATCCTATTAATTCGTATCTCAAGGATTTGATGCCAATAAGAAACGTAACGGCGATGGCAATAACCGGTATTTCGTGGTGCCATTTGGCGGCAAAACCACTCGGTTCAGAGAGCCCCGGGTCATAACCGTTTATCCTGCGGTGCCATTTGGCGGCAGACCACCGGTTAGAGGACATGTACCACGTCCTTATCGACAGGAGCTGTTTGAGAATGGATCCTACTAATATTTTCGACTAGGCATTTGGCTCTTTGTGAGCCGAAGTAGTTTTAAATTTGTCCAGCTCGGCAAACTGTTGCGGAGGGTGGATGGATTTTGCTTTAAGCGTTGAGATGGATAGTTTAATTTTTAAATATTTTTGGGATTCTAGAATTTTTGTGGAGTTTTGGATTTTTGGATTTCTATGGGTATTTTGGGTGGAGCTTTGAAATATTTGAAATGGACTGTGGATATTTTGGAGATATTTGAAAATATTTGGAAACCCCTCCGGTTGAGATCTGCATTCAACACGGCCATCATCGGGGTTTTCGGGGTCATTTTTCTTTATGGATTAAACCCTGTCAACTCGATCAATCTATTGATCGAGGATCAGGTTTCGTAGGCTTTTATGCCTTTGAGAGTGAATTCTCTTAATTTTAGGCTTTGAAGGCCTAATATGAATGTATTAAAGCAAATATTCTGGTCGTCGCGACCACATATTTGTTTGATGGTTCGAACCCTGTCGACTTCTATAGACCCGTATAGAAGGATCATGTTCGAACTTGAATTCACTTATTGATTCGCGCAGCTTCCCTAGACGTCACGTGTATACCAATAACACATTCATCGGGACCCATGCGGGTGTTTGGGGGCATTTCGTAATTATTTATTGAACCTTGTCGACTCCTACTTGCTTAGAAGGATCGGGTTCATATTTAATAACCCGCTCGCTGGGGCCCATGCGGGTTAAGTTTGCATTTTCCCCTTTAGTGTACCTATGTGTATACAAATTACAGTGCACGTGTAGGGGTACTTTAAAATATTATTAAACGCCTTCTAGCGTAGCAGCTTCTGAATAGAGTTGTTCGCTGCTTTGCACAGGTGGACTGTCGTGCACTACTTGCATGATTTGCGCAGGTAGATTGCAGTGCACTAACTAATCTCCTGCTTTGGATCGTAGGAGCTTGCAATTGTTGTAGTCAATTGGTATTTTGCTTGTGGATATCTTGTTGTGCATGACGGGTCTCCTATAAAAGGCCCATATGTATTTGCATTTGTTGCCAATTGCTCCCCTTTTGCATGCTGGGCTCTGCATATTTATTTTTATTGAGTGGTCATTGCTTGTAAGAATATTGCTGACATACCACCCTTGCCTTTAGATGATGTCTCATATGTATATATCTTATTGAGATTCATTTGAATGCATTGGGGATTGATTTGTCATGAGTCCTTGCTTGCTTGCAAATAGACTCCATTTGTAACTTCTTTGTAATGAACTTATACATGAAACCTTGCATGCTTGCATGCACTTGATCTTTATCTTTGATGTATCTTCTTAGAGTTGGATCGTTAGTGATAGGGGCACTTGCATTTCTTCATGTTTACTTGCTTTTGTAGCTCTTGTGTATGAATTATGACAAATATTACAAATCTCTCATTTTTCTTTTGTAGCTCATATGGTGGACTAGCATTGTAGGTTTTCATTTGGAATCACATCATTTGTTGTGATCTCCTCCATCATCATCGCATATAGGTGTTTGCATCCACTACAAATTTTGTATTTGTTCATTTGCATTGAGAACTTATTACTTATTTACTTGTATGACTTTTGAATTACTTGGATCCATCTTAACCATTGAAGCACCAATCCCTCACCATTCCATTTGGAGACTTGATGTCAAATTTTTAAATCAAGTACTTCATTGACTATTCATTTGACTTAAGTTCAGCTTGAAATCAATGTCATTTGAGTCCAGGATCAAGCTCTAACTCAAGTCCAATATGAGTTCAGGTTCAAATGTAGTCTTTTACAGTTTATTTAAATCCGAGTTCTTTTGCATTTAGCTCAAATCCTTGTTCAAGCATGAGTCCAAGTCTTATTGTCCAAATCAAATCCTCTGCGGTCCATGTCTTGTTCAAGTTTGATGTCCACAAGTTTTGAGTTCAATGTCAAAGTTCACCTTGCAAGTTCAAGTTCATATAGGTCGAGTCCTTGTTGAAGTTCAAATGAGAGTCCAAGTTATGTGCTCTTTGAATTCAATCAATTTATTTTATATTATTCAAGTTCATTTTAAGTAGATTGAATCAAGTCCACAAGTCCCAATTTGTTCAAAGTCCTTGTTCTTGTTTCAGACAAAATTTCAGCAGCCTCCCGGCGTCTCCCCCGTTTAGGGAAAAAATCAAGAGGCCGCCTACCCGCCACGTCAACAAAAACGTGCACGGTTGGTGTTGGTGAGACACCGCGGCGGTAGTATTTATTTTTCTCCCACCACGCGCAACAAAGGCATTCATGGGGTTTTTAAAAAGCATTTTTATGAAAAAGGTTAATTTTGCTTTCCTCCCGCTCGAGGGTACTTATGAGTGACCCCGCTTCGCCGTACGTGCCGCATCGGGGTCTCATCCCACCACACGCACCAAAGGCGTGCTTGGGGCAGTTTTCCGATCCGCCACGAACATTGAAGTAAGGTTTTAAGTTTAGAAAATTTCATACATTCGCGAGGTTGTCGGTGTTGGCACGTAGGTTGAGGGGTCACTCGCCTACCTCGTCGTAGGTGTCGCATCGGGGTCCCATCCCACCACGCGCACCAAAGGCGTGCTTGGGGCGATTTTCCAGCCCGATACAAACATCGAGGTAAGAGAGTAGAGGAGATTTTATTATTTTTTATCTTAATTAATTAATTATAATTAATTAAATTAATCATAATTAATAACAAATTAAAATAATTAATCATAATTACAATAATTAACTATATTTAGTCATAATTAATTAAAATTAAAATAATTAATTATAATTAATTTTAATCAAATTATAGTTAATTATTAATTATAATAATTAACCATAATCATTAATAAAATTAATTATAACTTATTTTAATTAAAACTAATTATTAATAATAAGAATTAAATATAACTAAAATATTTAATTATAATAATTATAATAATTATAATTAACTATTATTAATAACAATTAATTAAAATTAAATAATAATAATAATAATAATAATAATAATAATAATAATAATAATAATAATAATAATAATAATAATAATCCCTCCCCTCCATCTCTCTATTTGCGGGATTTGGTTGAAGGAGCGTATGAAGGGGAGAATACTACCTTCACGGTGAGAGAGCTCCCGTTAATGCTTCCGATTAAAATGTTGAACTTCCGATCCAACATGAAGGTGGACTCGTCGAAGGGCAAACAGATCAGGGCTTTACGTGGAGGAGGCGGATGAAGCTAGGGCAGAGCTCTTGGTCGCAGGAAAGAGAGGAGATCGGGGGCAGCCGGCATTCTAGTCTTGATATTGACTCCCCACTTTTCTCATTCATCGGGGAAGGATTTTCTGGATTTTGGAGTCAAAGACTACTGATTTGGAAAGAAATCCTTTTTAGGATATTCAATATAGTGGACTTGTTATTTCTGGTGTTTGTGGGCACCAGAACTGTTTTCTTCTTAAGTATAGAACTAAGAAGAGACTTTGGAACACCAGGAAGTTTGGTTCTAATTTGTTCAAACGTCCTTTTCGACTCTGCCAGGGAGTGTACTTTTTTGTACATCGAGTTGTCCTTGTACTCGACGTACTTGTAGATCTTGATCACCACTGTCGTAGGTGATATTTGTACTTGTGCCCACAGTGGTTCGTTGTACCTACGACATACCCGCTGTTGTTATCCACAAGTGATTTGTGCTCATTTGTAGGGGGACCACTTTATCCACTCCGAGCTACTAGAAAATATTTGCAGGAGATTCATTCTTTCTGCATCATATCCACCCTTTCACCAATCTCGGGTGGTTTGATTGTATTTGTTTGACCTCGTAGGGATCGTCGTAGGAGATGTACTTGTGTCCACAGTGGTTCGTTATACATACGACATACCCACTGTTGTTATCCACAAGTATTCATTTGCTGGAGATCAGTTGTATCCGCTACGACCTCCTAGTAGTATTCGTAGGAGAGCCCTTGCTTTTGCATTGAAACCACCTTTCACCAATCTCAGGTGGTTGTTGTTGGGTTGCATTTGTTTGTAGGAAGGTGGATCCTCCATCATTGGTCTCCCATATCGCCATCTCAATCAACAGGTTTATGTGGGGATTGTTGCAGGAGTTCACGCATTGAGGTCTTGTTACGTACTTTGAGTCACTATTAACCATATAAATGTTATTGTAGTTTGAACTCCCTCGTGTGTGATTCAAGCTTTGTTCTTTGTATATGTTTGGATCCAAATTCAGTTTCATTCAGTCTTGACTTCATCAAGTTTACAGGTCTCCTCTTAATGTCGTACAGCCTGAGTTCAAGTACAAATTCAAGTGCTTGTCTGAGTTGATTGTTCATAGTCTTTTTGAAATCCTTTGAGTTCAATTTTGCATTCAAATGATTTCAATTTGGTCCCATTTCGAGTTCATTTCATTTGAATTTGATTTTCAGTTCTGTCTTGATTTTATTTGGATTTTGACCTTTAGACATCATTTGAATTTTGTTCTGATTCAAGTCCACAAGTCCTCTGTTCGTGTTCAATCAAGTTCAAAGGTCAACAAGTCAACAAGTCCACAAGTCCTCTGTTCATGTTCATTTGAGTCCCAATACTTGTTCTTTTGAGTTCAAAACAGGTCCCGAGTAGAGTAATATTTCACCCGAAATTTCGGCAGCCTCCCGGCGTCTCCGCTGTTTAGGGGAAAAAACAACGGAAAACTGGGCCTCCAGCCACGCTAGAGAAAAGCGTGTACGGTAGGTGCCCTCTTACGAGGACACCGCGGCCGTGTAAAGTTTTTGTCCCCACCACGCCAGAGAAAGGCGTGTATGGGTCTTCGGTACCTATTGCAAGAGAGAAGCAGTTGTTTCCCCGCAAGAGGATACTTATGAATATCTCGATCTCGTCGTAGGCGCCGCACCGGGTTCCCTTCCCACCACGCTAGAGAAAAGCGTGTATAGGTGGTTTGCCTGTGCGCCACGAACGTCGAGAATAGGTTTGGAACCGAAAGTCGCTCTCCTACCTTGTCGTGGGTGTCGCGCCGGTTGCCCCTCCCACCACGCTAGAGAAAAACGTGTATAGGCAGACCACCGACTCGACACGCATGCCGAGGTAAGAGAGCGAACAAGGGTTTCAGAAGTTATACCTTTGGCGGCCGGTGGACCGGAAGTCGTCGATGAAGGCTCGGATGTCGAGGAAGGAGACTCGTGGATCGAGGTAGGAGGGCAAGCATTTTTGCGAACACATTTCTCTTCCTTTTTTTTATTAATTAATTATAATTAATAATAATTTAATTAATTATAACTAATTATGATTAATGATAATTAATTAAAAATACAATAATTAATTATGATTAAACTTAATTAATCATAATTAATTGGAAATCATTTTTAAATTAATTATAATTAAATATAATTAAATTATAATTACCTAAATTAATTAACATTAATTACAATTAATTAACATTAATATAAATAATATATTTTTTTTAAGGATTTACGGGATTTGGCCGAGAGAATTGCTCGAAAGGTAGAAAGCTACCTTCACTGCCCGTGAGCTCCCGTCGTTGATCCCGATCAAAATGTTGTAGCTTCCGGTCCTACAGGATGGGAATGCCGTCGAAGGAGCTAGGCCGAGCAGCCACAAGGAGCCGGAGAAGCACCGAATGGGGAGGAAGTTAACCTCGCAGCCCGCAAGCCCCTGTTCTAGTTCCGATCAAAACGTCGTACTTCCAACTCGACAGCGAGGGAAAGTCGTCGAGAGGAGCAAAGTCGGACCAGCCACGAACAGAGCCGGAGAAGCAATCGAAAGGGAGAAAATTCCTCCCACAGCGAGCGAGCTCGCGTCCCTGCTTCCGATCAAATGTCCGACTTCCGATCCGGCAACAAGGGAAAGTCGTAGAAGGAGCGGTGTCGAACAGTCACGGAAGGACTCGAGAAGTCGACGCCAAAGGGAGAAGAGGAAGCAGAGATCGGGAGTTTGGAAGCCAGGGAGAGAATCGAATGCGAGGAAGAGTGCGGAGGCCTTCGGCCTCATTCTCTTTGGCTTTTTAATGAGTCGAGCGAGTCATGCTAGCGATGTGCGAGACGCGACGCTCGGTCGTGCGAGGAGAGGCGACGACGTGCAGAGGTTGTGCGACGTGCTGTGGCAGGGGAGCAGGTAAGATTTGATTTTCTTTTTTTTTTTTGTTTTGCTGTAGGGGTCAACAGTTTTGCTCCCCTGATTTTTTTACAGATTTTGTAAAATCGGCACTGTCATTTGAAATTCAGCAGTTTTCTTGGGTTTTGGCAGCTGTTTTCTATCAAATTGGTATCAGAGCACGTCGATCTAAGGGGAATCAATGGCTGAAAGGAAAGTAGAAGTTTTGGAGGGAGAATTAGGTCAACCAAAATCAAATTTTGAGAAGAAAACTTCTGCTTTTCAGAATTAGTTTGCATCTGTTCATGAAAAGATGGATGGAAGGTTCGCCGTCGTTGAGGAAATGATGAAGAAGCTACTTGAAGACAAACCTAATCCGGTGACATTGGAAGCAAAGGAAATCACTGGCAACAATGGGAGAGGTGGAAATCCGAATCCGTTTAGGGGGAGGGAAAATCAAGAAGTGGAGATTCTGGATGGAGGAGACGGAATGCCTCTAGCTGTCTCTATGGAGGAGATAAGTAATAGGTACGAACGAAGGGGTGCCAATTTTTCTAGGAGAGATGCGGAATATAAACGTCGGGATGCTAATTTTGAAAGGAGGAGAGCGGATTTTGAAGAGGGCTTTGGATTTGAGCGTCGAAGGGTAGAGCATGGCACTTGGAGAGAACCTCCTTTGTGAGAAATAAGTGGCTATGCAGGATTCAAGGGAAACAGAGGTGGCCTGAGAGTAAGGAAATTGAAGATGCCCATCTTTGAGGGTGAAGATGCAATGAGTGGATATACAAGGTGGAAAGGTACTTTGCAATCAATGGGTTGACAGAGGAGAAAAAATTGATAGCGATAGGACTTTGTTTGGAGGGGAAGGCATTGGCGTGGTATCAGTGGAGGGGCATGAGGCGACCCATTTGGAGTTGGAGGGAGTTCAAGGACTGTTTACTAGAACGTTTCCGAACCAGTAGGGGAGGAGACTTCTATGAGCAGTTCTTCGCCCTGACACAGGAGGAGACTGTGGCACAGTACCGTGATAGGTTTGAGTACCTTGCCAGTAGGTTAGACTGACTTTCGGAGACAGTGTTAGAGGGGAACTTCATGAAGGGGCTTAAACCAGATATCCGAGCAGCAGTTAGAGTGACGAGACCACATGACTTGGGGGAGGCCATGGAGCTAGCACAATTGGTGGAGGACCAAAAGTACCTAGAGATGGGGGCTAGGGCCAGCAGTTCACTGGAGTCATACAGGATGACCACCACCTTCTTAGCTCCCAAGGGGCCCACACCAGGGAGTTTGATAGAAGTCTCAAAGGAGAAGACTATAGGAGGGGGATTTGGGGTGAATTTCAAGAAGCTCACTGAGGAGTTGCAGGAGAAGCGGGCAAGGGGGTTGTGCTTCAGATGTGACGAGAAGTACACACCAGGGCATATGTATAAGGACCGAACTCTTCAGGTTCTCACCTCTGTGATGATGAGGAGCTGAAGAGGGAGGTGAGAGTGGGCTGGTGGAAGAGGAAGAGGAGAAGCTGTATCTGGACATGGCAGAAGTCTCTCTGAACTTCGTGGTGGGATTCACCCGAATCACACCATTCAAGTGAAGGGAGAAATAGCTGACAGAGAGGTGGTGGTGTTGATCGATAGTAGGGCCACCCATAATTTCATCTCTAATTAGATTGTTGATATGTTGGGGGTGAAATTAGTGGACACCGGGGGCTATGGGGTGATCATAGGTACAGGGAAGGTGGAGATGGGTAGAGGAGTGTGTAGGAGAGTAGTGTTCACTATTCAGGGGATTGAGGTGAGGGAGGATTTCCTTCCCTTGGAATTGGGAAGCAGTAACGTCATCCTAGGGATGAAGTGGGTACAGACCTTGGGAGATACCAAGGTTAATTAGAGAGCGTTGAGGATGGAACTAGAAGTTGAGGGAAGGAGGATGGTGATTCAGGTAGATGCAAGATTATCTGGATCCATGGTGTCTCTCAAGACCATGGTTAGGACTATACAGGAGGTGAGGGGAGGGATCCTAGTGGAGCTCCAGAGCTTAGAAGGGGTAACATTGGAGGCAAAGGGAGACATTTCTTTGTCAATACAACCGCACATTCAGCAATTCAAGGGTGTTTTTCAACCTTTCTAAGGCCTACCCCCACAGAGGGAGCTGGAGCACGTCATTACATTGAAGAAGGGGGTATCACCGATCAGTGTTCGTCCGTACCACTACCCTCGGATTTAGAAGGATGAGATAGAGAAGCTGATCCATGAGATGTTGGAGGCGGGGGTCATCAGGTGATGCAATCAAAAAATATATGGGAGCCTATAGCTCTTCATCACAAAAGACACGACGGACTTCTACCGACGAAAATGACTAAAGGATGAGAAGTAGGAAAGAACAAACTCTTACATTTCAAATTAAACTAAACAAAAGAAAACTTACATCAATACAAACGACTCTTGCAAACAAAATGACGACACCCTAAAGTTGCTGCACTTAGAGAAGAGGGATACAGGTGGAGTGGCACTTGCGGAGAGACGAAAGAGGTTAGAAGCCCGAGAAGAAAGGTTGGAAAGAGCCCGCAGGATTTCCGGAGGAGATGAGAAAGAAAGGTGGAAAGAGCCCGTAGGATTTTCAAAGCCAACCCGCAGGTTAAAACTTCCAAAAAAAACTTATTATTCACTTTTTTTAAAACATTACAAATCCTCCCATATATATAGGTATGAAAGAGGAATACCAAAAGACACAAACTTTTATCCCCATAGGAATTCTAAACACCACAACATTAACACATAATAATTTTGCACAAAAAAACACATCCCAACCCAAGAACCGGAGTGGTAGCCGCGGGAGCCAAAGAGGCCGAGCAAAAACCAAGGGGCCACGTCCTCGGGAAAGAGCCCAGGCACGGGAAACCAGCGGCCGGCCGGAATCCAAGGGGGCAAATGCAATGAAATCATGGAGGAAACTAAGGAGTCATGCATGGGAATACAAAACACATAACTTGGGATTCCAAAAGCCCTTTTTGGAACCCCAAGAGACATCATAAAAGAAGACTTTAAAACTCTAAATAACATTTAATAAAAAGTAAGATAATAAATGAACTAAAATGTTAGCTAATGATGAGCTAACCCTTAGTTCAATAAATGAACTAAAGTCCAGCTCATAAATGAGCTAAAATTCCAGCTCAATTTTGATTGAGCCACTAGACTCAAGGGAAGCCAAAATTTGATTTATTTTGGACTCGTGTTGACCCCCCCTTTGTCTACATAAGATTCTCCCCTTCTTGAAAAATTCAGCTCCTGATGAATTGGTTGTTGTTGATCCCCTTGAGGCGGTGCATACTGTTCATCGAGCTCCTTGAGTTTTTCACCAAACCTTTTCAGGATTTCTTCCTGTTCTTTTTCAAATTGCTGTTGCAGATATCTTTTGTACTTCTCGAATTTTTGATCACATAGGAAAATGTGATATTGCAGTTTGTAGAGTCGATCTTGAAGTGGATTCGTTGAGTCTCCTTCTGTAGGTATCCATCTGTCCAACGGGAGTGGGACATCAGGATTATGTTGATCGCTTTCTTCCTGGAATGTAGCCATATTTTTGGTATTTTTCCATTTTTTGACTCAATAAAAAATTATAAGACTCAATCTAAAAACTTGGAAAAAACTAACGACTTGACTAAACTCACAAACTCTAACTTGACTTGACACAACTTTGACAAATACCGATTTGAAAACAAAACTCAACAAACCAACCTAGGATTTCCTAACTTGCTCTGATACCAAATGATGCAATCAAAAAATATAAGGGAGCCTATATCTCTTGATCACAAAAGACACGACGGACTTCTACCGATAAAAATGACTAAAGGATGAGAAGTAGGAAAGAACAAACTCTTACATTTCAAATTAAACTAAACAAAAGAAAACTTACACCAATATAAATGACTCTTGCAAACAAAATGACGACACCCTAAAGTTGCTGCACTTAGAGAAGAGGGATACAGGTGTAGTGGCACTTGCGGAGAGACGAAAAAGGTTAGAAGCCCGAGAAGAAAGGTTGGAAAGAGCCCGCAGTATTTCCGGAGGAGATGAGAAAGAAGGGTGGAAAGAGCCCGCGGGATTTCCAAAGCCAACCCGCAGGTTAAAACTTCCAAAAATAACTTATCATTCATTTTTTTTAAAACATTACAAATCCTCCCATATATATAGGTATGAAGGAGGAATACCAAAAGACACAAACATTTATCCCCATAGGAATTCTAAACACCACAACATTAACACATAATAATTTTGCACGAAAAAACACATCCCAACCCAAGAACCGAAGTGGTAGCCGCGAGAGCCAAGGAGGCCGAGCGGAAACCAAGGGGCCACGGCCTCGGGAAAGAGCCCAGGCACGGGAAACTAGCGGCCGGCCAGAATCCAAGGGGGCAAATGCAATGAAACCATGGAGGAAACCAAGGAGTCATTCATGGGAATACAAAACACATAACTTGGGATTCCAAAAGCCCTTTTTGGAACCCCAAGAGACATCATAAAAGTAGACTTTAAAACTCTAAATAACATTTAATAAAAAGTAAGATAATAAATGAACTAAAATGTTAGCTAATGATGAGTTAACCCTTAGATCAATAAATGAACTAAAGTTCAGCTCATAAATGAGCCAAAATTCCAGCTCAATTTTGATTGAGCCACTAGACTCAAGGGAAGCCAAAATTTGATTTATTTTGGACTCGTGTTGACCCCCCCTTTGTCTACATCATCAGGCTAAGTGTGAGTCCTTTCTCTAGTCCAGTCTTACTGGTCAAGAAGAAGGATAGGAACTCGAGGTTTTGTGTGGATTATAGTGCCTTGAGTAAGGAGATTGTGTCGGATAAGTTTTCTATTCCTTTGATTGATGAGCTGTATCGAGCAGTGGTGTTTTCTAAGTTGGACTTGAAGTCGGGCTATCATCAAATCAGAATGAAAAAGGAAGATGTTCAGAAGACGGTTCTTAGGACACACAAGGGGCACTACGAGTTTAGTGATGCCGTTTGTGCTTACTAACACCCATGCTACTTTCCAGTCCTTGACGAACAGGGTGTTCCGACCGTACCTCCGGAAGTTTGTCTAGAAATTGTAGTAAAATCAAAACGTCGGCTGATTTTTTTTAAAACTTTAATAAGAGGGAACAAGATACAGGTGATCTACAATTTGAGAGGTAGATCGACTCTTCCAATCAACCTAGATGTCGCTAGGAAGCCTTCAAAAAAAAAAAAGAACTACAGCAAGCACCCACAAAACTCATCAATAGCATGATTTAAACCCTAGACAACTCCCCCTTAAGTAGACCTAGCCACCATAAGACAAATAGAACCTTCCTAAACAATTAACCATGATTTCGAAAACCTTCCTAAACAATTTAGGAAACCTCGCCTTAATGTCGGTTCATGAGGGTTCTGGCTACTCCCTGGTGTCGAGTTGAATCCTGCAAAGATATACTCACTTAATAGTATAAACATAATTTGGTTAAGTCCAATATCACGACCTTTCCCAACTTGAATATACTTATCGTGGGTGATATTTCCTTGCCTTAATGTCGAGTTGAATCCTGTAAAGATATCCTCACTTAGATTGATTCCACGAGAAGATTTGCTTATGTCACCTCTGATGATGTGAAAAATCCTGTCAAATATATTTGCATGCCTGTATTGGAAGCAGACCTTCAGTGGAGTAGCCAGAACATGTTGTCCAATTGTCACAAAATCTGTTTCTTGGTTTGACATGAACAATCCCAAAGATGAAATACTTTTGGTAAAAATGTACCCGTGTACACCAAGAATAATTAGTTGGCGCAGTCCATGGTCTTCACTGAATTCCTTCAAAAGATTCCTCATTTTCAAAGCCTCTTCCAAATAGTTACCCTGGTTCATATCATTTGCCTAAAGAGCATCCCCTCTGGTTAAGACAATGGCATGGTTTTGATTTTCTGGCTCACCTTCACCAATTTTTGCTGCTCCAGGTAATTTGATGCAATAGATTTCTTGATCAGTACCATCAGTTTGGCTTTGCAAATTTATTTTTTTGCCCTCTTCATTCACATCTTTCCCTTTGTCGATCTGTTTATCATCGGAAGAAGTTTGTGTATCACTTATTAAATTCATTTTTCTTTTCCCCAATTATTCGCATCTTAAACATTTTCACCCTAGGATCGCCACCACCCCTACAGCTTTTTCCTACAATATAGCGTTTATCATGATCCCTCCATGTTTCTCCCATGTATTGAGGGTGGGACTCCCACCTTTCTTCCATCTGCTTCACATGACCCGATCCCCTTGGCTCAGCCCGTTCTCCTCCTCTGATCGTCCACTCTCCTTTTCAAAAGCCTCCCATTGTGGTTGACCACTACACTAACTCCATAATAAAACTCCCTTTCTGCTGTCCCCCCATCCGAAAACCTTATTTCCCCCTTCTCGGAGCCCTAGGAGGTGGCTCTTGATGAAAGGAGCTATCCTCGTTGAACTGTTCCCGCCTGATCTCTTTCCCTTTAGATTCGACCAAGGGTACCCCAATCAAATCTTGATTAAAGTTAGAAATTGGAACCATCAGTGGGGTGTTGGATCGCATCTCCATGAGCTTTCTCATCATCTCCTCTAGTTTCCTTTCCCTTTGGTTTAGCCCTAGGAATCGTTGGTGAAGCTTTCGACGCATCTCGATCATCTTCTTCATAATATCTTCAAAATTTTCAAATCTTCCTTCTATCATTGAAATACATTCATTCATCGTTCCCACATCTGCTTGTAGTTGCCCAATTTCCTCTTCCAACTTTTCTTCCAACGCCTCAACTCTTTTTCCGTCCATCGGTACTCGGATCATGGCTTAAACCACCAAAATTGGCAACTTCGACGCAAATCCAGCCAACAAACAATGAAATTCAGCAAATGAAGAAGAAAAACTTAGCAGAAATCAGCAAGGAAAGCTTGATATTTCGGTCCAGGACATCGCTCTTATACTAAATTGATATGCCTTAGAAGAAAAAGACAAGGGGCAAAGGCACACAAAAAAAAACTAAAGCCCATGGTGGAAGCCAAGGAGCCACATATGGGAAAACCAAAAAACTTCTTGGGATTCCAAAAGCCCTTTTGGAAACCCAAGAGACAACTTAAATGAAGATATTAAAAACTATAATAAAAAGTACATTAAATAAAAGATAACTATGAACTAAAACTTAGCTAATAATGAGCTAACCCTTAGTTCAATAAATGAACTAAAAAACAGGTCATAAATGAGCTAAATTCAAGCTCAAGGGAAGTCAAATCCAACTTATTTTGGGTTTGAGTTGACCCCCCCTTAGCTTACATCAAACTCCCCTTCTTGAGAACTCATCTCCTGATTAGTTAGCTTTGGGTTCTCTTGAGGAGGTGCATACTGATCATCCAACTCTTTGATTTTCTCACCAAATTTCTTCAAAATTTCTTCCTGTTCCTTCTCGAATTGCCTTTGCAGAAATCTCTTCCACTTCTCGAATTTTTGATCACATAGGAACATGTGATACTGAAGCTTGTATAGACGGTCTTGAAGCGAATCAGTAGAATCACCTTCTGTAGGAATTCATCTGTCCAACGGGAGTGGGACGTCAGGATTATTTGAATTGATTTCCTCGTTATATGAATCCATATTTTTGTTGTTTTCTATTTTTTAAACTGACTAAAAAAAGACTCGAAAAACTTAACCTAAACTTAGACTCACAATTAGACTCACGACAATCTAAAATAAAACTCTTGACAAGACTCACAAGAATCACAACAACTGTTATGACTCACTAAGATTTTTCTTGACAAACTCACAAACCTAGGACTTCCTAACTTGCTCTGATACCAAATTGGTGGGGGCAAAAAATATAGGGAGCTTATACCCCTCGCCTACACGAATGATTGATCCTTAACCGACGACCCACTAATTCACGAATGATGCGACTAAGATGAGGAAGAACAAACTCTTACATTTCAAATTAAACTAAAAGGAAGAAATTAAAAAAAAAACATTACAAACGACGACGGAGTACAACTTTTGATTCGAAATCAAAGACACCCTAAAGTTGCTTTACTTAGAGAAGAGTGATACAGGTGGAGTGGCACTTGTGGAAAGATGAAAGAGATTAGAAGCCGAGATGAAAGGTTGGAAAGAGCTCGCAAGATTTTCGGAGGGGATGAGAAAGAAGGCGGACAAAGCTCACAAGCTTTTCCAATAACCCGCAGGTTAGATTCCAAAAATCACATAACGTTCACTATTTTAAAACATTACAAGCCCCTCGTATATATAGGTATGAAAGGGGAATACAAAAGGACACACAACATTAATTTTCACAAGAACCTAAACATCACAAGCATGGAAATCCTCCCATGCTAATCACGGAAAACCGCCCAAGCCCAGGAACCGAAGGAGCAGCCGCGGGAGACAAAGAGGCCGCACGGAACCAAGGCGCCACAGCCACGGGAATAATCCCAGGCTCGGAAAACTGCCGGAATTTCAAGGGGAAAAGGCACACAAAAAAAATTAAAGCCCATGGTGGAAGCTAAGGAGCCACATATGGGAAAACCAAACAACTTCTTGGGATTCTAAAAGCCCTTTTGGAAACCCAAGAGACAACTTAAATGAAGATATTAAAAACTATAATAAAAAGTACATTAAATAAAAGATAACTATGAACTAAAACTTAGCTAATAATGAGCTAACCCTTAGTTCAATAAATGAACTAAAAATCAGCTCATAAATGAGCTAAATTCAAGCTCAAATTGATTGAGCTTGTAAGCTCAAGGGAAGTCAAATCCAACTTATTTTGGGTTTGAGTTGATCCCCCTTTGCCTACATCAACAGTTCACCTTAATTAGGAATCTTTTTAAACAACTCCCTTTAATTAAGAACATTCTAAATATCTTCTGGGCCCCACAAGGTGGGCCCTTCTGGCATATCATATTTCTCCTACCTACAATAAGAGGAATTTAACTCGCCTTCAATGCCATGGATTTGTAACATTTACATGCACAAATAGATAGAAGGCGTTCTTTTAAAATTTAAAATGAAATTTTTGTGTGCATTTTAACGATAATCTCGAGGCAATCAAATCCGAATATCTTTAAAATCATGCATGCAATAAAAATGTAAATTTTCTTAAACAAGCATGCAACATCTATAAGGGTGTCATTGCCTCAAGAAGTGCACGACAACCTCAAAAAGCATGTGACGGCCCTATAAAGCGTGAGTGCCCTCGAGAATGCTTGCCACTGTAGTGAAAAGCGTACAACAACTTCGTTAAGTGTAATATGGTTTTAAGAATTATGTCGATATCCCAAGAAGCATACCACGGCACGACAAATTGTGTGATGGCCTCAAAAACTTGAAGCAACCTCGGGAAGCATGCTATTGTCTAGAGAAGTAATTCATTATCTCTAGAAGCATTCTAGTCTATTGAGAAGCATGCAACAATCATGTTAAGCATATTGTCATATCGAAAAATGAGTTATTGTCTCGAAAAGCTTGAGACTAACCTGAGATGCGTGTAGAAACCTCGAGAAGCATGAAAATGAGTTAAACTAAAATCCTTCTTTCAAATTAATTACTCGAATGTGCTCTGACAAGTGTACTTAAGCACAAAAATCTGAGAATGCTGGGTTAAAAGTGTAATACCCTCAAAATGTTCAAATAAAGGTACATATAAACTACTTATTAAGTAATAAATATATAATTTTCATTTGATTCTAATTGGTCATTAATTCACTAGCCTTTCCACTAAAAGTTATATGCATTGGAGAATGGCTGTGAGCGGGAATCCTACAGTTGAGAGCAGGGGTGTCAAAATTTGACCCGACCCGAACTCGACCCGAACCCGACCTGGAAAAATTCGGGTTCGGGTCAACCCGCTTGTCATACGGGTCGGGTTCGAGATCTCTACCCGTTTCTAAAATCGGGTTGACCCGCCAACCCAAAATTAACCCGGATTTGACCCGTCATCAACCCGAGTCTGCATAGCCACTAGCCGCGTAGGGTGTCTCCGACTCCGCATGTGGCAGCGAGATGCCTCGACCAGATGACCAGTCGGCCTCGACTCGCACCCGGAGTCTGCGGCGTCCACCAGTCCCACATGCAGGCCCTCGCACCCGCTGACCCGCGGTCAAGCCGGATCATCCGGTTCTCACGTCGCAGACCTCATACGAGTCGCACCATGCATTGGCCACAGGCCTCGCCCCGCACTAGCCTTGCCCTGTGCTGGCCTTAGGCCTTTCCCGGAATGCCTACCGCGCGGACCGCGCCAGCCATGCGACACTGCAGCCTTCAAGTTGGCATTTTACGAATGGGTCGCGGGTCGGGTCGGGTCCGGGTGGAATACCTGACCCGTTTGCAAAAATGGGTCGTGTTCGAGTTGATCCGTTTACGGCCGAGTCAAGTCGGGTTCAACTCGAACCCTACCCGTTGACCCGAATTAACACCCTAGTTGATAGTGGGAAGAAATTGCAATGGATTTTATTATGGGATTTCCCAGATCCATACAAGGACATGACAGCATTTGGGTCATTATTCATAGACTGACAAAATCAGCTCACTTTTTTTCTATCTAGCAAACTGATTCAGTAGACAAATTGGCACGGCTATATATGAAAGAAATTATCAAATTACAGTCTTCCAAAAGTTATTATCTTAGATAGAGATGGTCGATTTACTTCTAGGCTGTAGAAGAGCATTCATGAAAGCTTGGGTGCAAATCTGCATTTCAGTACATCTTTTCATCTTCAGATTGATTGTCAATCTTAAAGAATCATTCAGGTATTGGAAGACCTATTGAGATTACGTGTTTTAGATTTTAGAGGTAGTTGGGAGGATTACATACCATTGATAGAATTTGCCTACAATATTAGCTACCAATCCAGTATACAAATGGCATCATATGAAGCACTTTATAGTAGAAAGTGCAGAACTCTCTTAACTTGGGTTGAGGTAGGAGAAAGACAGTTAATGGGCCCAGTACTAGTGGAGTAAGCAACAGAGAAATTAGATTAATCAGAGACAGATTAAAAGCTGCTAAGGATCGCAAACAAAAGTTTTATGACCCTAAGCAGAGCATTATAGTTTATGACCCTGCAAAAGGTACAGCTAGAGATAGGACCTTTTGAAATCATTAAGAAGATTGGCAATGTTGCTTATAGACTTGCTCTTCCAGACAATGTTTAAAATTGCGTATTCGGGTATTGAGGCGTTTTTCATTCGTGAGGCGAGGCGTAAGCCTCAAGGCGTTTTGAGGCGTAAACCTCAAAATCAAAAGATTGCGTAAACATAAAATGATAAATTTTTATATACTAATGAGTGAATAATATAAAATATAAAAAAGCTTATGATATGAATTGAAATCAAATTATCCCAATAATAAGACAACATGAAATATAGTTCAACTCAAAATTCTATCTTTCCCAAATCCAGTATTCTTTTCATTAAAATATAATTTTAATTTCCAAAAATAAATAGCAATGACATATCACATAAGAACTCATAAGTCATCAGCACTGTCATCACTAAGGGGTTCTTCATTTGAATCATCATTATGATGATTTGCTCTCTCCCCTTCCTCCTCTCCTATAGAGTCCAATGTCGGGCATTTACTTCAAGATTTATGTAAGTTTTAATATATATATAGCATGACGCATAAGCCTCATGCCAGTGAGGCTAGGCGAGCCTCATGCCAGTGAAGCGAGGCGAGCCTCAAGGCGGGCCTCAACCAAGTTAAGGCGCAAGCCTCATAAAAAACTCGAGGCGTAAGCACTAAGGCATTTTTTACTAGAATTGTGCTAAGGCGGGCCTCAAGGCGAGCCTCATATTGCGCAATTTTAAACCATGCTTCCAGATGACATGTCAGATATACATAATATCTTTCATGTGTCACAAGTAAGGAAATGGGTTACATAAGAATTTCACATTATGAAATTGAGCTACAGAAGAATCTGACTTATACTGAAGAACCAGAAAGAATATTAGATTTTGATACTAAACAGCTCATAAATCGTCAGATTTTATATGTTAAAGTGAAATGGAAATATGGACCTGAAAAAGAAGCAACCTAGGAGAGGGAAGAAGACATTAAACTGAAATTCCCTCATTTGTTTAATGACCGTTAAGCTAAGAAATTTCGATGACGAATTTTTCATAAGGAGAGGTGATTTGTAATACCCTCAAAAAGTTCAAATAAAGGTACGCATAAACTACTTATTAAGTAATCAATTTATAATTTTCATTTGATTCTAACTGGTCATTTATTCACTAGCCTTTCCACTAGCTCACTAGCCTTTCCACTAAAAGTCACATGCATTGGAGGATGACTGTGAGTGGGAATCCTGCAGTTGAGAGAGATTTAGTGGAATAGGAAGTATTATTTAATTGTAGTGGAATGCCTAGCTTAGCTAATGCAATGACTTAAGCCCTCCCTTCTTCACGCCTTTACAACCCGATTCCCTTGCCCTGTGTCTGAAGCATGCCATGAGCTGAGGGGAAGCAGGGCAGTTAGGCAGAGCTAATGTAAGATCCAAAATTCAGGTTTGAAAAATTTATACTTTTAAACATTATTATGAAGTTTAATAATAACCAGTTGTTAAATTAATTTTATTAGTAATTAATATTAGTAAATTAGTTAAATGAATAATAGTAACTATTATGTAATTTTTGGAATATTTGTTTAAGCAATAAGTTAAAATGCTGTTAAGTAAATATTAAATATTAGGTAAAAATTTAATTAAAGTAAATAATTGTTATTTACTAAATAGATGCTTTGAAAAGAATAAGAAGTATGATGGCAGTTATGGTTGTGGGCTTCGAAAATTCGGCCCCAGGCTCTTCCGCTTTGCTTTTTCAGGGGGAGTTTTAATGGAATTAGGTTCCGGGATAAATTTTGGAAGGCAAATGGGTTTGTAGATAAGACACTACCCAGAGATTTATCCCTCATTTTGCGAGGACTTTATAATATGAGTTTTGGTTTCCAATAGGTGCAAGCCCCTATAGTTAATTAGCCGTCTCAATTACGAGAGAGAACTTTCGATTAAGGCTAGTCGTCAATCAGATACGTAAAGATATGTGTTATCTAGCATATAGTAGCAGCATGTGTTTGGAATTTGAGGTTTGATATTTAAAATGGAAATTTCACCACCTAGTAGTTATAGCGGATGGTGGGAGAATGGATGATGGACCCGATCAAGATCCCATGGTTTTGTCGTCCTAGGTCATCATGGTCCCTAGTCTACTTAGTCAGAGGAGGTAGTTGATCCAACCTGATAGAAGGATCCTTGTCAGCAGCCATGGGTTGCTTCGTCCAAGGGTACCTTATAAACCTGGGGTGGGTATTTACCTAAGAGGATAAATTTAAATCCACCTTAGCTAACAGAGAGCTTTGTGCCCTATCGATCATATCTTATTGATTCATATCTCAAAGATTTGATGCCATTAAGGAACATATTGGCTTTGGCCATAACCGTTATCACGTGGTGCCATTTGGCGGCAAAACCAATCGGTTCAGAGGGCCCCGGGTCATAACTGTTTACCTGCAATGCCATTTGACGGTGAAACTGTCATTTAGAGGAGACGTACCACGTTCTTAATTTTAATTTGTCCACCTCGGCAAACTGTTGTGGATGGTGGATGAATTTTGCTTTGAGTGTTTGATGATTTAATTTCAATTTTAAATATTTCGGAATTTGAATGATTTTTTGATTTTGTGGGTATTGGGTGGAGCTTGGAAACCATTTGAATACTTGGAATTAACCCCTTCAGTTGATATTTTTTTGTTCAACACGGCCATCATCGGGGTGTATATGGGAAATTTCATTCATGGATTGAACCTTGTCGACTCTTTCGAGCTGTCGACAGAGGATCAGGTTTCATAGGCATTATGTCTTTGTGAGTGAATTCTCTTGATAATAGGCCTTAAAGGCCTAAAATGAATATATTAAAACAAATATCCCAGTCGACGTCGTGACCGTATAGTTGTTTGATAGTTCGAGCCGTGTCAACTCTTATCTATCCATATAGAATGATCGGGCTCGAACTTGAATTCACTTATTAACCCACGCAACACCCCTAGGTGTCATGTGCGTACCAATACACGCTCGCTGGGGCCCATGCGGGTGTTTGGGGGTATTTTATAATTATTTGTTAAACCTTGTCGACTCCTAATTACCTGCTTAGGATGATCAAGTTCAAATTTATTAAACCGCACAGCATCCCTAGATGTCGCGTGTGTTCCTACAACACGGTCATCGGGGCCCATGCGGGTATATAATTTTACACTCCCTTCTGTGTACCTATGTGTATACATATTACAGTGATATGCTGGGGCATTCTTGGAGTATTTAATAGGTCTTCTACGGCTGCTCATAGAAGTTTACATTTGATGTGATCCTTTGACAATTTGCTTGTGAACTGTATATCGGATGTACAATGGGTCTTCTACGGCAACTCGTAAGAGCCTACATCCACTGCATATCTCCTATCTTTGCTTGTAGTGAATCAATGTATTTCCTAACCATTGATTGATTATTTACTGCAAATGTGTTGTAGCATTTGTTATCTGTTGTTGATTATCGTCATTGCACATGTGTATGCTTGTTGCAGGTATACTGTCTTTGGGCTACTACTTCTCGTAAGTACTTGTACATACTGCAGATATGTTGTCTTTATCCTTAGATGATGTGTAGCATGTATATACATTCATAAGGGACTCGTCACATTCGTGATGTATTCACCCTCGTTGTTGGTAGATGGGAACTCCATATTCATTGCAAGACTTCTGCCACCCTCTATTTAACTTGTAGGTTAGCTAATATATGCATGACGAGCTTCCTACAATTGCCTATAGGTGTCTGTATTTGCTGCATATTATCTATCTTCGCTTGCAGTGAATCAAGATGTTGACCAAAGGAATGTTGTAATATTCTTGCTTTAGTATCCATCTCCATTGCTTGCAAATAGATCAGCATGTATTTTTATCAATTCACTATCATCATGTATAGGTAGATTACAATGTTCATGACTTGTATACTGTCATCTTTTGCGTGTTATTTATTATTGCTCGTGATGTTTTTTGCCTTTTATTGGATGGTTGCTGACTGCAGGATTATTACAACATTCACTTTGGCGAGTTGTCATCATTTGTGGGTGAGCTAAAATATTCGTAAACTGGTCAATGTTGAGTGTAGAAAGATGCGACATTCCTTATGAATTTTCCTATACACAATGATCGAAGAATTGCTGCATTTACTTGTATTTATTTCAGTGTTCGTGGAAGCTGCTATATACATATTTATATAATAGTTGCTTGTTAGCCGTTGTTGATAGTAGGCAAGCTCTTTTCCTTGCAACTTCTCCACTTTGCTTGTAGATATGTTGCATTCATTGTGCATTGCTCTTAATCAATTGCAAGCTGTTTAATGAATTTGTTTGTGAATCCCTTGACATTAACTATCAGCATTAGATGCGAGCAAATTATATCGAACATTGTAAGTCAATTATCATGCTCCAAGGGCTCCATGTCATGTCGTTGTAATCAAGCTATATTTCCCACAATCTTCTTATCACTTGCAAACAAACATACATTCCTCATTTGTAGATAACATCTTTGCCAAGGATTTTGTATGTTTGTTTGCAATCAAATGGTGATTGCATTCTTGTTCATCATGAGTTCTATGTCCGCTCATTCCCATTGGTTTTCAATACATGTAAGGAACTGACATATTCACTTGTGTGTCACTTGTGTTTGAAGACTTTCCGTCACAAGTTCTTTGCATGCTTGCATGAGATTTGAATGACTCAAATTTTCTTAATTAGAATTTGCATTCAAGTTTAAGTGATAATTCCTTAACCTCCATTGTAATTTCGTGTTATCATTCAAATAGAGCTCTTTATTGATCATTCATTTGAATTCTTTAGATCGTCGCTCATCATTTGTATGATTATAAGAACATTGAATCAATATTATCAAATAGTATCTGTGGGCTCCGAAAATTCGGCCTCGGCCTCCGCTCGCTTTTCTTCTTATTTGAGCGAGGGGAGTTTTAACGAACTAAGTTCCGAGGTAAATTTTGGAAGGCAGATGGATTTGTAGATAAGACACTACCCAGAGATTTCGCCCTCATTTTGTGAGGACTTTATGATCTGAGTTCTGGTTTCCTATAGGCACAAGCCCCTATAGTTAATTACCCCTCTCAATCATGAGAGAGAACTTTCGATTAAGGCTAGTCATCGATCAGATACGCAGAGTATACGTGTTATCTGGCATATAGTAGCAGCATTGGGTATGAAAATTGGAAATTGGGTTTAGATTTTGAAAGGTTTAAAGATTTGGAATTTGGTTCGGAAGATTTGATATTTAAATAGAAATTTCACCATCGTGCACTTAAAGCGGATGGTGGGGGAATGGATGATAGACCCGATCAAGATCCCATGGTTCCGTCGTCCCGGGCCATCATGGTCCATGGTCTACTTAGTCAGAGGAGGTAGTCGACCCAACCTGACAGAAGGATCCTTGTCGGCAGCCATGGGTTGCTTTGTCCAAGGAGACCTTGTAGACCGGGGTTGAATGTTTGTCTAAGGGGACAGATTTGAATCCACCTTAGCTAACAGAGGGCTTTGTGCCCTATCGATCATATCCTATTGATTCATATCTCAAAGATTTTATGCCAACAAGGAACGTAACGGCGCTGGCCATAACCGGTATTTGTGGTGCCATTTGGCGGCAAAACCACTCGGTTCAGAGGGCCCCGGGTCATAACCGTTTACCTGCAGTGCCATTTGGCGGCGAAACTGCCGGTTAGAGGACACGTACCACGTCCTTACTAGCAAGAGATTGTTTGAGAATGAATCCTAGTGATATTTTCGACTAGACATTTGGCTCTTTGTGAGCTGAAGTTGATTTTAATTTGTCCACCTTGACAAACTGTTGCGGAGGGTGGATGAATTTTGCTTTAAGTGATTAATGGTTGGATTTCATATTTTAAATATTTTTGGATTTTTTGAGATTTTTGTGGAGTTTTGGGTATTTGGGTGGAGCTATGGAATATTTGAAATGGACTTTGGGTGATAATTGAAAATATTTAGGAACCCCTCCAGTTGAGATCTGCATTCAACACAGCCATCATCGGGGTGTTCGGGGTCATTTCTCTTTATTGATTGAACTTATCAACTCTGTTGGATTATCGACAGAGGATCGGGTTTCGTAGGCTTTATGGCCCTTGAGAGTGA
This sequence comes from Dendrobium huoshanense, assembly GCA_016618105.1. Taxonomy (NCBI): domain Eukaryota; kingdom Viridiplantae; phylum Streptophyta; class Magnoliopsida; order Asparagales; family Orchidaceae; genus Dendrobium; species Dendrobium huoshanense. The sequence goes on along the minus strand of CM028349.1, from coordinate 6,122,200 downwards.
ATTCTTTTGATTAAAGGCTTCGGAGGCCTGATATGAATGTATTAAAGCAAATATACTGGTCCTCTTAACCGTGTATTTGTTTGAGAGTTTGAACATTGTCGACTCCTATTGATCCATATAGGAGGATCGGGTTCGAACAAGAATTCACTAGTCAGCCCGCGCAGCATCCCTAGACGTCACGTGTGTACCAATAACACGCTCGCCGGGGCCCTTGCAGGTTAAGATTGCTTTTACCCCTTTTAGTGTACCTATGTGTATACAAACTACAGTGCACTTGTGCGGGGGTATTTTTGGAATAGACGCCTTCTGTTCGCTAATACGAATGTTGCGGATCCGGTGGCGTAGCGTTGTAGTTATGGACGCCTTCTGTCTGCTTACACGAATGTTGCAGATCCGGTGGCGTGGAGTAGCAACTTCTGAGTTTAATTATTCGTTGCTTCATATAGGTAGACTGTCGTGCACTACTCGCGCTTTCTGCAGGTGGATCGTAGTACACTAACTAATCTCCTGCCTTTATTCATAGATGCTTGTATTCGTTGTAGCTGTTTGGCTCAGGTAGTACATCCGTCATTGTTGCGAGTGGGCAGGTAGATGTATTCCTTCACGGACTGAAATTGACTTCAGGATACTGCATTTACTGAAGTCTTTCTGCATCTACCCAAAGTGGCATTTGACACATACATTTATCTTCGTAGAAAGTTTGTATGTGTTGCAGATCTTTTTTTTTTTTTTATTTACTCGTTGATGGAACTTTTATGTACGTAACAAGTCTCCTACGATTATTCATAGGAGTTCACATTTGCCACAAACCTCTTCATGCATATTGATTGGTAGGTTGTCTTATCCACTTGCATATTGGTTGCTACATGTATCCGCAAGTCCACAAGTATTGATTGGTAGGATATCGTTCAATGCTTGTTCTAAAGTCATCATGTGATGGCTTTATGATCAAAACATACTTCCAAAATCTAGTGCTCCTTATAAACAAGCTACATTCATCATTTCCTTGTTCTCAAAAATTCGTTGTAATTTGCATGATGAATGTAGCAACTTATTCATTAATATCTTCATTTTGATTGCAATAATCCTTGCAACTCAATTGCTATTTTCATGGCAAAGTTGCAAGTCGTTTATGTGTAGCTCTCTTCTTGTAGGCAAATTATACCCCTTGCCTCCACATGTTATCTCCAACATGCATGATGATTTGGAGATAGTTTGTCATATATCTTGCAATTCAATGAACTTTATTCAAAGATGAATCAAATCTCATGGTATGAGTTAATTAGTTTGACCCAAAAGCTCACACCATGGTTTTGTAATCAAATCATTAACTCTTGCAATTTTCTTTCCCTTTGCTTGTTAAAATTTGCATTCAAATGAAATGATGATTCTTTAATAGCTCATTGAATCAATTATGAACATTTAATTGTATTCTCCATTTGCTCAAATTAATGATTATTTGCAAATTCATTTTGAAGCTTTGATCATTATATGCATTATTCTTATGATTCATGATGATTTTTTTTTATTCTAAACATTAGGCATTAATCCAAGTTGAGCTCAATGTCATTTATTCAATATTCATTGGAATTTCAAGTTTTATGTCATCAAGTCCAAGTCCATATTTGCAAGTCCCCTGCTGTCCAAATTTTGTTCAAGTCTGAGTTCAATTCAAGTTCATGTCCACTGCAGTCCCAAATCAAGTCATCTTGCACTTTGTTCAAATGTTCAAACATTTGTTCATCTCATTTGATTTACAAGTTTACTTATTGTTTGAATTGAGTTAAAGTCTTTTTATTTGCTCAAATTCAAATATGAGCTCAAGTTCAAATTGTCCAAGTCTTGTCCACGATTCAGTGAAAATTTCGGCAGCCTCCCGGCGTCTCCCCCGTTTAGGGGAAAACTACGGGAAACTGGGCCATCCCACCACGCTACTCGAGCGTGTATGGTAGGTGTCGGGAGGACACCGGGCCGTACATTTTTTTTTCATCCCACCACGCTACTCGAGCGTGTATGAGGTCTTCAATAGTATCCGTAGGCGAGCACAGGTAGATCTCCTCACCACGCTACAAGAGCGTGTATAGGGCTTTCCCATTTCGTCGTATGCGTCGCACCGGACTCCCTCCTACCGTGCTACGAGAGCGCGTATAGGTGGTTCGCCGGTCCGCAACAAACACCGGAATGGGAATATGAGTTTTAGGTGATTACTCGTCTCGTCGTAGGTGTCGCACCGGACTCCCTCCCACCGTGCTATGAGAGCGCGTATAGGTGGTTCCCCGGTCCGCCACGAACAACGAGAATGAGAAATCTGAGTTTTAGAAGTTTATACCTTTGGGGTCGGCGACGATGGAATGAGATGCACAAAACACTACAAATTTCTCTTCTTCTTTTTTTTTGTAAGCTCCACTCTTCTTTTTTTTTTTTACACACACATATACACATAGGTAAACTCAACAATTAACAATAATAAAGTAATTAAATAGCACTATTGACGGATTAACAAAAATTGACAAAACCAGTTACAACAGTTGGCTTTGATAACTAACATCAATAATAATAATACTGATAAAGTAGAGTAGAGTCAAAACATACTAAAAGAAAGTAATTAACTCCACTGTATGGACCTTTGTTAAAGAGATTTACTTGAGACCTTAAGTGGGGACTTTGGGCTTGGAATGATTACAGAAAAGAAGAAAACGATTAGTGGTGTGGGCTGATTTGAAGGTAGTTTAGTATGGGTTCTAGACTTGTTTTGATGGGTATATGGGCTATTTGTAGTTGGAGATGGGCCTTTGCAAATGAACTCCAATTTAAGAGATGATGATTGCTGTAGGTTGATTTGGAGTTAATGGGCTGCTATATGAATTAATAAGTGTAGGAAACGACTGCAGTTTTTGGGCTGTTGGAATGGAGGAAGAATACAAATTATTTTAAGCTTAGGTGGACTACTAATAGAGTGGATTTGGGCCTCTAAAATGGATATGTGCAAAGATCAAACTAGGACCCGCTATATAAAGAAAAGTTTGCAAAGTGCAGCATTACAGCAATATGATCCCTAAATTGAAAATCAATCCCGCTTAAAACTTTAAGTCATTCATCACATTACTGGATTCATTTGACTTGGCTCTGACTTAAACTCTAAATTAAGTAGGCCATAAATCAGTCACTGACTTGTCTCTTAGTAAACATGTAAATGAAGAAATAATCAGAAAATATCAGAAGATATAAAGATTGCTCGGAGACTAATCCTTCTTTGCTGTTAAACATTGCTTTTTTACGTGGGTGCCAGGATTCCTTTTCTCTTTACCTTGAATCAAGGAGAAAGTGGAGAGGATTTGAAGCAGTTTAGAGTTGGATCCCATTGGATGCAGGTTTCAGCAAAATTTGTGTGCTGAGAAGGATTCGTGGAGAGCAAACCAGCGAACTCTTGGCTTGATCGGGACTGTGGTAAGTTGGGAAATCCCTTTTGCAGCTGCTTGGGAGGAGTTAAGGCGACGGACTGAGCTCGTAGTGAGGAGAAGAACAGGAATCCGGTAGTAAGGTGAAGCTGGTGGATTTGCGGGATTGGAGTTGTGGACGGATGCTAGACAAAGCTGCTAGTGGAGTTTCTGGCTAGTTAATGGTGGTGAGGAGTTCGGCAAAGCTGTGGGGAGGAAATGTGAGTGGAAGAGTTAGGTAAGGCTGTAGGAGTTATGCAAGAGGCCGGGAGATTTTTTTGCTTGGAAGACAGCTAAAAGAAGAACGAAATAACTTCGTTCAGTTCTATTTTTGCGATAAATCTGTCTGTTCAAGGTCATATGAGACAGAGAGACAGAATAACAAATTAGGTAATGATTTTAATTGGATTTGAATCATTTCCCAATTTGGTTTCTGTCCATTTTCTTAAAATTTATAAGTCAACTGCTATATTCATGACATGTTATTATGCATTAATTAGAAATGGCAGAACTCCATTAATCAAATCAAAATCGTCTCAATTTGCGTACTATTTTCTCGATTTGCGTGCTGAGTACTCCGTTTTACGTGTCGATTTCGGCGAATATCGAAATTGGATAAATTGATAATGAATTTAGGGTATTGCCAATGTTCTGGTCGCAACGACGCAGTCCGTTTCGCGATCGGATGTCGTTTGAGCAACGTCGAGGCTAATTTTTGCACTGGACCGCCTCGATTAGCGTGCACAACCTCAATTTAATAAATTGGTAGTGCATTTAGGATATTTTCAATATTCCGAACACAACGATGTAGTCCGTTTCACGATCGGACATCGTTTGAGCAACATCGAGGCTAAATTTTGCACTGGACCGTCTCGATTAGCGTGCACAACCTCAATTTAATAAATTGGTAGTGCATTTAGGATATTTTTGATGTTCCGAACACAACGATGTAGTTTCACAATCGGACATCGTTTGAGCAACATCGAGGCTAATTTTTGCACTGGACCGTCTCGATTTACGTGCATAACCTCAATTAAACAAATTGATAGTGCATTTAGGGTATTGCCGACGCTCCAGTCGCAATGACGTTATCCGTTTCGTGATCGGACGTCGTTTGAGCAACATCAAGGCTAATTCTTGCACTGGACTGCCTCGATTTACGTGCACAACCTCAATTAAACAAATTGATAGTGCATTTAGGGTATTGCCGACGCTCCAGTCGCAATGACGCTATCCGTTTCGTGATCGGACATCGTTTGAGTAACATTGAGGCTAATTCTTGCACTGGACCGCATCTATTTGCGTGCACAACCTCAATTAAACAAATTGATAGTGCATTTAGGGTGATTTCGGTGTTCCGAACGCAACGACGCAGCCTGTTCGTCAATCCGACGTCATTTTAATAGCCTCGCGCTTTAATTTCGGGGGTCGGTCTTCCCTTTTGACAGATCTCGTTCAATTCGATTGCGAGGGGCCTCGACCTAGCAGAATTCGATGACCGATTTGGTCTTTTCGCACGTGGTTTGAGATATATGGGTCAACAGTATCGGTATCGAGATCGGTAATAATAATAATCTAGTGGCAGAAGCAGTTGAACAATACAATAACAATAAATCCGTGCAGTATTAATAAATTCGTACAATAATATGAATAATGCTTTAAAAATATGTATTTCAGTAGTCACACTAAACAATGAAGAAGTCTTGGCTATCACAGTGTTTTTCAATTTTAGTAGCAGTGTTGGTAAACCGTTGGCTCAATAAATAGAGTCATCACTCCTTGCTCGTCGGCATAGTAACTCCCAATCAGTGTATCACGTGAAGTAGTAGAGGATAACACCAAACCACTTTATTTAAAGGAAAGCCCATCGGCCCACCATTTTGTACATGTCAATCAGTCTCCAACCAACAGGTCAACCAGTCTTTGTCTTTTACACGACACGCACATTATTATCACAATATTATAATAGTAATAGTGACCAGCTATTACTCAAGTATATATCCACATTCATTTATAATATATTGCAGTAAATAAAGCATAATTTAGAAAATGTCAAAATGTAATAACGGTAGACAACAAAAATTATACTTAGCAAAATTTTACATTTTTAGAATTTGACCAAATTATTAAATATTGCATAAAATAATATTATAAAGCTTTAGTTGAATTAAATCACTATCTTTAGGCATCAAAATAAATTTCTCAGTAGACAAAAATTGTTGTATTTTTAAACTCACCAAGTGAAAAATTTTAAATAAATACTTAAAATGTTCATAATCTCGGTCTCTATAATATACAAAATGTTACACGATGAAAGTTTTGTCAATATAAAGTTATTCACATTTTTGGGTAACATAAACATAAATTTGATTAGAAAAATACCAAAAATACAAAATCTTTGAAATAAAAAAAGGGTAAAGGTTCCTTACAGCGAGACGAGTGAAAATCGCTCCGCGGCCTCCAAAATTGGGTTTCTCTTTTTTCTGTCCTCTCTCTCTCAAATTTTCCTAAACTATTCTCTGTTAGCCTTTTTATTTTGAAAATATCGGTGAAATCGATTTGCAAATCGGACACCTGACAGTCCAAAATCCTCAATTGATAGGTGCCAATTTCTTAAGGATTTTCAACAGTGGCAAAAAATTACAAAAAAAATCATGTAATTAAAATACTACAATAACAATGTTATGGTAAAGACAGTTTGTGATTTGGAGTTATAATGACTACAGAAAAAATTGGCAAAGTCAAAATACGAGCTATTACAATAAGAAAATAACTAATCTGAGTTTTACTATATCCATTCTTATAAGTGATGAGATGCTTGTTATGCCGGTTCAAGGAGAACCGGCCCCGCCGGCCTTTTTGCAGGCTCAATACACATACAGCAGGCGGAACAAGTCAGCCTCCTCCCAGGCGGAACAACAAATAGATGGGGCCCACCCTATCTAATTGAATTTCAAAGGGAATAGAGGGGGGCGGCTTGGTTTTTAGGAGGGAAATTGGATTAGGAAAGTTTGGGTATTAAAGTGCATGAGGGAATTAGGGAGTTTTTATCTTTGGATTGATGGAAAGTTAGGGTTTCTTGGTGTTTGGGCTCTAGACTCTCTTGTCTAGAGATTTGGGAGAGACGATCCTCTCGAATTGAGGATCACTTGTATCTTGCTTTCGTATTGATTTTGATTTATTTCTCTTATTGCAATCTATCATTTTGGGGCTGATTTCGCCAAGATTTTGCTTAATTCTCGTTGTTTTTTTCTGCAATTAGTGATTGGTTTGCTTGCGAACTCAAGTATTCCCTTAGGGTTACTTGCGATCTCAAATATTTCCTATCAAATTGGTATCAGAGAAAGTCTTGAGCCCGTTCGTGGGCTGATTTGGGCTAATTCCTGCAGCTGATTTTTGACCGGGAAAGGAGAAAGTTACTGTTTTTGTAATCCAAATCCAGAATTTTTGAATCTACAAAAATCTGGATCGAAATGGCAGCCAAGAAAGTAGATGCGCTTGAAGAAAGGCTTGAAGGGGAGATGAATCAAATCAAGACAACGGTGGAGGAAAGGATTTCCTCCATGGAAGGACAAGTAGCCGATATCCAGGACATGATGAAGAAATTGTTGGAGATCCATAACAAGAGATTGCACGAGTAGCTTCTATGGCTCCTTTGTTACCGTTTGACTTTGCTCCTCTGCCGCCGAATCCACTACTGAACCCAACCATGCCTCCTCCGACGTGCTCCCCTGTCTCCCTTTCTTTGTTATGTTATATAGATATTATATATTATAATATAATATTAGATATTATGTTATAATATATTATATAATATTTAAAAATAATAATATAATACTATACATATAAAAAAAATGAAATGAGATTTTTTAAACATGTGTCGATGACCTCGTGCCGTCGTACCCTAGGTCCGGCCGGGATGATTTGGAAGTGAAGATCCTCGCCATGATCTTAGATCCGGGCGGATGGTTTGAAATTCGAAGACCCCACGCAGTTGATCTTAGATCCTGGTGGGATGGTTCTAATTCAAAGACCCTACGCTGTCGACCTTAGGTCCGGGTAGGAAGAAATTAGGGCAAGTGCCCTCCCTTACCTCCCGGCGCAGGGGAGGGGACGCCGGGAGGCTCCCTAATTTTCTGAAAATTTCTGAATTTAGTTTATTTGAAATAATTGGAGAGATATTCAATTCAGATTTAATTAAGAAATTGATTAATTGAAATAATCAATTGATTAAATTAATTAATTTAAATTAAATGAAATTAATTCATTAATTAATTTAAAAAAATTCAAGACCAATTTAAAACTCGAGAACAATTTAAAAGCCGAGAGCATTTTTTTTAATTGATTAACTTGAGCATTTCTTTTATTAAAAATGCAATAAAGAAAAAAGACGGGGAAAGAGAAGTTCCACTAATTGACATATACAACATTGCTTTCCAACTCTCCAAAACTGTACAACCTCTCCAAACTCTCAAATAAATTGTACAAACTCTCTGAACAACTCTCAACAAACAAAGCTCTCTAAAACAACTCTCAACAAACAGAGCTCTCTAAAACAACTCTCAAACTCTCCAACTCACAAGTACTCTGCTCTCCAAATCTTGTGCGAAGCTCCCCACAACAAATTGAAACTCTTCTGAACAAAGACACTCTGTAAGCTCTCCAAAGATCCCTTCTGTACGAGCTCCTGCAGCTATCTGAAGCCTCCTGAACTGCTGCAAATATCACGTACCTGCAAGCAAGCAAATAATGGTCAGAACAATTATAATGAAAGTAAATGCTAAAAAAGTAAACCCGCTACTACTAGTAAAGCAGCAATGTGGAAGGCAGTTAAAAACAAACAAATGACAGCACTAAAGTAGAGAACAAACTACGGTAGTAGAGAAAAGACTACAAGCACAAAATAATTAAAACACTGACGCAGTATGGAAGCCTCAGAGTGTCAAAGTCATAAACTCAAACGAACTCAAACATGTATAGGACAAATCTCCAAACATTGTAAAAAGAAACTACTGTCAAGTGTCAAAACTACAGTCTAGTGTTAAACTAGTAAGAAACTAAAAAATGCTTGGGTTACTTCTAAGTGAAGCAGTAAGACCCGCATGTTAGGGAATTTCTAAATGAAGAACCCTAAATCCCAAAACTCCAAACTATTGGCCAGCCTTGTTTATAAGAACCTGGTTGTAAGACCTATTACCCGGCAGCTTTCATAAGAAAGATGTAAGCCCGACCTTAGGGGAAAGTTTTAGGTAAAATTATCCTAACCCCTTAACCCCCAATTAAAATACCGTCCACTTATAATATAAGCCGTAAGTCCGATCTCTGAAGGAGATGTTTAGGTGATAAGACAAACCTAGACCCCTCACTTGGGCATCCTAGTCTATAGGATTAGGTTGTAAGATCCGCTAGCGGGCAACTTCCAAGTGAAGTCATAAGACCCACCTTTTTAGGAAAATTACTAAAATAAATTGTAATGATCCTAAATACCCAAATAATTAGATTCAAACTCATGGGCATCTTAGTCTAAAGGATTAAGCTGTAAGACCCGTTTTTCAAGCAATTTTCTAAGGGAAATCATAAGACCTACCCAAAAATTAAAAATTCCCGGGCAGCCTTGCTGTAGAGTTAGGTTGTAAGACCCGTCTCTGGGCAACTCATAAATAGAGCAGTAAGCCCCATTCCAAATTAAATCCCTGGGCTACTTTCTATGAAAGTCGTATGTCCCAACCTAAAATCTAATACCTTGGCTACTTCCTAAAGAAGCCATAAGACCCGCTCCAATCCAAACTTCTCTATAACTTCTAAATGAAGTTACAAAACCCAAACTAAACCAACTTCTGTGTATTCTAATAGATGTAGACCCCAAAACCAAAAAATAAAATTAAAACCCACATCTAACCACTTCAGTCTACTCGGGATCCCTGAGAGGAGGCAACCCATGGCTGCTAATCAGATTCCCTGGACACTACGGTCAATGATTGTTAGTGTTGGTAGATTGAAACTACGGTATACCCGGGACGACGGAACCATGGGATCTTGATCGGGCTTACCTCCATTTCCCCCACAATTGAGACTAAGCTACCTAAAATTTATTCATCCTTAATCGAGAGTTCTCTCTTACGTGTTAAGAGGGGTAATTAACTATGAGTGCTTGCGCTCATCGGAAGTAAGGACTCCAGATCTTTAAACTATGACACTACCCTCAGGGGAAATCTGGTTAATTCTAATCTGACTTAAGAGAAATGGGATCCTATAGCTGTAAAGTGAGATTCATGCGTTCGCGCCGTTTTTCTTGAGCCAACAGAGGGATCAGTAGCAGACTACCAGGAGCGATTTGAGCACCTAGCTAGCAGGGTGGAGCGACTCTCAGATACAGTATTGGAGGGAAATTTCATGAAGGGGTTGAAGGCGGAGATCAGAGCAGCAGTAAAGGTTCTGATGCCCCGTGACTTGGGGGAGGCCATGAAGTTAGCCCAGGTGGTGGAAAATCAGAGGAATCTGGAGAGGGGAGCTAGGAGTAGCAGCACAGGGGAGACTTACAGGATGATGACCACCCATCTGGCACCAAAAGGTCTAGCAATAGGAGGGAGTCGAGAGGCTACCAAGCGGAAGACAGGAGGTGGAAGTGGGGGAAATTTCAAGCGGCTAATAGAGAAGGAGATATAAGAGAAGAGGGCCAAGGAGTTGTGCTTCATGTGCGATGAAAAGTATATGCTAGGGCATCGATGCAAGGACCGAACTCTTCAGGTTCTCACCGTCTGTGATGACAAGGAAACTGAGGAGGGAGGTGAGGTGGAGATAAAGGAGGAGATAGAGGAGAAATTGCACTTGGATCTGGCTGAGGTTTTCCTGAACTCAGTGGTTAGATTCACTACGAATTATACCATGAAGGTGAAGGGGAAGATAGAGGACAAGGCAGTGGTGGTGCTGATTGATAGTGGGGCCATAAACAACTTCATTTTCACTCAGGTCGTCGACCAATTGAGAGTGAGATTGGTGGATACCGGTAGTTACGGGGTGATGATGGGTACGGGGAATGTGGAGAAAGGCCAGAGGATTTGCAGAGGAGTGTTACTAACCATCCAGGGGATTCAGGTGAGGGAAGATTTTTTTCCACTGGAGCTTGGGAGTACAGATGTCATCCTAGGGATGAAATGGCTGCAAACTTTAGGAGACACCAAAGTGAATTGGAGAGCACTCACGATGGAGTTGATGGTTGATGGAAGGAAGGTGGTGATTAAGGGAGATGCAGGGCTATCCAAATCCATGGTTTCTCTTAAAACTATGGTGAGGAATATACAGTTGGCAGGTGGAGGATACTTGGTGGAGCTGCACAGTTTGGAGGGAGCAGGATTGGAGGAGGGAGGGGACATACCCCTCTCCATTCAGCCACTGATTCAACAGTTCCAAGAGGTGTTTCAGCCACCCTAGTGATTACCACCACAGAGGGAGCAGGAGCATGCCATCGTGTTGAGGGAGGGAGTGTCACCCATTAGTGTACAGCTTTATCGCTACCCTCAGTTCCAGAAAGATGAAATCGAAAAGTTGATTAGAGAGATGCTGGAGGCAGAAATCATTAGACCCAGCATCAGTCCCTTCTCTAGTTCAGTTCTATTGGTGAAAAAAGAAGGATGACAGCTGGCATTTTTTTATATACTACAGAGTCCTCAACAAGAAGACTGTACCTGACAAGTTTCCTATACGAATCATTGACGAGCTGTTAGATGAATTGAGTGGAACAGTGATCTTCAGCAAGATAGACTTGAAATCAGGTTACCATCAGATCCGAATAAAGAAGGAGGATGTATCCAAGACGGCTTTTAGAACTGATGAGGGACACTATGAGTTCCTGGTGATGCCTTTTGGCCTCACCAATGCTCCCGCTACTTTCCAGACCCTTATGAATAAGGTTTTAAAACCGTATCTCAGACGATTTATATTGGTGTTCTTTGATGACATGCTGGTTTACAGCAGGAGAGAGGATGTGCACTGGGAGCATTTGAAAAGGGTGTTAGAGGTGTTGCAGGAGCACCAGCTGAGGGCCAACTTGAAGAAATGTTGTTTCGCACAAGCCAGTGTCGAGTATTTGGGCCATGTTATATCAAAAGAAGGGGTGGCAGCAGATCAGTCCAAAATTGAGGCAATGCTAAAGTGGCCAGTGCTGAAAAATCTAAAGGAGCTGAGGGGGTTTCTAGGATTGACGGGGTATTACAGAAGGCATGGTTTAAAATTGTGCAATATGAGGCTCGCCTTTGCGCAATTCTAGTAAAAAACGCCTTGATGCTTACGCCTCAAGTTTTTTTAATGAGGCTGCACCTCAACTTGGTTGAGGCCCGCCTTGAGGCACGCCTCGCCTCATTGGCATGAGGCTTAAGCCTCATGCAATATATATATATATATATATATATATATATATATATATATATGTATATATATATATATATATATATATATATATGTATATATATGTATATATATATATATATATATATATGTATATATATATATATATATGTATATGTATATATATATATATGTATATGTATATGTATATATGTATATGTATATATATATATATATATATATATATTAAAACTTACATAAATCTTGAAGTAAATTCCCGACATTGGACTCTATAGGAGAGGAGGAAGGGGAGAGAGCAGTTCATCATAACGATGATTCAAATGAAGAACCCCTTATTGATGACAGTTCTGATGACTTATGAGTTCTTATGTGATATGTCATTGCTATTTATTTTTGGAAATTTGAATTATATGTTAATGAATAGAATACTGGGATTTGGGAAAGATTGAATTTCGAGTTGAACTATATTTCATGTTGTCTTATTATTGAGATATTTTGATTTCACTTTATATCTTATGATTTTTTATGTTTTATATTATTCACTCATTAGTATATAAAAAATTATCATTTTATGTTTACGCAATCTTTTGATTTTGAGGCTTACGCCTCAAAACGCCTTGAGGCTTACACCTCGCCTCACGAATGAAAAATGCCTCAATACCCAAATACGCAATTTTAAACATTGGCAGAAGGTTTGTAAAGGGGTACAGCACCATAACATGGCCACTCACTGAGCAGTTGAAGAAGGACGGGTTCCTATGGGTGGAGGCGGCCACATCAGCATTTGGGAGCCTAAAGAAAGCGATGACTATGGTACCGGTCCTAGCCTTGCCATATTTCACTCAGACCTTCATTGTGGAGACAGATGTGTCCGGATACGGGCTGGGTGCAGTGCTTATGCAGAGTCGTAGGCCCATTGCCTATTTTAGCCAGGTATTGACTGCTAGAGCCAGGCTGAAGTCAGTCTATGATAGAGAATTAATGGTCATCATTTTGGCCATCCAGAAGTGGCGGCCCTACCTACTTGGGTGGCATTTCATTGTCAGGATAGATCAGCGGAGTTTGAAATACCTATTGGAACAGCAGATGGTGACAGAGGAGCATTAAAGGTGGCTGTCCAAGTTGCCCGGGTATGATTTTGAGATTCAGTATAGGGGAGCTGCCTTGTCCAGAAGTATGGGGGAGCTGCAGACAGTGGCACTATTTGTTGCTCTGGTGCTTTACTGGGAGGCCATCAGAGAAGAAAGTGCTAGAGATGAAGGTTTGGGAAGGATCAGTTCAGATTTATTGAAAGAAGAGGGTAGCCACCCAGGGTACTCGTTGGAGGGAGACAAACTGCTATATCATGGGAGATTTGTGATGCCCCGGACCTCGATCCACATCCCAAACTTCAGGAGTTTCATGGAAGCATTGTGGGGGGTCATTCAGGCGTACAGAAGACATATAGGAGGCTAGCCTCGTAGCTGTATTGGAAGGGGATGCATAAAGATGTAGAGGAGATGGTAGCCAAGTGTGAGATCTGTCAAAGGAACAAATACCTGGCTATGTCACTAGGAGGACTACTACAGTCGTTGGCTCTACCGGGACGAGTATGGGAGGAGATATCCATGGACTTCATTGATGGGTTGCCCTGTTCGGAAGGTTTCACCGTGATTTTAGTGGTGGTCGATAGGTTGTGTAAATATGCATATTTCATTCCCCTCCGATACCCGTACATAGCTGTGACAATGGCTTCATCCTTCATCAGAGAGGTGGTCAGATTGCATGGGGTACCAAAGGCAATCGTGTCATACAGACATAAGGTGTTCCTTAGTCATTTTTGGAGGGAGTTGTTCAGGTTACAGGGGACAGTTCTGAAGAGTATCACCGCTTATCACTCACAGACAGATGGCCAAATGGAGGTGGTCAATAGGAGCTTGGAGACCTACTTGAGATGCTTTGTGTCGGAAACACCCAAGTTATGGGCCAAGTGGCTATCATGGGTTGAGTACTGGTATAACACCTCTTTTCACTCTACTTCTCAGATGACGTCATTCAAGGTGTTGTACGGAAGGGATCCCCCCCACTTGGTACACTTTGGGAGTAGCAGTACTCCCGTTTCTTCAGTAGAAAAATACTTGGAGGAGAGAGATAGAGTGCTGGAAGAACTGAAGAGACATCTGCTGAGGGCTCAACAGATTATGAAGGGACAAGCGAACGGGCATAGGAGGGACCTCCAGCTTGAAGTGGGGGAGAAAGTGTTCTTAAAGTTTCGACCATACAGACAGAAGACAGTCGCCAATAGGAGAAATGAGAAGCTGACTCCAAGGTACTATAGGCCTTATGAAGTGCTAGAGAAGATTGGGGTAGCAGCATACCGACTAAAATTACCACCCTCGGCTATGATACATCCAGTTTTTCATGTCTCGTAGTTAAGAAAAATCATTGGTGACTACACTGCCAACCCCGAGCTACTCCTGACACTTACGGAGGATTTAGAGGTGGTTCTGGAATCCTTAGAACTGATGGGAGTTCGCCAGAAAGAAGATGGTACGAAGGAAGTGTTGATTAAGTGGAAGGACTTCCCTGACTACGAGGCCATGTGGGAGCCATATGAGAGGACGAAACAGCAGTTTCCGGATTTTCACCTTGAGGACAAGGTGATTCTTTGGGAGGGCGGTATTGTTACGCCGGTTCTCCCCCAGCCGGCCCGTTGGCCGGCTCAATACACATACATGAGGTGGAACAAGTCCGCCTCCTCCCAGGCAGAACAACAAACAGATGGGGCCCACCCCATCTAATTGAATTTCAAAGGGAATAGAGGGGGACAGCTTGGCTTTTAGGAGGTAAATTGGATTAGGAAAGTTTGGGTATTAAAGTGCATGAGGGAATTAGGGAGTTTTTATCTTTGGATTGATGGAAAGTTAGGGTTTATTGGCGTTTGGGCTCTAGACTCTCTTGTCTAGAGATTTGGGAGAGACGATCTTCCTCTCGAATTGAGGATGATCACTTGTATCTTGCTTTCGTGTTGATTTTGCTTTATTTCTCTTATTGCAATCTATCATTTTTGGGGAAGATTTCGCCCATATTTTGCTTAATTCTCGCTGTTTTTTTTTCCAATTAGTGATAGGTTTGCTTATGAACTCAAGTATTCCCTTAGGGTTACTTGCGAACTCGAGTATTTCCTATCAATGCTCAACTCTTTTCTTAAATAAGGTATTAGCAATTACAAAATCATAAGATAAAGAAAAATCTAATATGATTTTATCACCTTCATTAGTCACTCCAAACCCATAGCCACTATGAATGCTTTTAAAATCATCTGCCTCTCTACCAACATGTCCATTTAAAACTCCTCCAATAATTTTTTTTTTCTTCAAGAGGTATCTTTTGTATTAATTCTTCCAAGTCATTTCAAAGTTTTAATTTTGAACCTATATCAAAATCTAATTTAGGAGCATAAGCACTTATAATATTAATAATCTTAGCATCAACAATAATATTTAAAACTATAATTATATCTCCAATTATATTAATTTTTATAACATTATCTTTTAAACTCTTATCTATAATCACACTTACATCATTTCTAATATGACTCTTAACAAAATACCATAGTTTAAATCCTAAACTATCAATCTCCTTAGTCTTCTCTCCAACCCATTTAGTTTTCTGAATGCGTAGCATATTTATCTTTATATGAATCATAATATCTATTAATTCCATTAATTTGCTTATAAGGGAACCTAAAATCTCCTATAATAACCGTATTGAAATAAATATCAACCGGAGAGGACTTTATCTTCTTAAATACCTTCAAACTATGATAAAATATAAATATATTTAAAAGTGACTTCATTGTCACCTCGATGATGACTGTGTTGAAAGAAGATCTCAACCAGAGGGTTGTTTGTAAAATCATTTATCAGAACAGAATTTTGGATTCATTTATACTGAAGAGTCTAATGTGCTTTTTACTACTGAATGATCACTTGTGACTAACTTTTACATCTGATTATTTACTCTAGTTTTTTATGTTTTGCCCTTCTAGGACATCATTTTGTTAACCGAATATAAGTTGAACAGTCCTGAGATATTTTGAGATAGATCTTAGGTAAAACTGCTCTCGGAGTGATTGGCCTGATCATTTTGCTTTGCATAACAATTTATTTATTGATTTTGAATTATGAGAGCATCTGATTTTTTTTAATATGCTACAACTTCAATTACATAATACATCTATTAGTATTTGTAGGCATGTGCTCAGAATGGAAACTCAAGATTGGCATTTTCTCTATTTGAAGAAATGAAGAGAGACCAATTGAAGCCCAATTGGGTAAGCTCTTTTGATTCTTTCATACATGCTAGGTTCTTTCTGTTTCCTTAGATAAGTGCTTGGATATATATTGATTATATGCATTTCTTATCATTACAGTTCTATGACTAATTGGTATTTAAACGGATATGAATTATCATTAATTTTCATGGCTGATTCATTAATTTGGCCCCTAGCTTTGCTCCTTTGCATGTGCTCTTGGTGCATTCCGCTTTTTTCCTTAAATCTCATTGGCCTCAAAATAAATGCTTAAATTTTGCAAAGAAAACTGCTTATTTTTTTGTTATACCTTAAAACAATTGCTTATGAGTTTATATTCAAATTAATACATTCAAAACAGGATTCCATGTTCTTGCTGCTAACTTTTAGTAGCTCTGGTAATTGACAACTCAGGTGACTTACAAAACTCTTTTGAGAGCTCGTAGCCAATATGGCTCCTTGTGTGAAGTTCAACAGTGCCTAGCTGTTTACCAGGATATGCGAAAAGCAGGGTATGTAGCATTCAAACTGCATCTTCTGAGCATTTTATCTGTGTTACTTTTTTTAATTTTGGTGGAGGCATCTGCTATCTAAGTTGTTATGGACTAGAAAGTGCCTAGATGCTAAACTGAATGATGCTATGTACCAAAAATCTATCGAAGTGGTCTTGCTACTTGAAGATTTGAGCATTTTATTTGATTTATATGATTTGAATATGTTATATTCTTGCACTTGATGAGTATGTTCAAATTCAGGTACGGTTCTAATGATTACTATCTCAAGGAGTTGCTTGAGGAGTGGTGTGAAGGAGTAATATGCAGTAACAGTCAAAAGAAAAATATGCCTAGGATTGACAAAAGATTCAACTTAAATAATTCCAAGAAACTAGGCTGTCTACTTCTTGAAAGAGTAGCAACATTTTTGCAGAAGGACACGGCTGACTATCAAGCTATTGACATCAGAGGTCTCACAAAGGTGACTTATGCATGATAAAAGAAACATTATATATTTTGAGACCAATAATTTGGATATTATTGTTGGAGACAAGTTTTTATATAGCTCATTGCCAAACTAGGTTGGTTAATTGCTTGAAATATTTCACCCAAGGCAAAATTTAAAAATTCAAACCAAACAAGTCAATAAGTAAATCATGTGTTGGATTGAATCTGGGAAATCTCCACGTCTAGCTTACGCAAACCTAGAGCTTCGGCTTTCTAAAAGTTTTTGATGTAATTCTACTTGCTGGACAAAAGGCGTGAAATGAAAGTCTAAAGAAACAATAGAGAACTAGTTAAGCTTTGCTGTAAGGGAATGGCCTTGGATCGTTATAATTTGGTCAGGGCACTGCACATATTTCTTTTGGTCCTTCAAAAGCGAAAAAAAATAAATAAAAGGCGTTGTAGAGGGAGTGCCACTGTGTGCTTTGTATGCGAGAATACATTTGATTTTTATTTTTTTTGGTTCCTCTTTCCATTGTTCTTTGCTTGAAGTCATAATACTACATCTGCTTGCACTGGCTGAAAATTTTTTTAGCGAAGTTTTTTACTTCTTTTTTCTTCGTTAGTCTATTAGATAAGTTTATTTTGTATTCGCAGATTGAAGCTAGGATTGTTATTCTTTCAGTTCTGAGGATGATTAAGGAGAACTACCAGCAAGGTGGGTACTTCTTTTCCCATGTGTATTTTAAGTTAATGAGACTAATTTGCTGAACAATTTAACACCGAAAAAAGTTCGGAAGATTATTTGATAACTGTATGTTTAATGTCAGGTAGCTGTTTTTTATCACAATAAAATTGGGTTTCCACCATGAAATTTTATCAAGGCACAAGGTGTTTATCACGGGATATGCTGTCCTTTTAAATATTAAAGTACTAGTTATTTGATGGATGTGGAATTCTTGTCCTTGAGTTGTTATAAGATCTCTGTTACCTTCAACAACGGACTAACTACAACTGCTGCATGCCTTGACTAGTATTTCTGGCGTTATGTCTTGTTGGCCAATTAATAGTAGAGGTAGGCTGCAGGGTTCTACATCGGGCTGCGTAATCCCTCTTGCAAAAGTTAGTAGTAATTTGGACGGTTTAGTGTTAAGTTATGGAGCCTAATTCTCTATTAGAATTAGGGGTGTCAAAATAGGTCGACGGGTCGGGTTTTGGTCCAACCCGAGTTGACCCGGGTCCAAACTGGTTGACCCTAACCCGACTCGGTTTTGAAAATGGGTCAGGATTGTCAACCCGGACTTGACCCATGCGGGTTACGTGGTTGACCCGATCCGACCCGCGCGGGTTAGGGTTCAGGCGCATTCGCGCTCGCTACAGGACCCAGGCAACCGGGCGATGCCAATGATGGGACAACTCGATAGACCAAACACGCATTCGCACTCGTTGCTGTTGAAATGGGACGATAAATCGAAATGGGTCGCAGCACACGGACGGGATGACGTCGAAATGGGTCTGGACTCTGGCAGCACACGGACGGGACGACGTCGATGTTGCAATCTAGGATTCCTAGTTTGTGATTTTAATGATGACAAATAATATTAATTGAATTGTTACATTTTTTTCTTAAATATTTTAGATGTTTCTCTTTTCTGTGAGCACTAACCTTTCAGGTAAGATATACTCCGCTCAAGATTGCTGAAGACTCAAGATTGGGTAGAATAGGATGTGAAAGAGTCTGTAATCTTATTTTCTTTATTTTTACTTCTTGAGTCTGGCCACATAAGAGTGTATGCAAATTGGGTGACCTTGCACATACATATAATGGTAGTTAAATATTTTTAAATTTACATTTTTTTTAAACTAAATCGTACTGTGTGATTTTCAATCGTATTGTACGATTTGTTAACGACTAATTGGAAAAATTAGTTTCTGTAAACTAATCGTACTGTACGATTTGGATCGTACCGTACAATTCGTTTCGATCTGAAAACCCTAGCCGCCAGATTAATTTAAGTAAGATTTCAAATTTTGATTTTTAAACCAATCGTACTGTTCGATGTGAATTGTACTGTACGAATATTTAAAATCTTGCTAAAATTAACTCTCATAATTAGTCAGTCAAATCATGGTTTAATTAATGATAGTTGATCGTATTGTACGATGTCAATCGTACCAGACGACTGACAGAGACAAATTTTGGTTGTCCTAGAGATCGTACCAAACAAAACTTGATTTTTGAAATAATCGTACTGTACGATGTTGATCGTACCAAACGACTGGTAGAGACGAATTTGGTCGTCCCAAAGATCGTACCAAATGAAACTATGTTTTTTGAACTAATCGTACTATATGATATTCATATCGTACTAGACGACTTGCTTAAAAACAAATAACCGTACTGTACGATGAGAACAGTACAGGACGAGTAACAGAGACGACTTTCAGTTGTCCCAGGAATCGTCCCGTATGAATAGAGAAAATCAAGCATATCGTACTGGATGATCTCTGGATCGTACTTTACGATGTATTCATAAAAATTGAACACATCGTATTGGACATTACTAGTTTTGAACTAATCATATTGTACGAACTTGAATCGTACTATACGAACAGTAACGGCTAACTTGAATTTTTAGGATTTTTTTAAGCCTATTACAAAAGCTATGTTTTAAGTTTTCTCTTAAGGAATAGAAAGAGGAACATGACTGAAGGAGGACTTTGGGAGGGAGCTTTTTGAGAAGAAAATCAGGGTTTGTGAGAGGAAGGAGAAGGTGAGCTTGACCGTGAAAGAGTAGTGTGAGGGGATCACACGGTTGCCCCAGGCTAGATGCACCCTTGCTCCCTTGTGGCCTTGGTGAGTCTTTTGGAAGCTCTCTAGGAAGAGGCTTCTTAGTCCAGTCCTAAAGTTTCTCTGCCTTATTTAGAAGGGAGAAAAAGAAGCTGAGGTTCTCTGCCTTCTCTAGGAGAGAGAAAAATGAATCAAGGTCCGCTACCGTCACCGGAAGGGTGACATAGCGTCCGGCACTCCGCTGCATCAGGTTTGGTGAAAGTGAGTTTATAAACGCTTCACATTTTGTTAGTGCAAATTCCCAGAGTGGAGTACTCCGGGGAGTAGACGTAGGTCAAGGTTGACTGAACCACTATAAAATTTCTAGTGTGCTTTTATATTTTTCGCATTTTACTTTTTTCCTTTAATTTTTGTTATAACTGCTTTGTGAATATCTGAGATCAATCCTCTGTTGTACAATTTTGAATTTCATCATCATTACTGAAATTGTTAATTTGTTAGCTTCCACATCGGGTAATTAAATTACTTATTTCAAAACTCTGAAAAATCTACAAAAGTTGTATTCCTGCTTAGGATTTCTTTAAAGTATCAATTCACCCATCCCCTCTTTGTGCATCTCGAACTCTCAGTCCAGTCGTCGATGACTCGACCGGACGCAATGGCGAAGCCAGCTGCGGGCTTGCGGCACAACGACAACTGACAGTGCGGGTCTAGCATTCACGGGACGACTCCATGAGAGGACTCGACCATACGTGGTCACAGAATGATGCTGACGAGCGCGATATTTTCTGGTCAACCTGGGTTGGTTTTGGGTTTCCGTCTTAACCCAAACCCGACCCAATTTTACAAATGGGTCGGAATCCCGAACTCGACCTGGTTCTCAAACGGGTTGACCCTAACCCGGAATTTTCAGGTTGGATTTTCGGGTCGTGTCAAATATTGACACCCCTAATTAGAATCATCATTTTAACTAATTTCTCTCTCCCCCATCATACTAAAAATAAAAAAATGGGTTTTCAATAACAAGATGTGTCACGACTCAGTCTAGAGGCTTGAATTAATAAGGCAAGAATACATGGTCGGACGTTTAATTAAAATTTTGTTTACTAGCTAATTATTTCTAATATACTAAAAAGAGCAATTAAAACCTCAAATGTATTTTAATGAAGAAGAATATTATAACTAATTTGATAAATATCATTTTTTTAGTATCATGCCTATGATACACGTTCTCTCCTATTCCACTCATTTAAATTCTTTAAAAAATACCTATATATATTTGCAAATATAAGAGTGAGTCATTGCACAGCTCCTTGAGTATGTCATACTTCTAAACAATAGTAATACATGACATTTTGATGGTGCATACTTGTTGTAAAATATAAAGTAACTTTATTTAATAACATTTAATATTTGGAATTTACCATTAATCATATCCATCTTGTCATAATTTTTTTAGAATTAATGCAACTGTCATAGAAGTCGTCGTCTTAATTAATACGAATGAAGGTACTTCCATTTTTATTTTATTTTTTGCAATAACCTTTTCCAAAACCTTTTTCATTTCACGCACGTGAGTATTTTGCTTCATCAAATAGTATCATAATTGGATATACTATATCAATTAACATGCACATACAAAAGTACCCATTTCATTCATATTGCATTCATTAGCTTTATTTGAAAATGTGAAACACAACATGTTAATTATCATATATTTTAAGATGACTAATCATTGAATATGGGAAAAATAAATCATGATTTAACTTATAATTAAATAAATATGTGTTACTATCATTCTATGCATTTAACTTAGAAGAAATAATTTCATATCATTTCAAAATAAATAATAGCTAACTTGTGTTAACTTAGGTCTATGTCATCAAGTTCAATATGATCAATTGTATTTAAAAGAGATAACATATAAGTAATTTGCAATATTTATAGGCGATTAAATGCAATTTAGAAGAAACAACACCATTATTATAATTAAGGAACATGCATACTCACCTTGAAATTGAATGTCTAGACAATTTGCTTTACTTACTACTTTGTTGTCGTCAGCTTAAGACGTATTTAATCACTTTCTCATTATCATACTTATAACTTTTCTCGTACACAAATATTCTCTACTTCTAGTATATAAAATTTTCTCCCATAAATTAAATTTATTATTTAATATATCATAAATCTAATAACTAAAATCTTAAGTACTATTTTTATACAATATAAATCTCTCTGTAATTAGCTATTGAATTTATCTAAATAGCTTTTATATTTAATTTATTTCTAAAAGAATTAAATTAATGATAAAATTTATTTTCCTCGCTCTATAAATTTATTTCTAATCATTTAAAAATTGATGAAAATCATGATTTAATTATTACTATTTTCTAAAATATAATTTCTATATTATTATAATTTTTTATATAATTTAATGATATCTCTCTTAAGTTAACTTATTATTTTAATTGACTTATTAAATATACTCATTTTTCTATAAATAGATAATTATCTTTAATTCATTCATTTTTCTTTTTAATTTATTTCTAAAAAATTAATTTATGAACTATATAAATAAAATCTCCTATGAATTTATTAGATAGAATTTACACTCTCTCCTTCAAAAATCATAATCTACTTATAAATATTTTATATTACAATATTTTAAATTTATTATTCTAATTATATGTGGGCTCCAAAAATTCGCACCCCGACCTCCCGATAATGAGAGAGAACTTTCGATTAAGGCTAGTCGTCAAATAAATACATTGTATCCGTAGATGCGTGATATTCGACATATAGTAGTAATAGCATGAGTTTGGTTGAAATTTTAATATTTAAAATCAGAAATTCACCACCTTGCACTTAAAGCAGATGGTGGGGGAAGGATGATGGATCCAAGAATTTAGTGTCATTGGGGTGCTTACGGGCTCTGGCCATGATCATAATATAGTGGTATCATTTGGCGGCAAACCACCTGGTTTAGAAGGCCCCAGTCATAACCATTTATCGGTGGTACCATTTGGCAGCAAAATCGCCGGTTAGAGGACACTTCACACCCCTTGCTGGCAAGAGATCATTTGAGAATGAATTTTAGTGATATTCTCGACCAGACATTAACTCTTTGTGAGCTGAAGTGATATTTAAATTTTTCCACCTTGACAAACTATTGCGGAACGTGGATGTGTTTTGCTTTAAGCGTTTGGTGATTGATTTCAATTTTAATTATTTTTGAATATTAGGAATGACCTTTCTTTATTAGATTTAAACGAGAATTTGACTTTTAATAGGACACAATGGAGAAAAAGGATTCATGTAGCTGACCCCACGTAGTGGGATAAAGGCTTGATGTTGTTGTTGTTGTTGGTATTTTTGGAGTTTTGAATCACAGACATTTGAAGGTGTAAAGTATTTATAATTAATCCCTCCGGTTGAGATTTACGTTCAACACGGCCATTATCGGGGTGGATGGGGTCATTTGAAAATATTTGTATTTTGTGGATTGAACCTTGTCGACTCTGTTAACTTGCCGACATAGGATCGGGTTCATCAGCTGTATATTTTTATTTAATGAATTTTCTTTTTTATAAACTTTGAAGGCCTAATATGAACGTGTTAAAACTAATATCTCGATCGACACTTTGACCGTATATTTATTTAATAATTCAAGCTGTGTCGCCTCCTATTCATTTGCATAGAATGATCAGTCTTGAACTTAAGTTCTTTTCTTGATGGGCCTTCTACAGCATCTCATAGAAGCTTGTGTCGGGGCATTTTGGTCGTATGATGGGTCTTCTACAGCAGCTCGTAGAAGCTTGTGTTCGTCGTAACCTTTCTATATTGATCCGTAGGTGGCATGTTGAGTGCACGACGGGTCTTCTACAGTGCCCCATAGGCACTTGCATTTGCTGCATGTCACTCGCTTCGGGTTACTAAGGGATTGATGTATTCGCTCTCCATTAAGTGATCGTCAACCACAAGGGCGTTGTAATGTTCATTGCTCGTCGCTGCTTACAGGCAGATTATTGTACTTTCTTACATGACTTATGCAAACATTAGATACAAATTGCCGTCATTCATATACAGCTTGCAATTTTACTTAGGAACTTGTGTGTCTGTTTGCAAGGCTGAGTATATTCACTTGCATTCTTGATGTTGATTGCGAGGTACTACTACATTCATTGCTTGTTGTTGGTCAGTACCTTTGTGTGAACTGTTGTATGCATGACGGGGTCTTTGATTTCCATCAAAGGATAAGTCATCAATAGATGTTCATATTCATCGTTTGGTACATGATGCTTGCGTATGTTCATAAGTAGTGTTTTGTTCGCCGATAAGCTAGTGCATTTGACTGCATAGAAGTTATTGTTGGAGTCCATTGCATTCACCATGTGTTGTCTCTCCTCACTTGCAGATGTTCGATGAATTTACTTGCAAGCTTATATTGACTGGAGAGGGGTTGTTACATTTACAGCTTATATGTTGTCGTTGCTCGCAAGCGTATTAGTGTATTCAGTTGTCAGTTGGCTGGTGTTGAACAAGCAAGTTTGGATATAGGGAGACTACTACATTCACAGCTTATTCATCATCATGTTGTTAGTCATGATTTGCATGTGTTACAAACTTATTGCCTTTCTTCATAGACAGCACGTTGTGTTTGTGCGAAGGAGTTATTATACTCGTAGCATGTTGACCGTTGTTATTCATAAGGAACTGTTGTATTCATTCGCCAGTGGATTGTCATTGATTGCAAAGATGTCGCAACATTCATTTTCTTCTCCTCATGCATGTTGGTTGTTTCTGTGTGCACTGAGGGTTGTTCACCATGAGTTCCTTTGTTTGATTGTTTACATTCATTTGAATGCATTCGATGATTAGTTATCATTTGGCTTTGATATTCTCATTTTGTTCATACATCTATCAACAGATTTTGTTCAAAAATTTCAACATAAGACTCTTGATTGTTTGTTCAAATGATAGTGATTTAGCATTTAAATTTTTAATTTAAGATTGTGCATGTTTAACTGAATGTCTGGTTCCCTGCAGTTACAAGTCTTGTTCCCAGTAATTGTGAGTTCAGTTGTTTGTTCAAATTGTTCAAGTCCACTGTCGTTCAATGGCTTCCCCGTTTGTACATTCTTGTTCAAATTAGGTCCCTGTTTGGTTTAGATTTCGGCAGTCTCCCGGCATCTTCCCCGTGTAGGGGAAATTTCAGAAGTCTGGGCCATCCCACCACGCTACGAGAGCATGTATGGTGGGTGTCGAGTGACACCGCAGCCGTATTTGTTCAATCCCACCACATTACAAGAGCATGTATGAATCTTCGAGGTACTTATTCGAAAACCTGCAATTGATTTTCCCTCCAGCACTGAGGTAGGTGTGGTTACTTATAAGTGTCCCCTCCACGCTATGAGAGCATGTACAAGGGCTACCCGCCTCGCCATAAGCGTCGCATCGGGCTCCCTCCCACCGTGCTACGAGAGTGCGTATAGGGGGTTCTCCAGCTCTCTGCAAATGCCGAGAGAAGGATTTTTGAGTTTAACGAATTATACCTACGCGTGTGGCGGTAGATGACGATAAAAAATGCACAAAAACTTCCATCTTTTTTTTCCTCTCATTCTTCCTTTTCTTTTCTTCCTTTTTTCTTAGATATGCGCGCGCGTGCTCTCACGCGCGCGCGCTTGTATATATATACATGTTTATGTATATATATACATGTATATGTATATTTCTAATGTTAACGCATAAAATTAATTTAAAAAAAATAGAAACTAATGACACTAATAGTAATATTAATTTAACTAATAACAGCAATTGATGTTTGTAATAATGAAAGGGAACAAATAAGTATCACTAATAATGGCATAAGTACTTACTTTCTTCCTCCCCTTTTTTTTTGAGTAGTTAAGTGGGGAGATGTATGTGGAAGAAGGGCTTTGGCTTGTAGTTGAATGAAGACTTAAAGCAAAAGATGTTGTTGTAGTGGGAGAATAGAAAGTGAGGGGAGTTAAGCTTTTTTCCGTCTTCCTCCTCTTTTGTTATTATATGGAGGTGAAGGGTGGTTGAAGCTAGTTTATGTAGAGATTGGTTGATCTGAGTTGAGAGAGGTTTGGATATTGCAGTTGGCTTACGGCTAGGTCGAGTGATTCAAACAAGGAGATGGCACAGTGAACAGAAATCAGCAAGCTTGAGGGATTTCAAAAGCTGGAATTCGTCTACGGTGTGCAGGTATGTCGGCTGCAGAATAGGAATGGATGACTGCTAGCATTTGGACGGGCTTTGAACAGGAGGTGGGTCGGAGATAGGAATCAAGTGAGGTGGTGTTGGTGTTAGGTCAGGAGACACGGACAGACGATGGGATCTGGCGTGGAGGCGGCAGGTGAGGTTTGGTTTGAGAAAGGGGGGGAGAGCTGGATCACTTTTCACGTGAAGAGGGGAGGGAGACGGACGTGCAGAGCTTATAATCGTGAGTTTTGATCGGGATTGTGGAGGAAACGGACAGGGTTAAGGGAGAAGACATCGAACGTTAGGTCGGGCCCTTTGGTTGGACGAAGTCGCACGTCTAGACGTCGATGGGAAGATTTGTGTGGGTTTGAGATATGTGAAGGGAGGAAGGAATCGGCCAGTTGAAGTGTGGATTGCTGCTGGTTCGTGAAGGTTTGCGATCAGGAAAGCTTCGTATGTTTGCGACCGTGTGTGGAAGACGAAGCAGAGGAATGAAAATGAACCCCGCAGAGGAACTAACTTTTTGTTCGCTTTATTTCAATTTAATGACGAGTGAAGAGTTAATGAGTTGCAACTAACGCTGCCTTCATTGAATTCACCAGATTTAGATGCAAAATTGGCGAATTTTATGAGATTTCTGAGGAGCATTTCGACGGTTTAAGGTTTGAATTTTAATATGATTAGATTTTTTTGTTTGACTTTAATTTTGTTAAATTAATAGTAATATTAATAATAATAATAATTTATTTTATTAATATCATTATTAATTTAAAATGACAGTGACATGACATTCACTCAAAATCCTCTCGTTTCAGGTGTATTTCCTCAATTTGTGTGCAATCACCTCAAAAATCACGTCAATCTGCATGCACAATTTTTGTTGCACAAATTGTCAATTATTTTTTAGTATTGTCGACATTTCGGATGCAACGGTGAAATTTGTTTTACAATCAGACGTTGTTTGGGCAACATTACATGATAATTATCTCGGTTTGCGCGTCGTTGCCTCGGAACCTGTGCTGATCTCCTCACGCGACTTTAATTGATCAAATTGACAGTAAATTTTTAGTATTAACGGTGTTCCAAATGCAACGACAACGACTGTTTTGTGATCGGACGTCTTTGGCAACGTCGCGCGCCAATTTCTTCAATTTGCATGTCTCCTCGGGGTTCATGCCGTTTCACCAGGCAACTCCAATTGAACAAGTTGATAGTGATTTATGAGTCAATAAAGTTCCAGACGCAATAGCTAAATCTGTTTCGCGATCAGACATCGTTTGGGTGACGTCTCGCTTTAATTCCGAGTGTCGGTCGTCCCTTTGGACTTATCTTGTCCATTTGACTGCGAGGGGTTCCCTCTTAGGAGAACTCGGCGTCCTGATTGCAACGGCTCATTCTGTTTGGCAATCAGAGGTTGTTTGATCTTTCAAGTGATGCGTCACGTCGACACGCGCGTTGCTTGATTCGTCGGTTTTGCCCTTTTTGCACGTGGTTTGCTGTGTAGGGGTCAACATTATAAAAATAAATATTAATTTAATAAATTTAAAAATATCATCACCTAACACATATATCTATTTTAAATTTTAGATTATAAATTAGGTTTTATTATAAGAATAATATTTTAAGTTAAATTCAATCTTATCTTTCCCCCAATTGCAAGTCCTAGTCGTTTGCCTGAGCTCGTCGCTTGCATTCCCCACCCGTACATGCTTTTTATCCAGTCGTAGCCACAAGCTGCATGACATGAGCTTGTCGGCCTCTCACGTACAACTCACTCCCCTTATCTTACTCTTCTCACTTGCTCCAGCCCACGGATTTCTTATCTCTTGCTTTCGCTCTCACTTTAACTCTCTCCCAGTCTCTCCTCATCTCCACCTCTTCCAATTTTAAAGGAACGAAGGCTTTTCAACTCCTCACAACATCAAGATACTGTAACCGATGAACTCTTCGTCAACTCCAAGTGACAGTTTTGATTTGGTTGCAACTCTTCATTTCTTCTCCTTCGCGATTCCAAGTAATGGAACCAACGACAACACCAAAACGACGGAGCAAGTCCCTTGTCATCCTAGTGACTCGAAATCGACACAGTCGGTCAATTGCTTTCCCACATTGAACCCTTCATTTTCTGCACATGACTCCAGAGGACAAGAACGATGGCTTTTGTTTGGGGTATTACAAGAATAGAGGTATTGGAGGAGAAGCAGCAGCGGTGCATTGGTGGTGGTGGTGCATCAAGATCAGGTGCAAGCATGAGGGTCAAGTGGTTGCAAGTTTGAAATCTTGCGGTTCTTCTCGAGTTTAATTTTGTTTAGGTACAATAAATATATTGAATTTGAATATAAAGTCTACAATAACAACAACAAGGCTTTATCCCACTACGTGGGTCGGCTATATGAATCCTTTTTCTTCATTGTCCCTTTAAGAGTTAAATTCTCATTTAAATCTAAAAAAGAAAGGTCATTTTTAATATCTTCTAGCCAAGTCTTTTTAGGTCTGCCTCTACCTTTCTTAACATAAGTCAAATCTAATACATCAACTTTCCTAATCGGGTCATTGAAAGGCAAGTTTTATGCAACCAAACCATCTAAGGCAACTCACTCTAATCTTATCTTTCACTGGATCTACTCCAACCTTTTCACATATATGCTTATTTTGTATGTTGTCTAAGAGTAAAGCCATTCATCCACCTGAGCCTCCTCATCTCTGCAACACTTAACTTAATATTATACTTCTCTTTTAATGGCCAACATTTTACACCATAAAGCATTGCAGTTCTCACCGCCATCTTATAGAATTTTCCCTAAAGTTTGAGGGGGGCTTTTCTATCACTCAACAAGACTGATGCATTCCTCCACTTCAACCATCCAACTTGAATTTGAATATAAAGTCTATAATTTAAATATTTAAAATAGCAAAAATTCTATTTTTTTAGGTTTATGCTTTTTCAAAATTGTGTTAAAATTGCACTAAGGGGTGCCTTGAGGCATGCCTCACCTCTACTAAGGCATAAGCATTATCTGGCAAGCTTGAGGCATACACCTTATTGGCTTTTTTTTAAATTGCGTTGAGGCATGCTTTGAGGCTAATCTCTAATAGTGTAATTTTAAACTATGGATATGACTCATTTCAATTGAAGAACAGAGGTATGGAAAGAGGCTTCATCGGCCATGCAGCCAAGAACAAATCTTCCATCGAGTGGCACAATGACAATGTAGGTTTGCCTCTGTGATAGCAACAAGAGAACAGGGTGAAGAGGATGTGGTTTATAGTTGATACAGGAGCCGATGAATTTGATGCTTGGGGTTTCATGACCTATCTAAATACTTGGAATATCATGTTGGGAACAACAATTGGATGGTAATTTAGTTCTTTCAGCGATAGCTAAACAATCAAATAAATAACATTCAAAATATTGTAAATAGCCACTAGCCATCAATTACCAATTTGAACAAATATTACAAAATTCATGCCCATTTTCACTCGGATGTTTTTTCTGTATATGAAGCCTTCTCAATAAGCTATTTATTCAATTCGGGATTTTCTTGAAATATTTAATTAGGGGTTGAGTTTTCTTCATCAAAACTCAGTAGTTGATTTAAGATCTATAATATAGAAATAATTAAGAAATATATATGAGTAGTCATAATTTATCTTTTGTTGCAATTCAGGATCCCTAGTATCTGATTTTGATGATGACAAATAATATTGACTGGATTACTATGTTCTTCCTTGAAAAATATAGATGTTTATATTTGTCTGTGAGCATTAACATTTTAGGTAAGATACACATCGCTGAAGACTGTTGGAGACTCAAGACTGAGTAGAATAGGATGTAAAAGAATTTGTATTTTGTATTTTCTTTATTTTTCACTTTTTGAGTCTGCCACAAAATATTGTATGCAAATGGGCTGACCATGCACAATTACACAGGGGGAGAGTTTTTTTTAAGATAAAAAAAAATATTTTAAAGGAAATTGTACTGAGCTATTTTGAATCGTATTGTACAATCTGTCATTAAAACTCAGGTTTAACGGCTAATTCTAAATGATTAGTTTGTGTACTAATCGTACTGTACGATGTAATCGTACTGTATGATTTGTTTCCATCTGAAAACCCTAGCCGCCAGCATAATTTAGGTAAGATTTTGAATTTGATCTGTTGAACTAATCGTATTGTACGATATTAATCGTACTGTACAATTACTTAAAATCTTACCAAAATTATTCCCCGTAATCAGGCAATTAAATCGTGGTTTATTAATGACTGTCATTCGTACTGTACGATAGTAATCGTACTATACAAACCATGGTTTAAAATTGCGCAATATGAGGCTCGCCTTGAGGCCCGCCTTTGCGCAATTCCATTAAAAAACGCCTCGATGCTTATGCCTCAAGTTTTTTTATGAGGCTTACGCGGTTGAGGCCTGCCTTGAGGCCCGCCTCGCCTCACTGGCATGAGGCTTACGCCTCACGCTATATATAGTAAAACTTACATAAATCTTGAAGTAAATGCCCGACATTGAACGCTATAGGAGAGGAGGAAGGGGAGAGAGCAATTCATCATAATGATGATTCAAATGAAGAACCCCTTAGTGATGCTGATGACTTATGAGTTCTTATGTGATATGTCATTGTTATTTATTTTTGGAAATTTGAATTATATGTTAATGAAAAGAATACTGGAATTTGCGAAAGATAGAATTTTGAGTTGAACTATATTTCATGTTGTCTTATTATTGAGATATTTAAATTTCACTGCATATCTTATGCTTTTTTATGTTTTATATTATTCACTCATTAGTATATAAAAAATTTATCATTTTATGTTTACGCAATCTTTTGATTTTGAGGCTTACGCCTCAAAACGCCTTGAGGCTAGCGCCTCGCCTCACAAATGAAAAACGCCTCAATACCCGAATACGCAATTTTAAACATTGATACAAACTACATAGACAAATTTTGTCGTCCCATAGATCGTACCAGACAAAACCACGGGTTTTTAAACTATTCGTCCCGGACGATATTTGTATCATACAAGACGATGAACTGAATTGAACTATTTGTAATATACGAAGTGTACAGTGTGGACGATTAACTGAGACGATTTTCGATCATCCCATAAGTCGTCCCGTACGAACAGTGGAAAATAAAACGATCGTCTAGGACAATCTTTTGATCGTACTGTACGATATGCTTAAAATTTGTGAACTGTTCGTCTCCCTTCGTACTAGACGGAATTGATTTTGAATTGATCGTACTGTACGAATAGTGTCAGCTGAATTGAATCATTAGGGTTTTCTGAAGCCTAATACAAAAAGAAGTTTTCTTATTTCTATGAGGGTGTGAAGAAGAGGAACGTCATATAACTGAAGGAACTCTTGAGAAGGAGCTTTTGAAGAAATCCAGGGTTTGTGAGAGGAAGGAAAAGGTGAGCTTGAGCGTGAGGGAGGAGTGTGAGGGGATCACACAATTGCTCCGAGCTAGTTGTACGCTTGCTCCTCCTATGGCCTTAGTGAGTTTTGTGGAAGCTCTTTAGGGAGAGAGGCTTCAAGGTCAACGTCCTCGAGGTTCTCTGCCTTCTCTAGGAGGGAGAGAAAGGAGAAGGTCCGCTGCCGTCACTAGGAGGGTGACATAGCGTCTGGCACTCCGCCACACCGGGGAAGGTGAAAGTGAGTTTTGTCAAGGCTTCTCCGCCTTGCTGTGCGAGCAGAAGGAGAATCAACTTTTACTACTGCAACTCTCGGAGTGGAGGACTCCGAGGAGTGGACGTAGGTCAAGTGACCGAACCACTATAAAAATTTCTGGTGTGCTTTTTCCATTTTCCGCATTTTACTTTTCTTGCATTTATTTTCTGTGATAACTGCTTGGTGAAAAAGATTTTAGTTTTTCCATTGTGAGATTTAGAACTTTATCATCATTGTTGTAATTATGAACGAATTGTTAGCTTTTGCATGTGACTAGTTTAAAAAATTAACTCGTGTTTAGGATTTATTTTTAAAATACAATTCACCCCCTCCCCCTCTTGGCGCATCTCGTACTTTCAAGTGATATCATAGCGGGGTTTCAAAATAGTGTTTTAAAAAATCTAGAGACATACAATCCATGGCACAGTTTGGTAACCGTAACACTGCGGAGGGTTATTCAATAACCCGTCCATCCTTATTTGACAATATATCATTTGACTTTTGGAAAATTCACATGTCTACGTTTTTACAATCTATAGACTATCGCATTTAGATGCTGGTACAAGAAGATTACTATGCACCTTTTCATCTCACGAATGGCGTTAAGATTGTTTTATCATTTATTGAATAGAGTAATGAGGATAGGGAACTTGCACAATTAAATGCAAAATGCTTAAATTATTTCTTTTGCGCATTGAAATTAGAAGACTATATGCGAGTGTCTACTTATAGTACTGGTAAGGAGATCTGGGATACAATGTGTATCACATACGAAGGAACCAGTGAGGTTAAACAGTCTAGGCTAAACATATTACTACATGATTACGAACTATTTCGCATGAAACTTAGTGAGACTGTATCTGAAATGTACACTAGATTCACCCAGATTATGACATCCTTGCATGCTCTAGGAAGAGAGCTATCTAATTCTAAAAAGTTAATAAAATTTTGAGATGCTTACCCAGTTCTTACGATGCAAAAATAACTACAATAACTGAGTCCAAAGATTTAAATGTTTATTCAATTGATAATTTGCTTGGGTTGCTCATTGCCTACGAGCAAGGAGTGAGTTAAAGGTAAAGTGATGCAGGAGAAAAGGAGCGAACTGTGGCTCTAAAAGTGAATAATTCAGAAAGTGACAGTTCTGTAGCAGAGGAAGATGACGACATAGCCTTGATGACTCATCAGTTTAAAAATTTTCTGAAAAGGAAGCAACGACGTTATCAAAATAACTGGAACAAAGGTAAAAGCTCAAAGAATATCAAAGTTACATCTGACACAATTTTCTTCGAGTGCAAAAACCCAGGTCATCTCCGAGATGATTGCCCCAACGTGAAGACTCACCCTACCAAGGATAAGGGCGAGGAGAAGTCAAAGTACAAGAAGGGCAAGCTAAAACACAAAAAGCCTTTTGGGCTGACTCTGTTTCAGAATTGTCAGAAGAAGAAGCAGAAGAGAAGGTAACGAATTTATGTCTTATGACTAATGATAACCTTGATCAATCAGATCAAGATGAGGTATGTCAACTCTCTTATGATGAATTATTAGTTATTTTTGAAAAAATTCATGACTAGTATAGAAAGTTAAAGAAAATGCATGCTAGTCTTAACACTGATCTTAATACTTTACAAAAAGAGCATGCTAGTTTAGTTAAAGAACATTATGACTTAGATAGAGATCACATGTCCCTGCTTGATGAATTTGATACATTAAACAAGAAGCTTGTTGAATTAACTGCTGCACATGATTCCTTGAAATCATCACATGTTGATCTAGAAAATGCATTTAAGGAATTAGAAGAACTCACATGTCAACTAGATAGCAATAAGCATGCATTGAAACTAGAAGTGATAAGCTACGAAAGTGTAAATGAATACTTAAGAGCAAAGGTTATAGCATTAAAAAATAATAAACCATTACCCTCACGTGTCCAGTTTGACAACCCCTCAACATCGCAAGCATCACACAAACTTAGGAAGAGGCACCATCACCCACACAAGTTAGTAAACTCATTTCTCGGTGTTAGGTGTTACTCTTGTGGCATGCGTCACATAGCCCGCACTTGCACAATTCACTGTAGGACACATCTAGTGTGGAGACCTAAATTGCATTCATCACAGTATAACATGCATATATCTCATTCATTCAAGCATAAGGAGGAACCCAAACTCAGTTGGGTTCTCAAAACTAACCTTTAATTGACATTGTAGTGGTGCTCTCATAAAATGCCTAGTGAGAGCATGTGGTACATGGACAGTGGCTGCTCGAGACATATGATTGGAGATGTGAAGCAATTCATGACACTGGAGGCCAGGTCAGGAGGTAAAGTGACTTTAAAAGACAACACCATCATGAAGGTGGTGGACTCAAGTATCATTGGTAATTCTAAAAATTTTGTAATAAAAAATATTTTATTAGTTGATGGTTTAAAGCACAATCTGTTAAGTATTAATCAACTATGTGATAAGAGTTTTGACATAAAATTTCTTACTAATAAATGCATGATTAGCTTAAATGACAAACTTGTGTTAGAAGAAAAATGGATAAATAATGTATATATGTTAGACCTCAATTGCATTAAAAATTCAAAACCTTTATGTTTAAAATAATAGCTGATGACTCTTGGCTATGTCATCGGAAATTATGTCATGCCAGTATGAAAATACTTAGGAATATCCATGGTTTAAAATTGCGCAATATGAGGCTCGCCTTGAGGCCAGTCTTTGCGCAATTCCAGTAAAAAACGCCTCGATGCTTACGCCTCGCGTTTTTTTTATGAGGCTTGCGCCTAAACTTGGTTGAGGCCCACCTTGAGGCCCGCCTCGCCTCACGCTATATATATATTAAAACTTACATAAATTTTGAAGTAAATGCCCAACATTGGACTCTATAGGAGAGGAGGAAGGGGAGAGAGCAGTTCACCATAATAATGATTCAAATGAAGAACCCCTTAGTGATGACACTGCTGATGACTTAAGAGTTCTTATGTGATATGTCATTGCTATTTATTTTTGGAAATTTGAATTATAAGTTAATGAAAAGAATAATGGGGTTTGGAAAAGATAGAATTTTGAGTTGAATTATATTTCATGTTGTCTTATTAATGGGATATTTTGATTTCACTTCATATCTTATGCTTTTTTTATGTTTTATATTATTCACTCATTAGTATATAAAAAAATTATCATTTTATGTTTACGCAATCTTTTCATTTTGAGGCTTACGCCTCAAAACGCCTTGAGGCTTACGCCTCGCCTCACGAATGAAAAACGCCTCAATACCCGAATACGCAATTTTAAACATTGGGAATATCCACTCAAAAAGATCTAGTTAGAGGCATACCTAAGTTAGACTTCACTAAGGACCATCTATGTGATGCCTACCAACTAGGAAAACAAGTGAAATCATCATTTCATTCAATCAAGGATATCAACACCACTAGGCCACTAGAAATTCTTCACATTGACCTATTTAGACCTGTTAGTACAGCTAGCCTAGGAGGAAAAACTTATGGATTTGTAATTGTGGATGATTACTAGAGATTTACTTGGGTAAGATTCTTAGCACATAAAAGTGAGTCATTTGAAGAATTTAGAACTTTCTCCACTTGGATTCAAAGGAAATTAGGTTGTGAAATCTCAACAATCCATAGTGACCACGGTGGAGAATTTGAGAATGATAGGTTTGAATCGTTCTGTCAAGAGATAGGAATAGAACATAACTTCTCTGCCCCTAGGACCCCTCAGCAGAATGGAATAGTTGAGAGAAAGAATAGAACCTTGGTTGAAGCTGCTAGGGCAATGTTAGTTGAATACACTCTTTCTAAATATTTTTGGGCAGAAGCAGTCAATACTGCTTGTTATGTTTTAAATAGGGTGAATGTTATACCTAAACTTAACAAGACACCTTATGAACTCCTTAAGGGTAGGACACCTAATCTTGCTCACTTACATATTTTTGGATGCAAATGTTTTATCTTAATCAATGGTAAGTCACCCTTAGGAAAGTTTGATCCTAAATCTGATGAAGGTGTTTTCTTAGGCTATTCATTTGTAGGTAAAGCCTATAAAATCTTCAATAAGAGGACCCTTGTAGTAGAAGAGTCTACCCATGTCGTATTCGATGAATCAAATAAGACTTCTGAACCTAATCCTGAAGAAGAAGAAGGTGAGGTCATTCATGAGGTAGAAACCATAGCTTTAAAAGATAGAGTAGAACCTCTAGAGAAATTGCCTAGAGATTGGAGATATTTTTCTAGTCATCCTAGAGAGTTGATCCTAGGAGACCCATCTGAATGTGTAAAAACTAGGCATGAACTTAGGAAGGAAGTTAGTCATTCTGCTTTTATCTCCATGATTGAACCCACCAACATAGATCAAGCCTTAGTAGATGAATGCTGGATCCAAGAAATACAATAAGAGCTAAACCAATTTGTTAGGAATGATGTGTGAGAATTAGTCAAGAGACCTAAGGAACAAAGTGGGTTTTTAAAAATAAGATGAATGACTCTGGAATAGTAGTGAGAAATAAGGTCAGATTAGTAGTTAAGGGGTATAATCAAATTGAGGGAATAGATTTTGAGGAAAACTTTGCCCTAGTAGCTAGACTATAAACCATAAGGGTACTCTTAGCCTTTGCTTGCTTCAAGGGTTTTAAATTATATCAAATGGACATTAAGAGTGCTTTTCTAAATGGGGTAATCAAAGAAGATGTTTATGTTGAGCAACCCCCCGAATTTGAAAACTCACAATTTTCAAATCATGTATTTAAATTGAAAAAGGCATTGTATGGGCTAAAGCAAGCACCTAGAGCCTGGTATGAAAGACTTAGCACATTTCTATTAGATAGAGGCTTTGTTAAGAGTAGTGTGGACACCACCCTCTTCTTAAAAAGAGTAGAAGATGAGATACTCATTGTTCAGATTTATGTAGATGACATCTTGTTTGGATTATCAGAGAAAACCTTATGCAATGAATTTTTAAAATCAATGAGTGACGAGTTTGAAATGAGCGTGATGGGAGAACTTAATTACTTCCTTGGATTCAGTGTAAAATAGATGGAAGATAGAACATTTCTTAGCCAATCTAAGTACATCAAGGATATTCTGAAAAAATATGAAATGGATAATGCTAAGGCCAGGAACACACCCATGAGTTCTACCATTCAATTAGATAAAGATCCAAATGGAAAGTCAGTAGACCAGAAAAGTATAGGGGAACAATTGGGTCACTCATCTATTTAACTGCAAGCAGACCGGATATAATATTTAGTGTATGTCTTTGCGCCCGATTTCAAGCCGACCCAAAAGAATCCCACACATGATTGCTATCAAGAGAATTCTTAGATATCTACTAGGCACCCCAAACTTAAGAATTTGGTATCCTAGACACAACATTACATTTGAAATCTTAGAGTATTCAGATTCTAATTTTGCAGGATGTAGGGTAGATAGAAAAAGCACCTCTAGTACCTGTCAATTGATAGGACAATCCTTAGTTTCATGCTCTAGTAAAAAATAAAATTCGGTAGCCATTTCAACAGCTGAAGCACAATATATAGCAGTAGGAAGTTGTGTTGCTCAAGTTTTATGGTTAAAATAACAATTTTTAGATCTTAGACTACCTGTATGAACCATCCCAATTATGTGTAACAACACTAGTGCATTTTGTATATCTAAAAATTCAATTCAACACTCACGCACAAAGCATATAGATATTAAGCATCACTTCATAAGAGATCATGTAGCCAAGGGAGATATCGAACTGTATCATATAACTACAGGAGATCAACTGGCTGATATATTCACAAAACTATTAGCTTATGACACCTTTAGCACCTTGAGGACAAAATTGGGTATCATAGACATTCATGCTTAATCGAAGAAAAATTTAAAAAAAAAGGATTTCCTGATCATCTCACACACATCTTAGTGACACCAAAACCTTAAATTTTTTTTATATCATACTGTACGATACACAATCGTATTATACGATCTTCACAATTACACAAATCACAACCCTTAATTCCATCAACGGTCCAGATTTGCTTGCTAATATATTCATCATACTGTACAAATCCCTTAAGATCGTCCAGTACGATACCGATCCCTATTTATAGTATAATATTATATATATATATATATATATATATATATATATATATATATATATATATATATATATATATATATATATATATATATATATATACACACAATAAAAGAGAAATATAGGGAGAAGAATTTTTAAGCATGCAACAAGGCAACAAGATTTGAAGTCTCGGGGTTGATTCGGTCCCCTGAAGCCCTTGGTCGTCGACCTGATCCGACCGAGGGAGCGCAGACACTACTCTTCCAATCTCCTTACCGTTAATTTGATCCGGTCAAGTCGAGCCAAAAGGGCAAATGCCCTCCTTACCTCCTGGCGCCGGGGAGGGGACGCCGGAAGGTTGCCTAAATTTTCTCAAAAATTCGAGACTTAGCCAAATTTTTGGGAAAATTGAAAAATGCTTAAATGATCATTTAATTTAAAAATAATTGCAAAATTAATTAATAAATTAAAAAAAAAGGATTTGCAAACAGGTACGAAATCAAATTGAAGATTTTGAAGGAAGTCTCGGGGTTTGATTACGTCCACCGAAGCTCTCGGTCATCGAGTTAATCCGACCGAGGGATTGAAAATTTGAAGACCCATTCTCCTCGCCGTCGATTTGATCCGGTCGAGTCGAGCCAAAAGGGCAAATGCCCTCCTTACCTCCCGGCGCATGGGAGGGGACGCCGGAAGGCTGCTAAAATTTCTCCGAAAATATTGGACTTGTGAATTTTTGGGAAAGTTGGAAACACATGACTTGCAAATTTGGATAATTCAAATTAAAATTTGATTAAATAATGAATTTAAAATGATTTAAAATAAAATTTAATAACTAACTCTAATCAATTCAAACTTAAAATTAAAAATAAGACAATAAATTGAATTGTAATTCTGATTTAACTAAAACAGTTAACTTTAAGGTTAATTAATATTGAAATCAGAAAATAAAATCAATTTAATAATGTAATCAAATAAGTAAACTGACTAATTAACTTAACTGAACAAATTAAATGATTTAAAATTAATAAATCCAACAAATAACTAAGCTTTGAATTAATCAATTGAATTGGTTAATAGAAATCAGGAAAACTTGAAGCTTTTAGAATTATTAAAACTAAAATTGAATAACTAAATTTAAATAGTTAAATAAATTCACAAAACTATTTAAACTTTAACTAAATTAAAATCAATCGAGCCTTAATTGGAACTTTAATTTAAACTAATTAAATAGTTTTAAAATACACTTAAAATCTAAACTAACCAACTGAACAATTGATTTTAAATTGAAACTTAATTTTAAATTTAGAATTCATTTAATTAATCAACATAATTAATTGATGCAATTGAAATAAAATGCAAGAAATCAATGTTTTCCATTAGTCCAATCTATATACAAACTCTCAAATTGACAATTCTCCAAAGGGCTACAGATTGACTCAAGCACAAGAACACAAAACTCTCTAGTAGCTCTCAAACAACATTAGCAACAAAGAGCTCTCCAAACAATTCGCCAACCAACACATATAGAAAGATGAGTAGTGAATGTAATACATCAACATTCTAAGTTGGCCTACAGAAAAAATACATTAAACTTTTACAAATGATAATAGGGGATATATAATAATTGCAAATATGTTCTCATAGTCAACATCAGTCAAGCTTCTAGAAAGTACGTACGAGCTCCTACGAACTATTGTAAGAGATCCATCATATATCCAATGTATTACCAACAAGAAAATACAAGAAGGATTATGTAGACAGGAACACCTGTTGGTATTAATGAGAGATTCGCCACAATCACAACAAACCTACGAGTGTTAATCGACAACAAGTAATGGAGGTTACGACACCCGTGCAGTCGATCTCAATACAATGTCAATCGAAT
This sequence comes from Dendrobium huoshanense, assembly GCA_016618105.1. Classification (NCBI taxonomy): domain Eukaryota; kingdom Viridiplantae; phylum Streptophyta; class Magnoliopsida; order Asparagales; family Orchidaceae; genus Dendrobium; species Dendrobium huoshanense. The sequence continues at coordinate 6,082,491 of CM028349.1, read as the reverse complement.
ACACCGATTCCTTACAAATAATGATAAACAACATACAACAACTGCAGGCTTCCATGAATTACAGCAGAAGATCTGTTAGTGCACTACAATTCACATGCAGAAAGCAACAAGTTGTGCATAACAATCTACCTGTATGAAATTTTGGGCTTCTAAATAAAATCACTTACTTAAATGAGTCATATTTAAATATTTTAAAATACCCCTTATGTATTAGATATGATCCCTTAAACTGAAATACACCCCTGCATGTGCTCCAGTCAACATGTTAAGTTACAATCCAAATGTCCGAAAATGTTGCGTAAGGTCAAACGCTATCAACCGCATGTGCTCCGATCGTCACACCTGAATCCCAAATCTAACGATTCGAGAATGTTGCGCGGATCTAAATTCAAGTTTCATCCTCCTCCACGAAAGGGCTGGAGTTGATACGACTTGAATTACAAAATACATACCAAATTCCTACGAAAATGCTAGTGACTTTAACATTGCCCCGATGATGGCCGCATTGATAGAAATTCTCAACCGGAGTAGTCAAATCTCAAATCCAATAAAATCAAGAATCCCTAAAATAAAATCTATTACATAAAACTTAAAACTAAAACCCATCCACCTCTCGCAACCATTTGTCGGGGGTGATAAATTTGAAAATAATCTCAGCTCACAAAGAGCGAATGCGTGTCGGGTGTATCGCTAAAGTTCATCCTCAAATAGTCTCTTGCCAACAGGACGTGGCACGTGCCCTCTGATCGAGTGGTTTTGCCGCGAAATGACACTATTATATTACGATCACGGCCAAAACCCGTATGTTCCCTAAAGGCTTCAAAGCCTTGAGTTATGAATCATAGGGTATATTTGATAGGCATAAAGCCCTCTGTTAGCTAAGGTGGATTCTGATTTATCCCCTTAGACAAACACCAACCCAGGTCTACAAGGTATTCTTGGACGAAGCAACCCATGGCTGCCGACAAGGTGCTTTCTGTCAGGTTGGGTCGACTACCTCCTTTGACTAAGTAGATCATGGAACATGACAGCCCGGGACGACGGAACCATGGGATCTTGATCGGGCTCGTCTTCATTCCCCTCACCATCAGTTTTAAGTTTGTAGTGATAATTTCTAAAACATGATGATAAATGCAAATCTTAAATTTAAACCCTAAAATTGTTGCTATTATACGCTGGGTTTATAACCTATGCGATCGCTTTAATAACTAGCCTTAATCGAAAGTTCTCTCTTGCTATCAGGAGGGGTAATTAACTATAGGGGCTTGTGCCTATAGGAAACCAGAACAAAGATCATAAAGTCCTCACAAAATGAGGGCGAAATCTCTGGGTAGTGTCTTATCTAAAACCCAATCTTCCTTCTGAAAATTCACTCGGAATCTAATCTCGTTAAAACTCTTTGTCATAGTTATAAATAAAGAAAATATACATGATGACGCAAAGAGGCCAGGAGCGCTCATAATGGAATTTTTGAAGCCCACAAGTGAAGGCATGCCTTTTTTTTTATTCAGAAGTGAAGGCATTGACGGTTATTTTTGTAGTTTTAAGTTGGCGGTTGGATATTTATCTGTATAGCCTGCTGGTCATTCGTGTTGGGAAAAACCTGAAGGTCCTCCTCAATATATTCAATCCCTACGTCCATTTGTTTGGATGGTCGATCTGTGAGCTAGCTGACCTGGTTGTAAAGTCAGCCATTAATGGTTAGGAGTTGGCTAATGAAAATTTGGGCACTAAACATATCTCAGAGTTTATAAGCTGCATGGTAGGCATGATTAGCCGAGCAGTTAAGAGTTGTGGCATGATGATCTTAGTAAAGTCACTGAACGTGTTCTTTTTAAGGAAAAAAAATTGGGTTAGAATATCCGTATTAAATTTTGGTCAAAATATTTTATGTTCATTTCATTTATTTTAGGATGAGTGCATTTGATTTATTTTTATACTAAATGTTGATTGATTAATCATATATTATATTTTTCAAAGCAAATTTAATGGTTATGAAACACATTCAAATTAAATTTTGATCCGAATATTTTGACCTAAAAATTTCCCTTTCTATTAATGCATAATGTTTATGTGGGCTGCTATAATTTATCTTGGATAAGATTGAAGAATGGGCCAAGAAGAAAAAAAAGGAGAGAAGGAAAGAAATTTAGGAGCAAAGTCAAGCAATAATTTCTTGGGTTTTCTATATTTAAGTAGGTTAATATATTATACTTTATAAATTAATAATTAGATTAGTTTTTTTCCAGAGACTTCATTATGATACCTGTATTTAAAATGTAGTTCCTTAAGCAAGAAATAATGCAGAATTTTGTCAAGTTTGTATGAATTTGTTTATACATAATAACTAATTTTCTATTTTCTTATGAAAACTTCAAGTAAGAAAATTCCTGGGCTTTCTCCATTTCAATTATTAATGATTGAATGTAGAAGTTTGTAAATCATCAGGAACATAATTTCTCCTGTAAAATTTTTATTGACACTTTTTTTTTTATTCAGGAAAAATCATTCAAGATGACATGATCATTATCGTAGGGGTCGGCGATGAATCAACATGCTCTACAGGTACTGAGCATGAGATTAAGCAAGCAATCATAAGAGTTTTGCAAGGTGAGTTGGGCCTTCATGTTGTTACTGGGCATAAACCTGATTTAAACCTCTGTATGGTCGTAAAGAACTCCACCTTCGCTGAAGATAAATATGAGGCAAGGAGACCACACTACTCAGGATTATTAAAAATTACCAAGGAATCAATTTATCAATGGCTGCAAAGAAAAGAAGTTACTAAGATTTGGTTCAACAGAACTTACATCTTCCTTGGCAGGCATCGCTCAGCAATCAATTGATGGAATTTCTAAGATCTCCATTTTTATAAATACATGTACAGTTTATATCTGTAACAATTTCAGTAAACTTGTTGTTGGAATAATCCCATTTATGGGGTTGTTTTCACAGCTTGTGATGCGTATTTTTGGCATCAGGCAATGTGTAGAACTTCCAGTAGTGGAGTATTAATTCAGCTGCAGTAGAACAATAACAAGCTGATATCTCCATGTATAGCAGATGAAGCCTTTTTCAGCTGTATAGATAGGAGAGATTATTCTGTGCGGACATCGGATGGGAGAACCGTACGGTTTACGCTTAGATACCGAGTGGTGCCTCGGTCGATACCGAGCTCGGTATCGGACGTGACGCATTTTCATTGAAGTCTGGACTCTGCATAGAATAATTTTTCGTATAGATGAGGGGAGGCCAAAGGTATGACAACTCCACAGAAGTTTATTATGTATTCGGTTTGATAATTGTACAACTGAAATGAATATTAATTTCTAGTTGGACCCCAAAATTTTACTTTAGAAGATATGTGCAGATTTCAAAATAAATAAATTTAGGAGTTTTATTTTTTTGGATAATTATAAATATAAACTTTTGTTATATTTATTCTATTGTATGTGCATCAAAAATTGTTTTTTAGGGAAATCTTATTAAGTTGTCATGTTGAATTATTTTTCTATTCAACACAAGCAAATTAATATTTTCAAATTAAATAGTCGAAAATGTCTTCCCTGTTTAGAGGTCATTTCGAATCACTTTTTGTCTTTTCTTTTTATTTAATTTGCAAGATGTTAATACTTTTTTTAAATACTCAAAATTATTTTATATATTTTTTAAATAACCTGATTTATTTAAAAATTAAAAAAATAGTTAAATAAAAAACACTAAACAAACATGTTCTTAAATAAAAAATACTTCAAACAAGCCCTTAATTATTGCACTTTCATTTCTCACTCATTATTTGTTCCTTCTCACAATCATTTAAATCCCATTTGGTACCAAAGCTAATATTGAGGTTCCAACAGAAAATTTGAGGTGTTAACAATGAGACAGTTTATTTGGGGTAGGATTATCGGCATCCTCAGTTCGATAAGATAACAATTTTATGCAATTTATTTCAATGTTAATTGCATTATCTACACGAATATAAAATTATATTATGAAAATGTCATCTAGATGCTTTAACAATAAATTTAATTAAAAGTGCTTTAGAAAGATTATGCTTATGGACATATGGTAATAAGACTTGTACATATAGGGCGACAAAGGTGAGATCATCAAAAGGCCAAAGGGTTTTTTATTGGACAAATTTTTAGAATGAATTTCGTTGGAAATTTTTTAGCCGGAAACAAAACAAAGAGGAAACAAATTATAAATGCTATGTCAGGCAACCATTGGTTTTGGTGAGGTGGCCGGCGGTTGAGTTGGTTGGGCTAGGTGGAATTGAGTTTAGGGTAAAAGATTTGTGCCCTTCTGCGAATCGGCCGGCGCGGCCCCCCTTTTCGGCCGCTTCCGCGCCCTGGGGTCGCCGGCCCTCCCTCTGCCGGTCGGCGACGGCCCGCATCAATACTCCCTCCTTTAAAATTAACCTTGTCCTCAAGGTTAAAGAATGTAGATTCCTTGGTGGTCGGAAACCCACAAAGGCTAGGGTCACCCTGTAGTGCCACTCTCCGACCATTACTCTTGTATTTAACCAGCAACTTCTCCCAATTGACCTCCATGTCTCCTAAAGACTGAAGTCATTGCATACCCAAGATAAAGTCGGCATTTTCCAGATCAATCAGCAAAAAATCTTGAGTAATTACCTCCCCTTGCAAGATAATAGTGACTCCCTTGCATTTCCCATAAATACGGGCCTTCTGTCCTGTGCATATGGTCACCTCTACCTCTTTGCTTGTTATCACATTTAGACTCAACTGTTCCGCCACTTGATAGGACAAGGAGTTGTGAGTAGCTCCACTGTCAAACAAAAACTCTCACCTTGCACCCTTCAATTTCACCCTCCATCTTCATGGTGGGGTGGAATGGTAAACCTTCCATCGAATTCAGACTCACTTCTATCATATGTGAGGATGCTCTACCTCACCTAGCCTTTCCCTTGTTGCCCCTTCATCTGTGTCCTCATCTGAATCCCCCACCAGTATCACGTGCAGGGTCTTCTCCTTACACCTATGCTCAGGTGCAAATTTCTCGTCGCAACGGTAGCAGAGGCCATTGATCATCTTTTCCTTCAATTCGGAGTCAGTCAGTCTCTTGAACCCTCCTTGGTTCACCACAGTGGTGGCTTTCTCCTGTTTTACCTCCTCGGGATGAGTAGTGGCAGTCACCTTAAGTCCTTCGAGCATGAGTGGTGAGCGATATGTGGGGTGAGGCCCCCCTGATTTCCGTGTCTGATCCGCCTTATGCTTGTCCTCAACAAGCTGTGCTGTCTCCATAATTCCCACTATCCCACGTGGGTTGACCACCCTGATGGCGGCTCTGATGTAGGGTTTCAACCCTTTCATGAAATTCCCCTCCATGGCGTCATTGGGCATTCCCTTCAATCATCCGGATAGAAGCTCAAAGCGCTCCCGGTACTCTGCCACTGTGCCTTCCTGAACAAGAGACATGAACTGTTCATAATGGGTGCCCTCACTGGACACTTTGAACCTGTGCAGTAATAGGTCCTTGAACTATTACTGCACAGGTAATAGTTTTGGCACAAATTTTTAAGTAAAAAATGATTTAAAGTTTTTTAAATAAAATAAAAATAAAAAATGAAGAAATAAAAAAATAGGAAAATTTTTTTTAATTTTTTTCCATTTTTTGTTTATTTCTCTTGTTTTTTTTTTTTCATTTTTTATTAATCCCACTTGTTTTTTTTATTATATATTTGTTTCTTTTTTTTTTTAATTTTATTTTACTTAAAAATTTTTAACCATTTTTACTCTAAAATTTATGCCAAAATAAGTTTTTAAAAGAAACATTATGGAGAACCGAAGAGTCATTTAGAGATATAACTTGTCTCCTTGCCAGCTCAATTCCACCTCACTCCGCCAGCTCAATTCCACCTCGTTCCGCCAGCTCGATCGCCCGCCACCTCACCAGAGCCAATCATTGTTTAAAATAACGACCGTCATCATTTCTATTTTTTTCTTTCTTCATATTATTTCCAACTAAAAATTTTTGAAAGAAATTTATTTTAAAAATTTGTCCGTTTTTTATTTAAGATGTTTATGTTGACTTTGACGGGTAGGGGTAATAGAGGCGAGCTCATAAGGAAGCCAAAGGGGCCTTGACATGTAGCTTTCATGTTACGTTAGTCGAATGAATTACGCCCATATTGATGATATATATTCTATAGCTAAAAGAAGAATTGTATGTGATTTATGTGATCAACAAAAGAAATTTTTAAATTATTAGTTAACAATGTTATATTGTATAATTAATGCTTAAAACTTACATGTTTATCTAAAGCTTGGTCCAAATAGAATACTTTGCCTATGAATTACATCAAATGTTAATTCAAGCACTATATATATGAAAATTCAAGGTATCATATTTAGATGAATAATTTACTATATTAGTAAAAGTAAAATCTTATAATTTTTTTTTGTTTATTTGAATTGTTTATTCTGGCTTGAGGAAGCTAACGTTATATGAAAAAAATAGCTAGTGATATTAAGAAAGTTATAAAAGATGTCTTTGGAGTATCAAAGAAAAAAAATCTCCTAATAATAAAAATAGTTGGTGGTGAAATCAAAATGGATAAGAAAAAATCAAAAATAAAAAAAAAATTGTTATAAAAATTAGTTTAAAATTAAAAATTCTGATAATTTGGAAATATATAAAGAAGCTTATAAGAAGTTTAAGAAAGCAATATGTGATCCAAAGATTTTAACTTTTAATGATTTATATAATAGATTAGTTACTAAGTAGGGCAAAAGATATATGTATAAGTTAGCCAAACAAAGAGATAGGCGTAGTAAGGATTTAATTCAAGTGAAGTGTATTAAGGATGAAGATCAAAAAGTGTGATTATTAGAAGAGGATATTCAACAAAGGTGGATGAGATATTTTGCTATATATTTCAATAAAGATTGTGAGAATACGATTGACTTTATTGACCTTACACCCTAAATGAAAATAAAAATTTTTATTTTTATCGACGCAATATTAAAATTGAAGCTAGAGAGGCTTTAAAAAAAAGAAGTGTGGAAAATTAAAGTTGTTGGACCCGATGATATTCCAATAGAGGTGTGGAAATGCTTAAGAGATTATGGAATTTCTTGACTCACTAAACTTTTAATATTATTTTGAAGACTAAAAAGATGTCAGATAAGTGGAGAAAGAGCTTGTTTATTACTATTTTTAAGAAAAAAGATGATGCACAAGATTATGCAGATTATAGAGGAATTAAGATAATGTGTCATACTTTAAAAACTTTGGGAGAGAGTTATGGAGCATAAATTGTGGCGTGATATTAATGTTTCTCAAAATCAATTAGTATTCATGCCGGGTAGGTTTATTATGTAAGTTAAACATTTATTGAGAGGTTTGATGGAGAAATATAGAGAGAATAAGGAGGATCTACATATGATATTTATTGATTTAGAGAAAGCATGTGATAAAATTCCAAGGGAAGTGTTATGGAGAGTTCTAGAAAAGAAAGAGGCTAATAATGCTTATATTCAAGTCATTAAGGATATGTATACAGGAGTTGTTACTTGTGTTCAAACACAAGGTGGTTTGACCAATATTTTCCTATTTTAGTTAGATTACATCAAGGATCAACCTTAAGCCCATATCTTTTTTTTCTTTAGTATGGATGTTTTCACTAGAAATTTGCAAGAGGTTGTACCCTGGCGTATGCCTTTTGCTGATAATATTTTTCTTGTTGATAAAACTAGAGAGGGAGTTGAAGTTAAACTTGAATTATGGATGTCAGCCTTAGAGTCCAAAGGTTTTCGTTTGAGTAGGATCTAAAACTTGATATATGGAGTATAATTCTAGTAGTAATAGATCTGGTGGAGGATTGTGACTTTAAGCGATCAAGTCATTAATAAGTGTACACGTTTTATATATTTTGGGTCTATTATTCAAAGTGATGCTGAAATAGATGGTGATATTATTAGTGAAATTCTAGTTGGATGGTTGAAATGGAGGAATGCATCGGGCTTACTATATGATAGATAAGCCCCCCTCAAATTTAAGAGAAAATTCTATAAGATCGTTGTGAGACCTGCAATACTTTATGATGCAGAATGTTGGTCATTAAAAGAGAAGCATAATATTAAGTCAAGTGTTGCAGAGATGAGAATGCTCAGGTGGATGAGTTGCTTTACTCTTAGAAATATATGAAATAGGTATATACATGAAAAGGTTGGAGTAGCTCTAAGATAAGATTAGAGAGAATCGCCTTAGATGGTTTGGTCACATAAAACTACAACCTTCTAAATGACCCTATTAGGAAAGTAGATATATTAGATTTGACTTATGTTAAAAAAGGTAGAGGTAGAACTAAAAAGACTTGGTTAGAAAATATTAAAAATGATCTTTCTTTATTATATTTAAATAAAAATTTGACTCTTAACATGATACAATGGAGAAAAAGGATTTATATAGCCGACCCCACGCAGTGATATAAAGGCTTGAAGTTGTAGTATATGAATTGTTTATCTTGCTAAATTTCTTTTTTACTCGTACTCTATTATGTTAAATAACATTTCAAGTAATGGAAAAGACAAAAGATAGACCCCGAATAAAAGTTGGTTTTTGATATTTTGGGCGCACAGATTTTTGTGTATAATTTTATAATAAGTTGGAGTTTTAGCAAATATGTCTATTATGATTTACATAATTTTTTTTTATTTATATAGAATCTTAAAATTGTTTTAGCATTCGTAGATAAATGGATACTTAGAATAATGTTGAAATTGCTTTCGTTCTAGATAATATTGTAAATTGCTAATTGGAATAATCATCATAATAAATTTTATTTTAGTAAAAATGATGTTATGTAACAAGTTAATAAAGTGTTTCCATATTCACCTCATACTGATCTAAAAAGGCTGTCATAGGGTGAGACAAAATGCTACAATGGAAGAGTTCAAGATAGATAATATGAGGAAGTCCTCAAATATCTTCACTCTACTCCACATAAAGGAGAGATTATTCTATGCGAACATCGGACACAGCTTACCGTCCAGAGGCGAATCAGGTGCAGCCCCCTCATCCAGTACCGAGCAGTATTGAGTTGTGGTACCGAGCAGGGGGTGACGTGGCGCATTTTCATTGGGCTCTAGACAACGTTAGGCGTACGCACAGAATAATTTCGCCACATAAAGAGCTTTAGTCCAACAACTCTACAAAAAGTCACGTGAAATTTTACCTTATTGATGATATGCCCTTAAGCATTAGCAACATTAATATCAAAACTGCTAATAACTAATAAGACTATATGAAAGATTTATATCAAAACTGCTAATAACTAATAAGACTATATGAAAGATTCATAAACTGAGAATAGGAATTTGATCTCCAAACTTGACCTTTAAGACTGGCACTCAAAATGAAATAAAGGGTATACTATAATGAGAGTATGTGATGGTAAAAAAGGCACACTATACATGACTTTAAACCTGAAATAATGAAAACAATGTAATCAAATATTGATTCATAAACATGGCATCCAAAGATGGGATATATGAACGAGAAGGAGATGATAATTTTACATCCAAATTTCATAAGAAAGTTTTCAAATTTAAAATCCTCATATTCTAGACTCTGTAAGAAGTGAGAATAGGTTGAGGAACTTCTGGACAGCAAACAAAGGATTTACGGACAACGGGAGAGCAAGCAGCCTTTACTGAAATTTCTGGATAACAACTTTAATATGTCCAGGAAATCCGGACAACAACTTTGCGAGATGAAAATCCTTCAGAATCAATGTTCAAGGGAAGAGGTTAGTAGGACTAATTCAAAGTGAAGAGGTGGAGGTAGTGGGGGCAAGTCATAGAGGAGGGAGAGGGGAAAATAGTTCCATATTTTTGTGTGTTGATAAAAGGAGGCAATTCAAAATCTGAAATTTAATTTCAGATTTAATGGGTGGAGATGATAGGGAAGTTTGAATTTGAATTCCCCAAATAAAGAGGAAAAGGAGGGGAGGGGCCGGCCATGCCTTGCATAGGGGAGGGGATTTGGGGAATTAAGAGACTTGCCAAAACTTGCCCACTTGTTAATGGAATAGGATTTAAATCAAATCGTCAATTAAATTTGAATTGGCATAAATAAGGTAACTTTCCTAATATAACTCAACTCTTCAAATAGAAAGAGATTTCGAATTTGAATTAGATTGAGATTTAATTCTATAACTTTCCCAAAATTATTAAGCACTAGATTTGGAAAGTAATTAGGAGATGTTTGAAAATTAGGGTTCCAAAGGAGGGGTGGGGTGTGGCCGGCGGCTAGGGGAGGGGGTATGGGGTTTGGGCCAACGGCTAGGAGGGGAATAGGAGGTTTGGGGGGATGGCGACTTGAAGGAGGAGGTGGGTAGTTCTGGGCCGGGGGCTAGGAGGAAGGAGGGGCTTCAGGCTAGGGTTTGGGTGGAGTTCGGCCAAGTGAGAAAAGGGGAGAGGTGGAGGGGGTCGGCCTAGGGTTTGGTGATGTGGGGGTTCGATCAAGAGAGGGAGATGGGAGGATGGGGCCGGCTGTTTAAGGAGAAGAGAGGGGAGGAGGGTGGTGGAAGAGGTGGACCACGAGCCCGAACGCTTCATACGGTTGATGGGTAGTACGTTGCCCTCACCTAGGGACTTCAAACTCTCACAAGAGCTCTCAAACTCACCAAAACACAAGTGCAGGAGATTTTCTTCATAATCATCATCCCTCATAAGGAAAGGAGTGGGCTATAAATAGGAAAATAAAATAGAAAATCCAAAAGACAAAAGTGCTCCATGGGGTCACATAAACCTACTCCCTCAAGTGAGGATAAAATCGAAAACGATATAATAATAAATCAAATACAAACAATATCTCATAAATAAAGCGGTGTAATTGTGGCCGTAGATCTCCGACCACTTCTCTGATAAACTCTCCACTGTCGGATGTCCTCATCACTTTTATAAATACTTGATTGATAAATGAACAAAATTGAATAGCTCAATATTTTATTCATTTATGATCATGAATAATATTATTTAAAGCTTGCAAACAAACTGGGTAAAAAGCACGATTAAAACTAGATTGCATGCTCATTTAATATTCGATTATAATTTATTTAAAATGTGATTACGATTATATATTAGATTATTTTTGTTTACGAATAAAAACTACTTGCTTAAGCTCACTAAAATGCTTGTTTATTTAATAATTCATTCAATTAAAGTCTATTTTTTTAAGCTCAATAGGCTACTCATTAATAAGCTCAATAGGATTTCCTAAGTTAACTAATAAGCTATGCAATGGTATTGTTTGTTAATAGGTTCGATAGAGTCTGTTTTGGTTAGCTAACGAGCCAAGCTTAAGTCAAATTTAAACAACCAACACATTAAATAAAATGACCTTGAACATTCCTACAAATATTCAAATCAAGCCCAATTTTGAGTTTGATTATGGTTTCATAAAAAAGCTCGAGCTCATGCAAACTTGATGCATTTTAAATTTTCTTGCATTATTTGTTTTTGAACAATATTAGTTAAATTTTCTATTTTTTGTTTTATTTTTATGCTATCCAATGATGATGGTAAATCCAATGATCATGGTAGGAAAAGGTTTGGATTATGCTTACCTTGGGTCTACCGGCTTTGGGGGTCCGCCTTGTCCTTTGGGTTGTTTACTGGTTTCATGGGGGGCCTTGGCTGTTTTTGGTTGTAGCTTTAGTTGTTGAAGTTTTAGTAGGTGCAAGCTCATTATTTACAAGTGGTGTAGCTCATTATGAGCTGATGTTTAGTTCTAAATTTATTGAGGTGTGCAAGCTTTTAGGTGAGTGGAACTTGCCTCTTCCTCTTCTTGATTGCCTCTTGAACTGCTGCAGCTTTCCCTCCTTTTCTCCCGTGAAATGTGTAGTTGTTGACCCGTGAAATACCTCATGGATTCCTGTGCTTACCTGCTGATTCTGTGGCTTTCCTTGTGCTTTACTGTGACGTTTGGGATTTCTATACCTGCTGTGAACCGTGGCCTTTTCTTGAGACTTGATGTGCCAGTTGGTTTTCCCTGTGCTGAGAGCCGTGGCCTTGAATCCTTGTGTGCCGTTTGGTTTCCCTGTGCTGGAACCGTGACATTTTTCCTTGAGACTTGCTATGCTGTTTGGAATTTCTGTATAGGAAATTGATGGCTTTTTATCACTCCATTTATGAGAAATCTTGGGCTGTTTGGTTCCCCTCTAATTCCTATATATATAAGATGTTTGGTGATGATTTAGGGGGATGAAAATTGTGAGCAAAGTGCTATAACCTGCGGGTTCTTTTTGGAAAAGCTTTAGAACTTTGTCCATTCCTTCTTCTACCTCTTGGAAGGCTTGCGAGCTTCTCCACCCTTTGTCTGGGCTTCTAACCTCTTTCTTCTCTACGCAAGTTCCACTCCACCTGTATCTTTCTTCTAGTTCTGTTGGTAAAGTTTGTTGGCTGTTTTGGTGGTATTTGTTGGCTGTTTTGGTGGCATTTGCTGGAGGAGTTTGGTAGGATGTTAAACCCCTTTGCAGTGGTGGACTCTTGGTTTGCATATCTAATCTTTATTTTAAATATATTCCTACACTCGGTGCATGTGAGGAGTCCTCTTGCAGGATGTTTTGAGGATAGTATTGTTTGTTTTATGTTTGTTTCTTTTGCTAACTTTTCTTGTTGTTTTGGTTTGTTGGATGATTTCTACTCTTCTATTCTGAAATTTAGTGGTTCATTTAGTCTATTGTAATCTTCAGAAGTTTCTCAAAGTTATATAAAAGTGAGTTTTGATTTACTTGATTTTCTCTTTGAATTTTGTTCTAAGTTGAATACATCAAAACTCCTAAGCTCAACTCTGTATATTTACAGCCCTACTCCCAACATCACTAATCAAATCGATTTCAACTCCCTAGTATAATCAAACCAAATAGCAAACAAAAGATTCAATCCTAAGGCATGTTGTTCACAATAATTCATCAACAGCGAAATAGAAATGCCTTGTCATTAAAGGAGAGCAACAATTCATTTTATGAATAGTCTATACTTTTTGATATGTTTCTAACAGTTCAATTCAATTCTACTGGCATGGCTCTACAATGCCTTCTCAAAGCTAAAAATGAGGGTGCCAGAGGAAGAATAGTGTGAGACAGAAATTTCTTCTTATTCTTGAGCGGCTTAGACACCAAAATAGTTGTTATTAAAAAAATATACAAATTATATCAAGATGTATTTAAATATTATTGAATTTATTTTAAAATTAGTGCTACATGTAAAAATTTGTATTACATTAATTTCAAAATAAATTTATTAAATTTTAAGCTCATCTTGATACATTATTCTTTTTATGGTGATTTAAAAAATGACATTTCTATGATGCAATCTGAAAGAGGTCCTTCCTCAACAGTCATTAGCAACCAGCACAGTTCCAGCATCTGGTATTTACCAAGATAACTAGGCCACACCCAGCCCTTCTATGTTGAGTTTTCTTCTTTTACTTGTCCTCAGTTTTTGCTCTCTGGATAATTTTTTCCAGACAATAATTCTAGCAGGATAAGGAGTTAATGACAAATTATCTTCAAAATTCAACATGGATTAAAGAATACAAATATTTATGTATTTCAGTGGTTTTCAACACTGCTAAAACATTTGGTGTCAACAAACGCAGAGTTACTAGCATAGAACAAAAATATGAAGGTCATAGTTTCCTCACGCTAATCTATGCAACCACAACGAATGCGAATCCACCAAGGAGGCATTGAATAAAACAAAAAAAAATTAAACAGTTCAAAATTGGTAATATTCATTAACATTAACATCAGAATAATAAGAATCTTATACTGTTATACAAATCAGATACAAAGACCCAAATAGCACACATAACAAAATCTGAGGGGCGAGATATATATATATATAACTCAAAAATATCTCTTTAAGGGCATGCATCTCCAACCAAACTCCATGCTCTTGTTTGGCGTCCACGAACATCTCCAATTGAACGGCAAAAGGCGCACGTCGCACTGTTGACAAAAGCATTTTTGACGGAAATAGAGAAAGCGGAGGGGAGAAAGGCTAGCGTGTATGGTTTAGAAAGAATATACACGGAATATTCTTTTTTGTGTTAAAAAATAGATTTCTGTTGGAGATGAATTACTGCATTTTGAAGTATTACTGTACTTTGAAGTGAAAAATGAGTTTTTTTATTGGAGATGGTCTATTTTAAGAACTAAATTTACTATTTACAAAATATAACACTAACTCAATCAACAAAGACAAAGTTGCAACAGGGCACGACAAGATCTCACTAGACAACAAAGAATAGAAAGTTGCATTGGTGGAACTTATAGCAATTGAAAGATGAAAAAGAGAGGAGATTTTTTTTGGGAAATTTGGATCAATTAAGGTAAATTCACACACATAATATATAAGCAAGCTTCAAATTCATGACCTCTTGTTTGGTACTCAAAACTCCCAACCAATAGATCAATAAAAGATAAAAGTTATGAGGGAATCTAACTAAAATGATAAAAATACGATGGGATCCCACTGGAAAGGGGATTCATGGGAACAAGAATGAAGAGAGATAGGGCGGATGAGGAGTTGATGCCCCGTCCCGACTTCATCTTCAACATTGTCAATTATATATATATATATATATATATATATATATATATATATATATATATATATATATATATATATATATATATTCCAGAAAAATAAATTTTCAAACCATGACAGCGAAAAAGAGCCGCAAGAAAGATCAGAACTAACCATTACACCTCTGAAGATCATAACCAGTCCTGCTGTTGTATCTTTAAAGGCAAATAGACCTCAGAAAGATACTGAAATCCAAAGGAACTAAGAGCCTGAATTTCAGCTTTCTGTCTTGTCTTCACCATCATCTCAAGCTCTTTCACCCATCCCTCATTCCTCTTCACAAAATCCTCTTCAAGAAGGTCCTTTCCAGCCTTCACATCTTGATCAGTCATCGGCAGTCGGCACTGCTCTGGCACCTGGTACTTGTCAAGGTCGCTCGGCCGAATCCCCAGCCATTTGATATCCGGCGTGGTCAGGTTCGAGCTATCATATGACATGTTCTTCGATCCGCACATGTAGACAGATAGGATCTTAAGCCCGTAGGGATCACTATCAACGAGAGCAAGAACTGGTAACTTTAGCTCAGTCTTCATGCGTTTGAGGAAGAGCCTGGTGGCCACGTCAGGCTGGCCCTTGGCGGTGACGATGATGCAGGGGAACCGATTGTAGAACCGGTCCTCGGCGAGACGCATAAACGCGGCGTCTTTCTCAACAAGTAGGATAAAGAGGGCGTCGCTCTCTAGATCACCGACACGGTCGATGTTGGGAGGGATGGCTTTGCCACCTATGCCCATTTTGGTACAGTCTATTCTGTCACCATCGTCGTAGAAAATGAGTCGGCCAACGACGACCCCCTTCTCTGAGGCGACGACGTGCAGTGAGGAGCGGGTACAGCCGAGCATACACGAGACATCGTCTAGGACGGCGTCGGAGTGACTCTGGTCTTGGAAGAGCTTGACATCGGTGTAGAAGAGATCACGCTTAGTGACATGGATATTGCGACGGAGGACTGCGTAGACGAGGGAGAGAACGCGGGCAGTGATGGTGGCCTTTCTGACGGTAGATAGATTGGCGAATATGCGTGCGGATGTTTTGTCGCGAAGGACGATGCGGTCTAGCTCGGGGACGTAGAGCTGGTTAGAGGAGGACCGGGAGGGTATGTCGAAGGAGAAACCGGAGCCGGAGAGGATGGATCGAGCAGCGTCGAGGGCGGCCCTTTCGATGGAGAGTAGAACGGAGGAGGAGTCGCGATCTGAGA
Organism: Dendrobium huoshanense; assembly: GCA_016618105.1. Lineage (NCBI taxonomy): Eukaryota > Viridiplantae > Streptophyta > Magnoliopsida > Asparagales > Orchidaceae > Dendrobium > Dendrobium huoshanense. The sequence goes on along the minus strand of CM028349.1, from coordinate 6,066,666 downwards.
CTTCGCGGCAAGCGGACGATAGGTTGAGATCGGAGAGGGTTAGGGTTTTGAAGGTGGACGATTTAGAAGCGGCTGACATCCTGCGGATGGATTCGAGGATGTCGGCATCGGACTTGAGCTGCTTACGTAGCTCATCGGCGCGGGATGATGGCCGGGATTTCTTGCCGGTAGCCGAGGGTCCCGCTTCAGCACGACGGCGCTTCTTCTCTAACATAGTGGGAACAGCTAATAGAGACAGAGGGCGGGAGGGAGGGAGGAACGAGAATAGGGTTCTGGACTAACAGCTTTTTATTTACTTTTTTTTTTTAGAAAATTCATAAAACAATTTATTACTAGAAGTAACTAATTACAATCACATTTCTTTTTTAACATACTCATAAATGAAGGAAGAATATTATCACTCCAAAAAAAATCTAAAACAAGTGCTAAATTAGCATAGAAATCTGCTAATCTATTACATTCTCTATTAGAAAAATAAAAGACAATCTGCTTAAAATCATTAAGGAACCTCAAATTGTTCGGATTAAGGAAATCTTCTTTATCCATAGCCTTATTCATTAATCTTTGAAAATAATTGATAACATTAAAGTTATCACCTTCTATAACAATTCCTTTTGCATCAAACATCCAATCTTGGAATATAGTTCCTCAAGGCAAGAACTGATAAAATTTCCACTTGTGAGCAGTCCCAATATATAGAACTAAAACCAAAAGCACATAAAAATTTTCCTTTACAATCTCTGAAGACGCCAGCTTTGTTTGTGCTAGTCAAGGAAGCATCCACATTTGCCTTAATCCATTCAGGAGGGGGAGGACGCCAAGAAAATCGAGACAGCATGCACAGCTGATTAGCATCCCAGTTCTCCCAAATAGAATTTGCATGAAAAGAAGCCACCACATGACTTAAAGAATTAGCTGCTATATATGTTGAAGAATCATCCATTTCTCCATGAGTAATCTTACTTCTTCCCTTCCAACAATTGAACAATACAGATTTCCAACAAAACAAATTAGTATTAGCAAGTTGCCTCTAAGGAAATAAGACTATTGAAAGTTGGCATAGAACAGGCCCACTTGGAATGATTATTAAAAACTTGATAGATTTTAACATACTTCACTGCAATATGTTCACAATCTTCATCAGCAGCACAACCTCTCGGGCATCCAACAAAATCAGACATCCTTGTGTACACTAGGAAATGATTTGATGGGATAGCATTTATGCTCAAACGCCACCAAAACATATTAACTCAAGGCCTTAAATTCAGTTTCTTCATCCCACTCTAGCTATTATCTTCCATACTACCTTCATTTGATCTTTCCAATGTTATTAATGTAATGGATTAACCGAACACTTGTAAAGTAGCTCCATCAGATCTCCTCCCAATTCAGAATTAATAGGAACAGATAAAATCATGTCCACCAGGTCTTGACCGAAAATTTGCTTCAGCTTCAGAACATTCTAGCTACCTTCATTGATAAAACTCGAGAGAACATTTGTAGCTTCATTCAAATTAGCAACAAAAGTAGGCTATTTTTTCAATACTCTTATCCAATATCCAAACATCTTTAATTGTATCAATTTCAACACCGCTATAAATATTCCATCTCACAATGGGATGAAGAAAATTTTCTCCATTCAAAATAATCTTCCAAGAGGTCGAAGAATTCCTCTTATAATAACAGCTCCATACATCATTACCGTATTTAGACCTTAAGGTTTTGTTGAGAAGAGACTCAGGATTAGAAATGAAACTCCAAGCAAATTTGGCCCTCAAAGGTCCAACTTTCTCCACAATTGATTGCAACCCACGACCTCCTTTCCTTCTTAGCCTACATAAGACTTTCCAATCAACATAATGAAGTCCATTATTGCCCTCATTCTTATGCCATATGAAATTCCTTCACATCTTCTCAAGCTCATTCAAAACCCCCATAGGAACTAGAGAATGAGATGCCAAAAAGATAAGAAGGGAAAGGAAAGCTAAGTTATTAAGAAGTAACTTCCCAGCAATTAAAATAAACCTATTCCCCCAAACATTCAATCTATTTGAAGACATTTCAATCAGATTTTGATAATCACTAAAAACTAGTCTTCTTAACTCAATTTTGACTCCCAAATACTCCATTTCAATCACCACCTTAAAACTCATCATTCTAGAAAGATACCTCACTATCCTTTTCTTCAGCGACTTCCCATATTAATCTTCTGACCAATCCAACTACAGTACTTACAAAGAATGTTCTACACCTTCTTCATACTCTTGTGGTTAGCCTCAGAGAAAATAATAATATCGTCAGCATACAATAAATGAGAAATCCTATGAGCATTCAGTGCAGCCTTGATACCAACACTCCCCACCATCTTGAGCAAATGCCTCAGATAACAATTGAGAGCATAAAATAAATAGGTAAGGGGATAATGGACACCCTTGCCTAAACCCACCTCTAGCCTCAATCCATTCAGAATTACGACCATTAATCATAATAGAGAACTTAGGCTTAACAACACACTCCATAATAAGATTAGAGAAACTCCTTGGAAAGTCAAAGCAATCTAGTACCTGATAGAGAGTAGACCAACTCATTATATCGTATGCTTGTTCCATATCAATCTTAATAGCCATCCAACCCTTTTTCGATTTAGAAGATCTAAATTTATTAAATAATTCTTGGGCCAATAAAATATGATCTGACATAGATCTTCCTTTTACAAAAGCATATTGAACTTCTGAAATGATATATGGGAAAAGAAGATACATCTTATTTAAGAACATTTTAGCCACAATTTTATAAATAGAATTGCAAATACTTATAGGATGATAATTTGAAAGATTCAAAGGATTCTTCACCTTTGGGGTCAACACCACATTAGTCTCCTTCCACTGAGGACAGAGCTTTCCAGAATTAAAGAACGAACTGATCTCCATCCAAACATCCTCTGTGATAAAAGACCAATAAGCTTTAATGAAGGAATAAGTTATTCCATAATTACCAGAAGATTTATTAGTCTTCAGCTGACTTATAACATTCTCCAATCCTTCTTTAGAGAACTCCTTCTTAAGCAATAATATGTCAGCAACATCAAGTTTTGATGATAGAGAAGGCCAACCTCCCAGATTGCATCCACAGTTCCTCCATTATTCTTTAAAAAATTCAAAGAAAATACCTTCCACTTTACCCTACTCTTCAACCAAAACTCCATTAATATCTTTCACTTGACTAATCCAAATTCCATTCCTTCTAACCATAGCATAAGAATGAAAGAATTTTGAGTTTGAATCACCTTCTTTCAAACATTGAATTTTAGCACTTTGATTCCACCAAGTACTAAGTCGAGCGAGGGTAACATTGAGCTCAGTAACCTTTGACTTTAACAGAACCAATCTCTAATCCAAAAGACCACTAGATCTGGCCTTTTCTTCTTATAAATCTAGAACTTCTTTCTTCAAATCTTCTTTAAGCTTCTGCAAATTTTTGTGCTTATCTTTGCTCCAAAAGAACAAAGCCTTTAGAGCCCTCTTGAACTTCCTTTTCAAACCATCAACAATGTCACCCTTCATAGCCTTCTTCCAAGAATGATATACAATAGAAAATGAAGTAGGATACGTAAACCATACATCTTCAAACATCACTTTCCCGCACTTCTGGAAATTAGAGGAAAAAACTTTCAGCATAATAGAGTAGTGGTCCAAAACTACTATGGCCAAATGCCTAACCACAACCAACTTAACTATTCTTAAAGTAGCCGAGTTAAGAATATGATGGTCCAATCTCTCCAAAATATGAGCTCCTCCTTTTTTGTTATTACAACAAGTATACTTAAGACCAACCGTTCCAATCTCATGAAAATCAAAATTTCTCATAAATGCAAGCATATCTTGAGGACCTTGAGAAATGATGAACTTCTTACCACCTCTTTTATCATGTTGAGACAACATACAATTCAAGTCACCTCCAATAATTGTAGGAATATTTCTATCTGATAGCACCTCCAAACTGTTCCACAAACTCCTCCTCTTGTAACAATCAATACTCTCATAAACCGTGGCTAACAACCACACTCCTTTATTCACAATATTAAGCTCGCCCACAACTACTTGAGAAGATGCTTCTCAGACTAAAAAAGAAGCAATATCTGACCTCCAAAAAACTATAATACCCCCACATAAACCATCAACAGGATATAGAAAAAACTCCCACTTATCACCAATAAACTTCTTGAACACAAACTTGTTCATAAATAAAATCTTTGTTTCAACCAAGCCAACTAAAAAAGAACCATGGTCCTTCACAATCACCTTCAGATACCGAGAGGCCTCACCCCTCTTAGCCCCTCTAGAATTCCAATAAATAATGGAATTCATTTACCTTTGAAGGTGGAACAACTCCTACCACCCTTTTTGTTCATAACATCTCCTTTTCTACTATGGGAAAACACACTCACTTTACCAAATAATTTAAGCTCTTTCTAAAGTTTACACTTGGCCACCCCCAAATTACCACCATCCAATCTATTAATAGAACCAAAATTCCCTTCCACCTCCTCAACAACTTCACCATCTTATTTACACCACAGTGTTCCTTCATCTTAACACAGTCACCCTCCATGACATTATCTAGAACTGAAAACAAATAAACATCAGGTTGCAAAGGCCAATTCGTAGATAATAATTCCATACCAACAACACGTTGGTCAAAAGTCTCCATCTCTTAGACTATATAACTACCAAGATTAATCAGATCAATTTCATCAACACCATCTCCTTTCTCTACAGCTCCCTATTCTTCCTTATTAGACACCAACAACTCATCATTATGTGACACATTCTTACAATGTGAAACAAATAACTCATCATTAACTACTCCTGCAACTTGCCTTATTACCAATCTAGATCCACTCATAAGATTTTTCAAAACTTTCTTTACAAAAGCTAGAATAGATTGACCAACTTTCTTCTAATCATTTTTCACATTGGCAGAAAAATTTCTTTTCCTACCATAATTAACATGAATCCATAGACCATACGAAGTTCCTTTATCCTATACAAATGGCTTAGGCTTCTCTGTAGTAACATCTTTTGATGAAGAATTCATCAAATGATCATGAGCACCATAATTCATTTCCACCAAACAATCATTGATTAAATGACCAATCTTCCCAAATTTAAAACAAAATGTGGAAAGTTTTTTGTATTCCAGCCTTTGAAAATAATGTCCATTAGACCCCTCCACCAAACCCCCATAGGAAGCTGTTCATAAAGTGCAACTCGCACACAAACCCTCACGTACTCTCTTCTTCTCCACTGAAACATATTACCATCTATCCAAATAGCATGACCAATTATAGAAGCAATTCTCAAGAAATTAATCTCATCCACCCAAATAGGAGATATCAATCCTTTCAAGGAAGATAGAGAATTTTAAGGTGCCCACTTCTCTAATCCCACTATATGTCCTCTTACAAACCATGAACCCCCTGGCAAAACATTTTCCTTAGCTTTATATAAAAAGAACGAACATAAAATCCATCCTAACCCTAGAATGGTCAGGTGGAACTTCCTAAATTGCAACCATTGTCGACGCAATTCATCTGCAATCACCTATACTAGAATGTTCTCTCTAAAAACCTTCAGTACTACAGAGAATTGTAATTTGTCTGAATTAGACTTAACACTGGGCTCATGCAACCTAATGGCCTTCCCATCTTTAGATAGAATTGAATCATCCTTGATAAAATTAATCCTCATATTAGGACGTCTCTTCCAAGGATTAGCAGACGTCAATACACCTTCACCATCATTATTCTTCTCATTACACAGAGAGTTTTTATCACAGCAAAACCCTTCTTGGACATTAACACAATCATTTGACTGAACATTCACCACATTATTGGAAGAAGAATTCTCCTTATTATTCACATTGCAAAATCTATTGATAAAAAGCTTCATGCTAGATTAAGAAGAAGCCTCGAAATCATTAGGTTCCTTAAATGGAGAATGAATACCAAGGGTACGTGGTGTCTTAACATCAGAACCAACATCAACTTGTTTACCTTTCCCAATAAAAGACAAATTTGATTTTGAAATCATAGGAGGAGGTTCTCTAATAATCAACAAGCCAGCCTTGGAACTTTTAATAAGGCCATCTTTCAAGGAACTTTTTAACCCAATAATACAATAAGGAGGAGGCATCTGATTGGAAGGGCTTCGGTGATAAGAAGCGGTCGTCGATGGATCCCCCACCATGCGCAAAAGCTTTGACAAAAAAAAGCTGGACAAAAAAATTTAAAAAATGGAAAATTCTCTCTCTACGAAAAAATGGGAAGAGTGTCAGTTATACTAACAATTATTTTCATAAACAAACTTGATGACAAATGTTCTTATTCATATGAATTAATAAAAAAAGTTTAGGATGAAATTTTCACTATTGTTGTGAAGTTTTTATAGGCTAGAAGGAAAAATGATCCACTAAGGTTTAGTGTGGTTGGTGGGTGAGCATGGTTGAGAATCTCCCATCTTGAGTTTGAATCTCCTTTACTATGGTCTCACCTATTCAGTGGGGCAAAGAAAGTGTGGGCCCGATGCTGGTGGATGGCCTTGTTCAGTTCAACCGAGGGATTAGTTACACCACCAAGTGCTCCCTTTAGAGTGGTAGTGGGTAGATAACCCCGTTCCAAAAATAAAATTGTGAAGATGACTTGGCTGCCTCCTTAGCAATCCTCATCTTTGTCACTCTTGCTTTGTTGAAGGGGCCTCCACTTTCTCTCCCTCCATGTCTTACACACTTATCCTCTCAGAATTTCATCATTATTTTGGCTCTAACCATGATATTACAACCACCTTGCTTCCTAGCCCAAATTTCCTAAACCTAAAGAAGCTGTTTTCTTACCATAATCCTTCTATAAATGACTCTCTCATGTCTTTCATTACCCCACCAAAGGATGATGTTTGCTTTTGTAAGGAAGATACTTCATTCGACTCTTAGGGTTGGAGGATGTCTCTAGTTGGGTACTCCATAGGTTGTTGCTCATACTATGAAGCTCTGTTAACCATTATTCATAAAACTTGGGCATTAAAAAGGTAAATTTTAATAGATATACCTTAATTAAGGGTTCTTCCTGCTTAGATTCTTGACCCTTAAATACTATGACATGGTCTAGTCAGGGGGTGCATGGTTCATTCTAGGCAAATTGTTCTTACTCAAAAAATTGTCGCCATATGTCCATCCTAAGTGTGACGAGTTCACATATGTCCCCTTATGGATAAAAATTATTGATCTTCTCCTATCATATTGGAATAGAGGTCATATCTAAGATTGCTAGTATGATTGATTATCACTTGGCTATTGATTCCCTCACTTCCCAAAAAATTCATTTGATGTTTGCACGAGTATTTTTCCAAGAAAACAATAAGTCTATCTTCTCGAAAGAAGTCCCTATTTCATTTGTCGACAAAAACCAAAAGCATAAATTTCAATATGAATGGAAGCTTACTCTATGTGTCTCATGTGGTTCCTTAGTGCACCCAGACTAACTATGCCCCACCAAGCTGCAAGAAAGCTCCTCTATTTCTTTTCACCCTCATGGAAGAACCACAAGTCAAAAACCTAATTGTCCTCCCTTCAAATATTCCCAAAATCAAGTCAATCTCCACCTCTAAACAATCCTACTCCTTCAAACATCTCTATTCCAGTCTACCGCTCAAATCATGTCTATACCTTCAAACCAAACATTAAAATTCCTCTATCGGATCCAACTATCTCCATCCCCTCCAAAAATGACAGCATCCCCTATCTTAACTCCCCAACAAAAGTTCCCTCAACTTTAGCAAGTGACCCCTGTTGAAGACATTTTTAACCCAACACATCCAAACAAATAATAAGTTTGAAATACTTTAAGCTAATGTTAAGACCCCCATGTCGATTGTTTCAGGTGTTGTTGAATCCCCATGACAAATACCTCTACAGCTAGCCATCCAAGCCCACTATGGCCAAACCAACACAAAAAGTTTCTAACACAACTATCAAATCAGATTGGTCACCCATCTTATCACAGCCTCGAACACCAACTCCATACATCTAAATGACCACTATCTTATTGTTCTTCATAATGGCATTGCTCAAATGGTGAACCACATATTTCTTTTTTAAAATTTATTTACCTAATCAAAATACTACTGGGATATCTTCTCTTTGGTCTTTTGTCAACAATCTGAAGGAAACCCTATGGTTTGCCTTTACTACAAGCTTTCTAGTATGGAGGGCCTGATTAAAACTAAGTCGTGGGCAAATGCAAACTCCTAATCTGTTTCTTTAAAAGAGCTCTAAGAAAGGCAATCTTTTTTACTAGAGGATGTTAGTTTCAAACCAAATGAATGTTACTATGAACTCTCTCCTTAAAAAGTTGAATTGTAATATTGGGACATGTTCTTTTGTTTGGTCATCTTAGCTCATCTTAGTTTTAGACCAAATTGCAATCTTTTTCATTACCCCACCTCATTGCATCCTTCATAGTTCCAGTGGAGTGATGATAAAATTAAAAACTCTTTTTTTTTCTAGTTCCTCCTACTTAGCCTTGAGACCAGATGGATTCAACTATGAATTCTATAAATCTTAATTGCAAGTCTTGGGTCATTTATTATGGAGAGCCATGTAATCCTTTCATTTTCCAAAGGATACCTTCCTATGAGGGTTAAAGCTAAAGTTATTGCTTTAATTCTTAAATCTATCCATGCTAGCAATATTTTTGACCATAGACCTATATGACTTTGCAACACCTTTTATAGAACCATTGCTAAAATTTTATTTAATTGACTTAAGCAAATTATGTCTAATATCATTCGGCCAAACCAATCGAGCTTCATCCAAAATTGTATATCATCTGATAATATCCTTCATGCATTTGAGATGCTCGGAGAATTCAATAAATTTGAGAAAAGGAAGCTTTTTCGTGCAAAATTTAATATTTCAAAGGTGTTAGATTCTATTTATTGGAGTTTTCTTTATAAAAGAATGGAGTAAAAAAGGTTGCATAAATGATGCCTCTATGTTTTGATGATAACAAATATTATTGGTCTTTATTTGGATTATGTCATTTATTATTATTATTATTTTTTGTATACTAGTATTTTAGGTACAACATCAAAGCACTATTAAATGATCTGGGCTCAAGACTAGATAGAATATGTTGATGTATATAAGAGTCTATATTTTTATATTTTGTAAGACTATGTTTTATAAATGATGAATGTAAGCCGAACAATAGTGCATATATGAGGAGTGAAACATACTATTTTAATATTTTTTGAAGATCATATTGAATGATCTATATTGAACTGTATAATCTATTCATTCAAAAATTAATTAAAATATTTAAATTTAAAAAAATTAAATTTGAATTTAAGATGAACAAATCATATTGTACGATTTGAATTGTACATGTCTATTAGTTTATATTTAGATATTCCCACCACCATTTGCAATTAGGAAATATTTTGAAAATTAAAAGTTATTCTATTCGTATCAATACTGATCGTACCATATGATGTTTTAAAATCTTGCTTAATTAACTCCATAGGACTAAGAAATCAATTCTAAAATTAATTGTGATTAGTGATCATACTATACAAAGTGAGGTTTGTGCGGTACAATCGAGCAGCATAAGGATGATGATTAATTACTAGGCAATTCGAGACAAATGTTTCACAATAGCTAAATTAATGAAGCTCATTGCTACAGAGTTTATAAGACATCTATCCAGTCTTTCTAAGATGCAGGCACCTCCAGATTTATTGTTGCACTAAGTAAATTTGGGTCCAATAAACCCAACTTCATGAAAAATGTTGAATTAACTCAACTCACATGGGTCATTCTTGAACTTTTGGAGTGATTTCAAGAAGTTTGGATCAAAACCATTAAAATCTCCTTAAATAAACAAGTTAAAAATTTAATCAAATATTCAAATTTCAAAAATTCATAATTAATTCCAAAAAATTCTAAAACAAACTCAAAGATATTAGAATACATTCATGGTATAATATTTATTAAAAATATTGAACAACCAGAAAAAAATCAAAGTTAAAAATTTAACATTTTGAAAAATTATTATTAAATTTGAGTCAAAAGTTCAAAAATTCGTAACTTAATCTATAAAAATCCAATGATAATAATCTTAGTGTCTAATTACTCATCTTTAAGTCTGGTATTTAGGAAAAAAATACTAAAATTTCATATTTCAATTAAATTTTAAAAGTAAAGTGTGTCTCCTTGATATGGCTACTATTTTTAGTGGCAAGTGTGTCTCCTCGCCGCTTCTATTGCCCTTTATTTAGTATGAGATCACTCATTCTACCTGGCTGTTTGTATGTTCCTCCTTGTTTAGAGAGATATACATTAGTCGATTGCTTCATGTTGTACATGATTTCAGTTTTACCTTAGTAAATCCTACTTATATTTGGATTACTCATGGCCATAACAATTTGTCCTCTACCATGTAGTAACTAAAATATAAGCATGGGATTTCTTAGATGATGAATCACTTAAATCTTTTTCCCTCACAGCACCATACATATGTGCATTAGGTTGTTGTTGAGGTGGATTTAACTGTTTATTTCACCGTTTCAAATATAGTCAGGTAGACATTAAGTACTCCTCACTCACTATTTCGAATATGGTCAGGTGGATGTTGGATCCTTTTTCTCCTTTTTTCTTGCCATTACAAATATGGCCAGGCAGGCATTAGACTTTTGGGAAGCTCTTTATTTAATGTTGCGGATATGGTTAGTAGATATTGAGCTGTTCTCATTTACCGTTGCAAATTTAGTTAGGCTAATGTTGACCCCCCTTTCTTTCACCATTTGTCTTGTTGCTATGAATATGGTCAGACGGGTATTGGGACATCCTCATTCACTATTATGAATATGGTCAGATGAATGTTGGGCTTTCTTCTTTTGTCCCATCATTGCGAATATGGTTAGGTGGACATTAAACTTTTGGGAGGACTCTTTATTCACTGTTGTGAATATGGTCATATGAATATTGAGTCATTCTCATTCACCATTGTGAATATGGTCAGACAAATGTTGAACTCCCCTTTCTGGTCTGGTGCTCGATAGAGTCCTTAGGAGGCATACACCACCTCTTCATTCCCCCTATTTTTTATTTTCTATTTAGGGGTATTTGAGTTTTCTAGTGACTCTTTATTTCATCGTTTTGAATAAGGTCGGGCAAACATTGAGTCATCCTCATTCACTATTGTGACTATGGTCAGGTGAATGTTAGACTTTCTCTTTTATCCTACTATTATGAATATTGTCAGGAGGACATTGGACTTCAGGGAAGCCCATTATTCACTATTATAAATATGGTCAGGTGGATATTAAGTTGTTCTCATTCGCTGTTGTGAATATAGTGAGGCGAATGTTGAACTCCCTTTTCTTTGACCCTTTGTTTTGCTATTTTGAATATGGTCAGGTAAGCTTTGGGTCATCCTCATCCGCCATTACGAATATGATTAGGTGGATGTTGGATCACTTCTCTCTTCTGCTCTATTATTGCGAATATGGTCAAGCAGACATTAAATTTTGGGAAAGCTCTTTATTCACTGCTGTGAATATGGTCAGGTAAATATTGAGCTATTCGCGTTCGCTATTATGAATATGGTCAGGTGAATGTTGAATTCCCTCCTTTTTTACTCCTTGTTTTGCTGTTTAAAATATGATCTAGCAAGCATTGAGTTGTCCCCCATTCGCTATTTTGAATATGGTCAGGTGGATGTGGGACCTCTTTTCTTTTCTCTATTCTACTATTATGATGTGGTCAGGCAGATAGATAATTTCATTATCTTTGATTGTTCTCCATCCTTACTTTTCTTTGATTATTACTCTTTATTATTAGATTTGATTTTCAAGTGATCATTGAATTCCTTTCTCCTTGCATCATCTTAGATATATGTTCTAGGTGATCGTTGTATTCTATTTGGTTCTCTTTGATTTTGTTTTTATTCTTCTCATGTGAGCATCATATCTCATTCTCCTTTTCTTATTTTTCCATTTCGGTTGGGCATATAGTTGAATTTTCTTTCTTTGAATCTCTCGCACTGCTGGTTTAGTTCTCATTAGTTGATTGTAGTATTGTACCTTCCTAGAGATAGGGTGGTCAATGCCAACATATACGATTCACTTATTGTTATCTGCATATTTTGGGGGTCCGTTTGTTGATCTCGATTTTTATATGAGTACCCTTGAGGGTCTTCGATTGGTTTAATTAAGCCTTGCTGTGTCCAATTCGAGCTTGAATCCACTCGAGTTGAGTCAAATTAGACTCTACTATGTTCAATTAGGCTCGATTAACTTATCTTGGTTGCGTCGAACCTGATTTGATTTAAATTGATGTCAATTTCAATTTCATACAATTGAATTCATTGAACCAGCGTGAGCCCAAAATGACTCAAATTGAGTCAAATTCAGACTTGAGTCTAACCTAATTTTCCTCAATTTAATCTTATTAAAACTCATTTGACTTTCTAAGTAATTTGAATTCAATTCACAAATCAGGAAATGAAACCGATGGTACCAATTTCGTTGAAATTTGGGGCCTGTCGCTGCCTTAGTAATCAGTTGCGTGATATCCCAATTTCAGCATGAAGCAAAGCTATTTTTGGGAAGAAGCAAATGGCGTAGTGCCATTTCATATGAATAGCGAAGGCAGAGTGCAGGAAGGCCTTCGGTCACCTCATAGAGAAAGATGAGAAGGGGAGATTTGGGGAATTAGATATAGAAGAAAAAAAAAAGGACTCTTGGTCTCTCCCTGCTCCTGTCTCTTCCTCTATTCGTAGAAGCAAGGGGAGTGAAAACCTCCCCCACTCGATCCCTCTTTCTCGCGTGAGCCCAGGCAGACCAGAATGCCTCCCCCTCTTTGTCTTCCTCTCCCATTCGCAAACAAAGATGAAACCGAAGGCCTCTTGCTTCCAGCAATGGATCCAACCCAATCACCCTCCTCTTTTTGTGAACCATTCAGATGTCCAGCACTCTTCCTCCCTCAATTTTGCGGGCCCAGACCAAACCCGACGTCGGTTTCCTCATTCCTCTCCGCAAGGTGAGCTCCTCCTCTTCTCTTCATCCTTATCCTTCTTCTTCTTCTTCTTCTTCTTCTTCTTTTCCTTCTTCTCCACTAATTCTCTTCTCCTTCCTATTTCTTTCTCTTCTTCCCCTTCTTCTTTTATTTCCTTCTCTTTTGCTCCCCCCCCCCCCTTTGTTCTTATTTAGTGGTTATATCTTCATTAACAAATGGTTGAAATTAAATCATTACAATAACTTTAAAAACATTACAATAAATTAAAATTAAATCCAAAAATTTTAAATAATATATCAAATTGACCTGAATTTAATCCTCAGCTCAAAATATTAAGGGAAATTTACATACGCACCACTTAATACTATTCTATTTACATATTTAACACCTAAAACTTTAATATTACATACATACCACCCATAGTTCATTTTCATACCAAATATAAGTGGTAGAAATGAAATATATGAGCGGTAGGAAAGAAATGTAAGTGGTATATTTGATATTAAAATAATATAGAGTGGTATTCATGTAATATTAAAGTTTTAGGTGTTAGATATGTAAATAGGATGTTATAAAGTGGTATGTATGTAAATTTACCAAAAATTAAAAGCCCCTTGGCTGGACCCTTAATTTGACTTTAATTTAAATTTAAATGAAAATTAATATTTTATTAAATTAAATATTTAAAAATAAACAAAAATGCCAAATAAATTTCAAACACCTAAAAACACTCCCATGGGTGACCTTTGGGAGTGATTTCAAGAAGTTTGCTATATTTTTAGAACAAAACCATTAAAACCTCCTTAATTAAACAATTTAATTAATTAGTCAAATTTCAAAAATTCATAATTAATTCCAAGAAATTTCAAATTAAATAAACTCAAAGACATTAGACTCCACATAGGGTCTAGTATTTATTAAAAATATACAAACACTAAAAATCAATAAAAGTAAAAAAAGTCAGTATTTTTGTCAATTATAATTTAAATTTGAGTCAAAACTTCATAAATTCATAACTTAATATAAAAAAATCTAATTCTTGCAATCTTAGTGTCTAATTACTCATCTTAGAGTATAATAAAATATAAAATTTTTAGATTTCAATTTAATTTATAAAGTTAAATTTTGACCCCTTAATTTAATGATTTAAATAATCAAGAAAATTCCAAAGTTTTATTAATTGACTTAATTTCCATAAAACATTAGTCCATTTTTTTATACCAACAACCAATCTTTAAATAAAAATTATTTAACCCATTAATTCTTAACCAATTAAATCAGTTAATGCATATTGTTTACTATTAGGAAACCCGGGCTTACAAGATTGTTAACTTAACCCCAAGGAAGGTGAAATAAACTTCATGGGCTTGGTGCAAACAAAGGTTGTAGTCATTCCAACTTTTAAAATCTATGTTAAAATAAACCCTAATTTATTAATATATAAACTTAAATTAAAAAATATTGTAAATCTAGGATCCCTAAACTATGATTTTGATTATGATAAACCCTATTAATTGAATAGTTAATTCTCAAGAAATATATTGGATATTGTTTGTGTTTTGTGCACTAATGATTGTAGGTACAATACTTAAGAAGACTAAAGACTTAAGATTGGGTAGGTTAGGATGTCAAGTCAATATTGTATGTAATTTTGTTTTCTTTAATTTTTTCATTTTCTTGAGTTAGGTCATATTAGAATATATGTAATTGGGCAACTGTGCCCACACTATATGACTGAATTTTTTTTTTAAATTAAAATTTTCTAAACTAATCATACTATATGATGCAATTTATACTGTATGATTAGTGTTTTAAAGAATGGTTCAACAACTACTTGAAATCGCATGTTCTATATACTTATCGTACTGCATCATATTATACGATTCATTTCATTATCAAAACCCTAGCTGTCAGATTAATTTAAGTAAGATTTTCAAATTGAAAATTTGAACTAATCATATTATACGATGCAAATAGTATTGTACAAAATTTTAAAATCTTGCTAAAATTAACCCTCATGATTATCCAATCAAATCTTTATTTAATTAATGATAGTAACTCATACTGCATGAGGTCAATCATACCAAACAATTGACAGAGATGAATTCTAGTCATCCCAAAGTTTGCACCAAATAAAATCATAATTTTTGATCTAATTGTATTATACAATAGTAATATCATACTAGATGATTTACCTAAAAACTAGATATGAAGTTTTGTCATCCCAGGAATAATCTCGTATAAACAGAAAAAATTAAAGAGATCGTACTGGATGATTTAAGGATTGTATTGTACGATATGCTTATAAAAATTGAATAGTTCATTTGAATGACTGTTTACGTCATACTAGACGGGACCAATTTTGAATTGATCGTAATGTATGAACTTGGATCATACAATATAAATAAAGATGGCCAACTTGAATTTTTTGGGATTCTTAAAGCCTAATATAAAAGCAATTCTTTAACCTTTATTTTAGGTGAAGAGAGGAACGTGACTGAAGGAGGAACTCTAAAAGGGAGATTTTGGATAAAATTAATGTTTATGAGGCTCCCTAGGGAGAGAGCCTTCTTAATCTAGTCCTCTAGGTTCTCTGCCATCTCTAGGAGGAAAAAAAGAAGTCGAGGTTCTCTGCATTCTCCAAGAGGGAAAACAATTTGTCAAGGTTCTCTGTCTGTAAAAGGAGTTCTAATCCTCTACTGCACCAGGTCGGTGGAAGAGATTTTGTAAAGGCTTCTCCACCTTGCTAAGGAAGCAAAAGGAGAGTCACTTTTTGTTAGTGCAATACTCAAAGTGAAGGACTATGGGGAGTGGACATACGTCATGGTTTGATCGAACCACTATAAAATCTAGTGTGTTCTTTTTGATTTTATTTTCTTCATTTTACTTTTTGCACTTCATTCTTATTATAACTTCTTGGTGAAAAATTGAGATCATTATTTTGTTGTGTAATTTGGAATTCCGTCAATATCATTGAAATTATTATTAAAATCATTAGCTTCAACATTGTGAAATTAAATTGCCTATTTCAAAAGTTTGAAAATTATAAAAAATTTGTACTCATGTTTATGATTATTTTTAAAAGCACCAATCCCCCCCCCTCTTGGCGCATCTCAAACTTTCTAGTGGTATCAGAGTGGGGTCTCAAAAATAGTATTTTAGAAAACCTTGAGAAAAATGATCAATGGTACATTTTGGTAATCGTAACACTGCCGATGATTATTCGATAACCCATTCACCTTTATTTGAAAATATCCCATTTGATTTCTAGAAAATTCATGTGTATACATTTTTATAATCAATTGACTATAGAATTCTGCATATGATTTGAACTAGTTACGCTCATCCATCACATATTGTTAATGGTGTTAAGACTCATATTCACTTTAATGAATGGAGCAATGAGGATAGGGAACTCATACAATTAAATGCTATGTGTCTGAACTATTTCTTTTATGCCTTAAAATCTGAAGAATATATGTGAGTTCTTACATGCACCACTGAAAGGTTGTGAGGGGTATTAAACCCTAAAGAACTAGCCCAAGGCTAAGTAAGAGGGGGGGGGGGGGGGGGGGGGAATTAATAGGAAGAAAAAAACTTTTTTGAATTTTTTTTGAATATTTTAGGACAAACAATTTATGCAGAAGCAAAACTAACTTAACAATAACAAAAATCAGAGATTTTGACCTCAAAAATAGATCCCAAAATAATGCAGAAATTTAAATGTGGAAAGGTAAATAGAAAGAACACATCAAACTTTATAATGGTTCGATCAAATTGACCTATGTTTATTTTTTAGAGACTCCCTCTCCAAGTATTGCACTAAACTGAAGTGACTCTACTTTTGCTCCCATAGTAAGGCATAGAAGCCTTAAAAATCTTTTCAATAACACGGTGAGGTAGAGAACCGTGAATCCTTTTACTCTCTCATGGAGTATGCAGATGACCCAAAAATCCATTTTCACCCATCTGGTGAAGGCAGAGAACCCGGGAATCCCTTTACTCCCTCCTGGAATAGGCAGAGAACCTATATTTAATGCTGAAGAAGACCTCCCAGAGCTACCAAAGAACTAAAGAAACAACTTGAAGAAGATAAGGAATACCTTTCTTGGAGCAATCTTTGTGATTCCTTTATAACTCCCCCTCATAAGGATCTCTCTCTCTCTCTCTCTCTCTCTCTCTCTCTCTCTCTCTCTCTCTCTCTCTCTCTCTCTCTCTCTCTCTCTCTCTCTCTCTCTCTCTCTCTCTCTCTCACTCACTCTTAAGCTCTCCGTCTTCCTTGTCTAAGCTCTCTCTTGGATTAACCCCATGATAAAAGATTAACGCAAAGGTTAATATAATTGCTTAAATATAGAGCCTCCAAAAGAAGCCCTAATTTTCTTCTACGTAATTGATCGTCCAATATAATCGATAGATTGTCTTATATGATTAGTAAAAAATAGCCCATTCATCCAGGATGATCACCTTTGTTATTTACGATCATTAAAAGTATTTGTATAGATTGTCTAGTATGATCCTATAATCATCCTAGATAATTAATTCAAGATACTATATTAATCATCTAGTATGGCATGGGATGATGGGTGATGATCTTTCTATCATCACATAACCCTCTCAAGACGTCCAGTACAATTGTCCTGAATGATTAGAAGAAAATTATGGTTTTTCATCTTGGATGATTGGGGATCGTCCTATAAAATATATTATAACATCTAATATGATCTTAGTGGATTGTTTTATATGATATGATTGAATAATTTTACCATAGTTATTCCCATAATCATTTGATCAATTTAAGAATGATTGTCATAAATCAGCCAGTTTATCATATTGTATGAGTAGAATAAAATGTAATTGCCAGCTAATTTTCATCATCTAAACTAATCATCCTTGATGATATGGATTGTCCAGTATAATTAATTTAATCACTTATATTTAGCATGGATGTCCTAATCAGAGTTTCTATTGTTAAATGATCGTCAAGTACAATTTTGAATTGTCTTGTACAATTAGGTTAAAAATAGAAAAATACTCTAACTTACCAAATTTCTCCTCCTGAGTGTGTATGTGCAATGTTACTTAGCTTGAGGTCCACCATATTCAATATTTGACTTAAGAAAGGTAAAAAATTCATCAAAATGAAATTACAAGCATAATCAACCATAATCTACTAGATCTTAAACTAATTTGCATTGCAAGTAATCTTTATGGTGAAACCTTGCAAGACTGTGTCTGAAATGTACACTAGGTTCGCCCAGATTGTAGCATCCTTGCATGCACTAGGTAGAGAACTATCAAATTCTTAAAAAAAAAAAATTCTACATTGTTTACCTAGCTCTTATGATGCAAAAAAAATTACAATTACTGAATCAAAAGATTTAAATATTTACTTTATTGACAATTTTCTTAGATCACTCTTTGCTTATGAGCAAGGAGTGAGTCAATGATAAAATAATGTACGAGAAAAGAAGAATAAGAAAATAGTAACACTAAAAGTAAATGATTCTGATAGTGACAACTATTCACCTTTGACCTAACTGCCAATACTTGAAGACTCACCCGAATAAAGAGAAGCGTGAAAAGAAGCCAAAGTTTAAGAGGGGCAATAAAAAGATATAAAAAGCTTTTTTGGCTGACTTTGCCTCAAAATCATCATAAGAAGAACCAGAGGAGCATGTAACAAATTTATGTCTAATGAATAATGATAATCGTGATCAATCTGGTCAAGATGGGGTATGTCCACTAGCTTATGACAAATTGCTTTTTTTTTTTTGAAAATATTCATGATTCGTATAAGAAGCATAAGAAAATGCACGATAGTCTTAATATTGAATTTTTCTACTTTGCAAAAAGAGCATGCTAGTTTAATTATCAAGTACTCTATTATAGATAGCAAATATATTACTTTATTAAACAAGTTTGATGGATTAAATAAGAAGCATATTGATCTATTCGATGCACACATCTCCTTGAAAATATTACATATTGAGCTAGAAAAAGTATTTAAGGATTTAGACAAATTTGCATGTTAATTAGATAGCAATGAGCATGCATTAAAACTCAAAGTGGGTAGCTATGAAAGTATAAATGAATGTCCACAAAAAAAGTTACTGCACTAGATAACAATAGACCATCACTTTCAATAACTCAATAGTACAACCTTTAAACAAAGCATGCATTACATAAACCTAGAAAGAGGCACCATCACTCACATAGGCTAAAAAACCCATTCCTTGGTGTTAGGTGTTACTCTTCTGGAATGTTAGGATATAAAGCCCACACTTACACTATCCACCATAGGACACATTTATTATGGAGGCCTAAATTGCATTTAACACAGCATAACATGCATACATCTCATTCATTCAAGCATAAGGTGGAACCACAACTCAATTGGGTTCTCAAATCTAATCTTTGAATGACATTATAGGGGTGCTCTCACAAAATACCTAATGAGAGCATGTGATACCTAAAAAGTGGCTGCTCGAGGTATATAATAGGTGATATGAAGTAGTTCATCACACTAGAGGCCAAGTTAAGAGCTAAAGTGACATTAGGAGATTACACCACTTGAAAAATAGTGGGATCAAGTATAATTAGTAACTCTAAACACTTTATGATTAAAAATGTTTTATTAGTTGATGGTTAAAAGCTTAACTTATTAAGTATTAATCAATTATATGATAAAGGATTTGATGTGAAATTTCTTTCTAATAAATATATTATTAGTTTTGATGTTAAACTTGTGTTAGAAGGAAAATGGATGAAAAATATTTACATGTTAGAATTGAATTGTATTGAATATTCAAAATTCTAGTGTTTAGAAATAATAATTGATGAGCTATGACATAGGAGACTATATCATGCTAGCATGAAAACACTTAGGTGTACTACTCAAAAAAATTTAAAAAGAGGCATACCTAAGTTATACTTCACTAAGGACCACATATGTGATGCCTTCCAACTAGGAAATTAAGTAAAATAATCATTTCATTCAATTAAGGATATCAACACCTCTAGACCATTAGAAATTCTTCACATGAACCTATTTAGATTGGCTAGTACATCCAACATAGTAGGAAATACTTATGGATTTGTGATAGTAAATGACTACTCTAGATTCACTTGGGAAAGATTTCTGTCACATAAGAATGAATCATTTGAGAAATTTAGAACCTTCTCCACATGTATTCAAATGAAATTAGTATGTAAAAAAGTTCAATAATTCATAGTGATCAGGGTGGAGAGTTTGAAAATGATAGATTTGAATATATTTATCATGATATTGGAATAAAACACAATTTCTCTTCCCATATGACCCCTAACATAACAAAATAGCTAAAAGGAAAAAATAGAACCTTGGTAGAAGCTACTAGGGAAATGATAGCTGGATATTCACTCTCTAGGTATTTTTAAGAAGAAGTAATGAATACTACTTGCTATATTTTAAATAGTGTGAATATTAGATCCAAGTTGAATTAAACACCATATGAACTCCTTAAGGGTAGTACACTTAATCTTTCTCATATACATATTTTTGGATGTAAATATTTTATCCTAATCAATGTAAAGTTACCCTTAGGAAAATTTGATCCTAAATCTTATGGAGTCTTCTTAGGTTATTCATCTTTAGTAAAAGCCTATAAAAATTTTAATAAAAGAACCCTAATAGTAGAAGAGTCTACCCACATGATATTTAATGAATCAGATAAGACCTCTGAATCTATACCTAAAGAAGAAGAATAAGTGGAGGTCATTCAGGGGGTAGAAACTATTATCGTAGGAGATAGAGTAGAATCTCAAAAGTATTTGCTTAGAGATTGGAGATATTCTTCTAAAGAGTTGATCTTAAGAGACCCATTTGAAGGTGTAAGAACTAGGCATGAACTTAGGAAGGAGGTTAGTCATTCTGCATTTAATTCCATGATAGAACCCATAAAAAAATGATTGAGCATTAGGAGATGAATTTTTGATCCTAATAATGTAGGAAGAGCTAAATAGGATTGATGTGTGGGAATTTTTCAAGAGAGCTAAGGACAAAAGTGTAATTGGAACAAAGTGGGTCTTTAAAAATTAGATGAATAACTCTGGAATAGTAGTGAGAATAAGGTTAGATTAGTAGCTAAGGGATATAACCAAATTGAGGGAATAGACTTTGAGGAAGCCTTTGACTCAGTAGCTAGACTATAAGCCATAAGGGTACTCTTAGCCTTTGCTTTCTTCAAGAGTTTAAATTGTATCAAATGGATGTTAATAGTGCTTTCCTAAATGGGGCAATTAGAGAGGATGTTTATTTTTAGCAACCCTTCGAATTTGAGAATTCATAATTTCCAAACCATAAATTTAAATTGAAAAAGGCATTATATTGATTAAAGCAAGAACTTAGGACATGTTATGAAAGATTGAGTTCATTCCTTCTAGATAGAGGCTTTATTAAAGGAAGTGTAGACACCATCCTCTTCTTAAAGAAAGAAGGAGAAGATTTCCTCATCTGTCAAATCTTTGATGACATTTTATTTAGATCATCAAATAAAAACCTTTGTGATGAATTTTTAGAAATGATGAGCAGAGAAATTGAAATGAGCATGACGGGAGAACTTAATTATTTTCTCAGATTTAGTGTAAAATAATTGGATGATGGAACCTTCCGTAGCTAAAATAAATATATCAAGGAAATTCTTAAAAAAATGAAATGAATAATTCCAAGGCCATGTTGACCTCATTTTTGTATGAGGTCACTAGGGACCCATCCAGATTTTAAATCAATTCAAACCTCAAATCAACCCAGACTTTGAACCCATTCAAGTTTCAAATCAACCTCAATCTTAAGTCAATCGAGATCTTCAATCAACCCAGACCTTAAACATATCCATAGTCCAGATCTAAACTCTAATTCAAATCTTGATCCAGCCTTCGGTCAAGCTCAAACCCTCTCCTATCATTTATGATCATTCCAAATGATCATAAACGATATGGGTAATTCAAAATTCAAATCAACTCAATATTCAAATCCCAATCAAATCCCAAATCCAACACTAGATTAATTTCGAATCAATCTTCAATCGTTTTTAATCATATTTCAATCACACATCAATCCAGTTTTAATTCAAATTTTAAACATCAAGTTTTTGATCGATCGTCAATCAAAATTCATTAGATTTTCACCAAACAAATTCAATCAAGCGATGAAGAATTAAGTCGGCCAATTCTTATTCATTTTAAAGTTAGATGGCTTTGATTAGGCTTGACATAAATCAAATTGACATTAATTAACTTGGATATTTTTAATCAAATTAGTATGAATGCTATACTTAATTAAAATGTCTTATTTGATTCAATTATTACATTCTAATCATTTCAATATTTCAATTTACAATCCGCTTATGTAAGAGTCGTTGGATCAAGGGTTGTCATGGGTATGATCGTCATAATTTTTCCCTTCATACTTTAGGTTTTATAAAAGAAAAGGATTAGGGCAAGCCGTCATCTTCTAATCCCCACGACTCCATTCTCATCTCACGCCTCCATCCCCATAGACAGCCGCTCTCATTCTCCCTCTATGAGATCTAAGATCCACCATTTGAGGATCCACTATTTGAGAAGATGAAGCAGCCGATCTAGAAACACCTCACCCCCTTCTAGTTTGACTCCTCCTGCAGCTCACAACCTGAAGCCTCGTCTCCTTCAGCAGTGGCGAGCTTAGATCTCCAGCCCTTTGCTGGTCCAGCCGGCCTACCTCCAATCGCCGGCACCTATTCCCTCAGCTGCAGCAACTCCAAGTCCGAGCAACAGACGGACTCCTCGCCTCCGTTCCCATAAGCCAGTCGCTCCTTGGTAAGAATCTGTTGATCATCCTTACAGAAGCTCGCACGAGAGAAAAATTCTGGGAGAATTACTAGGACCGGCTGAAGAGGAAGAAGGCTCTTGCACCTCACAACCCCTCTTTTCTCTCAAGCTAAATTTCTCCTTGCTCTTGTTGGAGCCGGCCAAGCAAACTACAACAGAATTTAGTTAGGGTAGAGATCTACTGTTTGGGTATGTTCAAGAGAGGAGATAGACCCAAAGATTTGGCCACCATTTCCCTTGTACAGCAGATTTCGACCAGCCTTTACAGCAGATTTTGGCCATCTAGTTTTGACGTTTATTCTCTGCCGTGAAGACCCCTCAGATGGCAGTTCGGACTGCGGTTGGAAGAGGCGAGCTACAAGGGCTTTCGGCGTGATTTACAACGGTAATATCTTCTTTTTTTCTTCTTCTTTTTAGCTAATTGTATTTCCTGTGTTTGAGTCTAGATGACTGACATTAATCTATGAATTGACATTCTATGTTTAGCTGAGATTTGAAATCAGTCTTCATTATGTTCTATGAAAAGAGATAAAAAAAAATCTTATGTTTTCTTTTAACTCCAACGTGGCTGCATTTTTGTGTGTATAAATGTGCCTTTCAAAAATTTGTTTTCTTCTTAAATTTGAATAAGAAAGCATATCTGTTAAATTAATTTGGATCCCGACTAAGGGTTCCACAGGGATTATGTTGGACTGTACTGAATTTCTTCTCCATTATGATCCTTTGAAAGATTGGGAAAAGAGAATTGCTGGATCTGTCTAGGAAAACATGACATTTTATGTTTAATGAGATATATGAATTTGGGTTGGAAAGGTCCCTTTATATGCTTGATGGCATTTGGTGTAAATGCTGGAGAGCATTCAGTGTGTTTTATGCTTTAATTATGAGCACTCGTAAGTCATACATAAGGTGCTTTGGTTATGCTGGAATTTTCTTGAGGTGACCTTGATGATTTTGGTATGTTGTTCCATTGGTGGGTTTGAGAAATTGGAATGCCATTGCCTTATTTCCGTCAGCTTTTTGTCTTTTAAAGACAGAGATAATGCCCCTTTTATATCTTAATGAATCATGTGTTGACATGCCATTTGTTGTAAAGAATAGTGGGATTTCATTTTTATTTTTAAGCATTTTCAGTTCTCATCTTCTTAAATAAATTTGTTGGTTTCGAGAAAACATAGTTGCTCTTCTATTTTTCCCATAAATTCGGATGAGGATCTTTCTCCATTTGTCTCTACTTTGGGGTAGAGTGAGTTTTAAGTGGAAATTGAGCATGAAACTTGAAGGTTGTTCTTACTTGTGATATCTTTTGTAGATGTTCATTCAACATGAGAAAACCTGGTACATTATTTTATGTATTACCCATGTTCTGGTTCCTCGATAAGATGGTGTATATTGCCCCATTTAAGATTTCCTTTGAATAACATGATTGCACTTCTATAAGCTGATTATATATTTCTGTGCAAAGTTTGATTTCATTTGATTTAAACACCTTAAGATGATGTATTGTGTATTTTCCTTTTAGAGCAAAGCTTCAGGTTTCCATTAGTTGAGAATCAAAGTTTTCTTCTTCACTCTAGCTATATTAACTTGAGACATTTCAATTGAAATTTGATCAAGATAATCATGCCTCTGTTTTGATTACAACTTTCAATTGTGATAATATATGAACTTGCTCTTTGGCTGTAGTTATTCATTTGTAGAATTTGACAACATTGGCACAATTAGAATATGTAGAGAAATTTCATATTGGTTGTTATAGTGACATTTCTACTTATTCAATATATGACTTGTGATTTTGGTAACAGAAAAGTATATATCTCTTAATGCCACATATTGACTTGAATTGTTGTTTATATTCTCTATACTTTTGAATATATTGATGTGGATGATTATTCGTGACATAGAGTTTGACTTGCTTTATGGTTATAATCTCCTAACACGATTGCTGTTATAAATTACAAGCATGTCATTGTCCAGTTATACACTTTGAAATTGCTTAAATAATTTGATTTGATTCATACTTTCACATATTCATTTATATGTCAATTCATAGTAGCTGCTATACTTTTATACATGACATTCTGACACCCCCTTCTCTCGTCGCCTTATTTGCGAGGTACTAATGGAGCTAATGGGAGGATAAAGGCAAGGAACTTCAGTCACCCCCATTTCTTCCAAATGGGGGTGCTACGGTTGGAATCACCATTGACTAGCTCCGGTGATCAGGTAAGTTTTCTTAAATCTTAGAAGAGATTAGAGCTTCTAGATTTATCTGTTGAGCTGTTTCCCTCAGCCTTAAATTCTTGTATTAGCTCCTGCATTTAGTTAATATTTGCTTCAAAACCCATCGACATAGCTTGTTTACATTCGTATGCATGTCCAAAGGGTTAGTGACATTGATTCAAACTCATTAAACCTAGTGACATCTTTAAGGACAATAATTAAGGACGAGTCTTAGAGAACTTAGACAAACTCTAGGATTCATACATACGTCCTTTAGGGATGAAACATTAAACATAGATAACGTAGCGACATTACACCTTAAGATTAATATATACATAATCGATTTGATCTCAAACAACAATCAATCTTTAATCTCTCCTTTAAAATTTGAAAACTTAAATATTTGATAATAACTCAAATAAAATTTATAAAAATATCAAATCTTTCCCAATCAACACATACAATTATTAAGTGATCAAAGTTAAATCCAATTGACTTCAAATTCAAACCCCTTAAGTTTAGTGATCTTCCCTGCTCTAGGGAAAATTATCACTAAAATTCAAACCCCTTAAGTTTAGTGATCTTCCCTACTCTACGAAAAATTGTCACTAAAATTCAAACCCATTGAACCCCTTAATCAAATCCCTTAAGTTTAGTGATCTTCCATACTCTAGGGAAAATTATCACTAAAATTCAAACCCTTTGAACCCCTTAAACAAACCCCTTAAGTTTAAACCTTAATTAAACTTTAAAACCTTCCTTAAATTTCAATAAATGACATTTAAATCCAAAAATTATAAATAACCCCTCTAATTAACCAGATTTGAATCCTTAACACATTAAAATTAAAATCAACCAGATTTGACTTCAAGTTTAAGAATAATTTAATAATCATCAGAATCTAATATTTAAGTAATATAATTAATTAATAATAATTTAAAATTCCAGAGAATTCCTAAACACTTGGGAATCTATCCTTGGGTCATTCATGACCTTTGGAATTGTTTACAAGGAGTTTGGAATTCAATTGAATTCCAAACATCAAAACCCCTCTAATCAAGACGATTAAATAATTCCAATAAATGATCAAAACTTTGAAAATTCATAACTAATTCATACAAACTCTAAATCAATCAAACTTAAAAGCATTCAACTCATCTCAAGATCTAATATTTTAATAAAATACAAATTTTTATGAAAATATTCTTAATCTAAAATTCAAATTTTAACCCTTTGATTAAAAACATTAAATGATTCAAATAACTTTAGAACATTAAATATTTGATTAAAAAATCTAGAAAATTTCAATCTAACTTTAAAACTAGCAATCAATCTTAAAATCAATTTTGAATCATTAAGATTTAAACTTTAACCAAAATCTTCTCTTAAGCCTTTCAACCAACCAGAACATTAAAACAACTTTAACCAATTACCTGATTTAGGATATATCCAAACCACACAGCCTGCTACACACACCTAGATTGACCTATTAGGACACAGACTCTAGCTTTAGGTTAGGCCGGTGTTTCTTTCTGTTTTTGTTTTGAGATAGATTGATGTGCATACAAAAATGAGAGTGGCATCCTAGGTTAGATAACATATATATAGGTTCATTGTCCACAGACCTGTGCACCTCCTGTTTGTCAGCCTAGGATTAGGTCCCCAGCCCCTTGGCCTACGAGGTCCCCTTGAATGAGGTAACCCATGGTTGCTAACAAGGATCCTCTGGTCGGCACTCGACTAAGTAGGCTAAGGATATCGACGAACCCGAGACGACGGAAAACCATGGGATCTTGACCGGGGATGTCATACCCACTTGGTAGGTTAGTCTTCACCCTTACCTCCTGGGCATTCTCCCGATCTGGTGATCGAGAATATAAGTCCAAACTTTCTAATAAAATTAATCACTTAAACCTTAAATCACTTTCAATCTAATTCGAGCCCAACACTTAGGATAGGCTGGAGTGTTTCTGAAGTGATTCAGAATCCCAAAACACTCCCTACTCCTCTTCCTTTGACTCTGAAAATAAGTCTTCAATTTTGATCCAATCCCACTTGAACTTCCAACCTTTATCTCCTTTGACATACAGCTTTGAAAATCTTAAATAAAATTTACACCGCTATTTTAATCGAGAGTTTTCGTAGGAAATTTTGATTTCTTACGATGTAATTAACTACGAGGGCTTGCGCTCGTAGGAGATTTAGAAACCCAGAATTGATTTTCAAAATTAATTTTTCAAAATCTTTAATTAATTCTCTTTGGGAAAAATAAATACAGCGATCATTATCGTTATATCCAAATGATTGATAATAAGTGATATCCTCTTTCCTTGGAGAGATATATCATTCTATTATCCTGATTTTGATTATAAAATTAATGATCTTTTTTTATCCAAATTAGAATAGTCAAACAATTGATTAAATTCCATTTTGATCCTCCGGGTTCAAATGTGATTCTCCCTTTGAGTTTGACTACGATAATCCGGATAAAATTAGAATTCCGAAATTTGAACCCATTAGAGAACGATATGATCGTCTTTCGAGGTGATATATTGTTCATAATGACATGTTCAATTTGAAAATTCAAAATTTAATATTCTAAAGAAAATTAATACTTTTCTCAAAATTAACCATATATTTTTCAATCAAACATGCCATGAACACTCCCATGAGCTCCAATGTTCAATTAGATAAATACCTAAATGAAAAATCAGCGGATCAAGAAAACTAAAGGGGAATTATTTGATCACTTCCGTACTTAACTTCTAGCAGGCCAAATATAATGTTCAATATTTGCCTTTATGCTAGATTTTAAGTATATCCAAAAGAATCACACATGATTACTATTAAAAGATTCATTATATATTTGTTAGGCACTCCAAACCTAGGTATCTAGTACCCTAGAGACAGCACCTCTTTGAAATTATAGGATTTTTGGATTCTAATTTTACAGGATGTATGGTAGATAGGAAAAATACATATAGAACTTTTCAAATCATAGGACAATCCTTAGTTTCTTGGTCTAGTAGAGAATAAAATTCAGTAGCCCTCTACACAGCTGAGGTAGAATATATAGTATTAAGGAGTTATGTTGCTCAAGTTTTACAGCTAAAGCAACAACTCTTAGGCCTTGGTCTACCTATAGGAACCATTCTAATTATATCTGACAACACTAGTGCACTTTTCATATCCAAAAGTATAATTCACCACTCCCACACAAAGCATATAAATATTAGGCATCACTTCATAAGATATCATGTAGCCAAGGGAGATATAGAATTGTACCACATAGCTACAAGAGATCAATTGGCATACATATTCATAAAACCCCTTGCCTATGACACCTTTAGTACTTAGATGACAAAACTAGGTGTTATAGACATTAATGTTTAATCTAAGAGAAATTAAACACAAAAAAGAAGATTTTCATTTGAAAGAAGTTATTTTTATGTGCTTAGTAATATATCTATTTGTACTTAATTTGTTGTTGTTGCTGTTTGTTTAAAAAAAATTTTGTTCTAAGATATTTCCTAATCATCACACACGAACTTCATTGAATCACAACAATCTTTAAAATTTTTTCTTGATCTTATTGTACAATTCACATTCATACTGTATCATATGCACAGATGCACAGATCATAAACCTTTATTGCATAAATGGTCCAGATTAAGTTCCTGATACACACATCACACTGTACAAACCTTTCTTCAAACTATTTGATCCACATGTCACAAATTCGAGGAATTCAATCTGTTTGGTAAGAAATTATTACAATTTATACATTATGATACCTCCCTTCTTACTATATGATATATATGTCAAAATGGAAAGGGACAAATTTAATTGGACTGGTATGATAATAATTGAAATTCAAACTGTATAAATATCTATTCATATTCTACGATGCTTTTCAAGTAGGAATTTGAAGAAGTGCAGGAGAGAGAAGATCCGTTAATTCCATTCGAAGACAATTTTTGAATTATAGCTTCACGGGTTTGTTGCAACCTGTTGATGGCAGTGGAGGATCGCTGGCCTTTGACTGCTGGTGGCCCTCTCAACTTTCGACCTCTTCCCCCCTCATCCTGGAAGTTCTCGTGTCAAACAGATTCATCTCCGTCGGTATTTGGAGATAATGGATGTGAGAAAGACATTAAGTTCTGGTTTACAAAAGAACGACCTCTAGTAATTAATGAAGGAGGACTGGTAGTCAAGAAGAAGAGTTTTGATTTCATTGGAAAGGGCAAAAATATCCTGATTGAAGATGATCCTAATACCCATTCTAAGGAGGTTTGTGTATCTAACATGAACCTTCATTATGCCAATTCGATCCAACATCAAAGTGCACGCCAACCTCTTGTGATAATGTGGAAACAACAACTGAGAGAGTTCCAAATGAAGATTTGAAGAACACCAGATCACTGATGATCTGGTAAAAGAAGGATAAAATGTTATTACTGATGAACAGAATAGATTAGATATAAGCAAAGTTAAATCTGATCTATTCACGGTACGTGAATGTGACTCGGGAGAACTAGGAAACTGCCATAATCAAACAAATATTGCTGAGGTATCTAAAATAGTGGCTGGGAACACTAGGATGAAAGAATGGAAGAAGAAAGCTAACATTAGAGTTTTAGAATTGAACTTTGGAGACAATTTTGTGGAAGAAGACGGTGTGATCAAGTTGCATTTGGGTAAGGAGCAGGATAATTCAAACAAACTTAAGAGGTCCCTTGTGATCAATATTTTTGGCATTAATATCCCTTTCAATATCATAAGCATAGAGTTGAGGAAGCAATGGACCATGTTTGGAAAATTCCACTTAACCCAACAAGGTTTGGGATGGGTGCTCTTCAGCGCCTTTGAAGAACAGGACTCTTTAGAGGAAATTATAGCTTCAAGCCTCTGGTATGCTAACGGCAATATTGTGGGCATGGACAGATGGAAGGTTGCTTTCTCACCTTCTTCATCAAAGGTCTCATGGTTCCAATTTGGATTCGAAAGCCCTACCTTCCACTTTAATGTTGGGATGAAGTAAATGTTTGTAGAATTTCTTCCATGGTGGGCACTCCATATTTGATTAACGGAAACATGTTCCAATGGAGTAGAAGAGAATTCGCAAGGGTTTGTGTGAGAATCAAACTTGATGAGAAATTACCTTTGGGAGTATGGGTGGAAGGTAATTTGGGTAAATTATATCAAAGCATAGAGTATGAAAGATTGCCCACCTTCTGCTTCAACTGTGGCAAGCTTGGTCACCTAAGGGAGGACTGCTAGAAGAAAATTTCATCAAGCAATCAAACTCAATCAGTTGTGGAAGCTCAAGCCAGCAAAGAAAAGTTAGTAGAGAATTTCAAAGTAATAGACCCAATAACAATATCTCAAACTCTAGCTACAGATAATGGTGGAAATGGCAAAGTATACGGTCTATGGATTCATGTATATTACAAAAAGAAGACATTTCCTAGATCTCTTTCAAGTCAAGCATACAGTGCACTGATTCCCAAAGGAGGAGACAGGATCTTAAAAGAAACTCATGATAAAAACTCAAATGATTTTCTTATTCCCAGCACTTCTAATGCTAATGAAACAAGTGGTGAAAAAGATCAGATGAAGCCTGCTTCAACGAGTCCAATAGATTTGAATCTGGATAAAGAAGGTGAGAAGAAAGTGACTCCTTCAAAGGATGCTAACTGCTACATTGGAGTAGGTACTCGAATAGAGCTAGAAGTGGGACTTGGTAAGAATTCTATTGCTAATGGAATTCTTGTTAATTAAAACAAATTCGAAGCCTTGAAGATCATTGCTGAGGAAGGGGAGATAGTAGAAGAGGATATACCTCCTGATAATCCTGTCCTTACAAGGGTTAAAACTCATGATGTAATGCTGAAGTCTACATTTATTAACAATGTATAACCGAGAGGTAATAAAGGTAGCTCCTCCACAATTAAGAAGAAAGGTGTGAAACAACCGAAAGGACTGGGTCTAATTAATTTGATGTCTAGAAATAGAAATAGAAAAATGGATGGAGAAGAAAAGGAGAAAGGGGGGAAATCTTCCCCACTGATCCAAAAATGAATTCTATATTGCTATGGAATTGTAGAGGAGCCAAGAAAAAAAATGCTTCTCTCTACCTCAAGGAGGTGGTGAAAGATCACAATGTTCTTTTTATTGGTTTGTTGGAGACTAAATTGGTCTCTATTGATAGTAAAGAAGTGGAGTCATTGATTGGCATTGGATGGGACTTCCATTATGTACCTTTGGCTGGGTTATCAAGAGGTATTCTTATGCTTTGGAGGAGAAGCTTGGCTACTTTCAGCAGGTTAGACTCTTCTTCCTAATTCATTATAAGAGATTTGGATATCCCTTACAAGGGTAGATGGAGGATAGCTACAATTTATGGAAGCAAAGGTGTTTATAGTAGAAGATATCTTTGGAATGGGTTGGAACCTCACAACACCACTGATTGTCCTATGGTGATTGGTGGGGACTTCAATTATATTTTGTCTAAAGAAGGCAAGAAAGGTGGTAGGCAATTTTCATTTTCTTTGGGGCCCAAAGAAATGAAATCCTTGATGACGTCCAATGATCTACATGAACTAGGATTTGTTGGTCCTATGTTCACTTGGATTAACAACAAAATAGGTGCGGATTATATTATGGAAAGGTTAGATAAAATGGTTGTCAAATTGATTTCACTTAACTTGAATCAGCATATGGTGATTAAGCATCTACCTAGGATTGCTTCTGATCATTGTCCCATTCTACATAACATTTTTGAATCTTCTTCTAAAATTAGAAGATCAATCAAATTTGAGGATGTTTGGGCTTCATACCCGGCATCCTATGAAGTGGTGGAGAAAGCTTGGAACAAGACTGATACTGGATCGACAACTGACATTCTTAACATCAAAATGAAAAGAACTCTTAGATCTCTATTTTTTTGGAGCAAGGCCAAGCTTAAAAATCTGAATCAATTGAAAGACATTCTCAAAGAGGAAAGTCTACAACTTCAAACTAAGGAAGAAGAGGTTGGTGTGCTCTCTCCAGATGAATATTGCTTGCTAAATTTTAAAATTAACGAGCTCAACTCTACATTGGCACGGTTAAGCACATGGTGGAGACAACATGCCAAGGTAAAATGGATAGTTGAAGGTGATCAAAACTTTAATATTTCCACTAATTTGCTAGTGCTAGAAAGAATGCAAATTTCATCCCTTGTATTAAGGATGGCAACGGGAATATGGTGGAGAAGCAAAATCAGATTGAAGATGTTTTAATACAATTATTCAAAAACAAATGGTGTGAAAGAAAATGCTTGCTTGAGGGATGGCCGGAAAATCAACATAACCTAGAAGAGGAGGACAGAATTCAGCTCAACAACAGTTTCTCTATTGATGAAGTGGAGAAGGAAATTAAAGAAACCAGTGGATTCACATCTCCAGGTGAGGATAGAATTTCTTATTCCTTTCTAAAAGGTATTGGTCTATCATTAAATTTGAGTTTTGGAAAGCTATCCAATTATTTTTTGCTACAGCTGAAATGAATGATAAATGGAAGAGAACTATTATTGTTTTAATTCCCAAAATTAGCATCCAAAATTTGCATCAAACTATAGACCAATTAGCCTTTGTAACACGGTTTACAAAGTAGCTTCCATTGTTCTTCTCAATAGACTAAATGGTGTCATCCCAAAATTAATCTCCTCAGAGCAAGTAGCTTTTGTCAAGGGGAGGTCTCTTCAAGAGCATGTTTTGATTGCTCAAGAACTATTCCAAAAGTTTAGATACTCTAAAGCATCTAAAGGATTAATGTCCATCAAATTAGACATGGAACAAGACTATGACTCTATGAGGTGGCCAACTCTAAAAAAAGTTCTAATCTATTTTGGATTTTCTGAATTTTTCTCTAAGCTTATCATGGAATGTGTTCAAAATCCTTCTTTCTCTATTTTGATTAATGGGAATTCTTCTAATTGGATCAATGCTAGGAGTGGATTCAGACAGGGATGTCCCTTGTCTCCTTACCTTTTTATTCTGAATTCTCAGCTACTTTCTAATGCTATTATGGAGAAGGAAGCAATTGGTGTTCGGGTGAGCCATAATAGCCCAAGGATCTCTCACTTGCTATACGCGGATGATGTCATTTTCTTTGGTGAAGTAAAATTTAAAAATGTGAAGATTATCAAGGGCATCATCAGAAGGTATTGTGATTGGACCGGCCAAAAGGTTAACATAAGCAAATCTGGGATTTTATTTGGGAAAGCTATCAAAAAAAGGAAGAAAAAGAAGATTAAAAGCATTATAGGATTCAAGGAGGTTAAGGAGTTCAAATATCTTAGAACTAAAATTTCATTAAGAAGACTTTCCATGGTGGATTTCCAATTCATTATAGATAAATTTCTGAAGAAGCTAAACAGTTGGAGTTGAAGGTTCATCTCATTGGCAGGGAAAATTACTTTGGTCAAGACGGTAATACTTTCACTTCCATCCTTTCATTCTACAGTTTCTTTGGTTCTAAGAGGTGTTCTTGAAGAAATAGAGAAATTTTGTCATAACTTTATCTGGAATAAGTTGAATGAGGGGCACGGCTTGCACTATGAATGCTGGAATAAAATGTGTGAACCACTAGAATATAGAGGAAGAGGGCTACATTCATGCTCCAACAAACGGGTCCTCTAAGGGCTAAGTTAGCTTGGAGATACTTGAAAGAAGGAGACTCGTTGTTGCATAAAACATTGTATCCAATATATGGCTCCTATTGGAATGCTGGAAACAGGATTAAATCTGTTTCTATGGTGTGGAAGCTAATTAAGGATGGAGGTAAATTCCTTAAACCAATTGTGAGATGGAACATAGCAAATGATCAATCTATTTATGTCCTTAAAGGCATATGGATTATGGACAAAAGTCTTAACAAATGGCCTACATTTATCAATTCTCAAACAGAGATGATCAAATCCTTCATAGTGGACAGATTTATCTCGGAAGATCACTGAAGAATTCTAGAGCTAGAGAAACTCTTCGGGAATGACCTTTTGGAATTCATTTGTAAGATCCAAATTCATCCCGAGCTTAATGAAGATCAAATAGAGCTCATTCACATGGAATCAGGGAAAACTATAACTTCAATGGCTGCTGATAACATGGCTACTCAAAACACTGATATCGAATGCTGGAAATGGTTGAAGAAATCAAAACTGAATGCTAGAGTGGAAAATTTTTGGTGGAGGATCTTCAACAATACTTTGCCAACCAACTCAATTTTAACATATAGAAGACTTCAAAAGATTGATTATTTCCCAAGAGGTTGTAATGAGAAAGAAAACATTAGTCATGTGATTAGCAGATGCTACAAGATTGGAGAAGTAATTCAGCACTGAACAAGTGGGGATTTTCTATTCCTCATTTCAATTATGAGGAGACGTGTAATTGGCTGGAAATACAGAATGAATTTCTTATAGTTTGTTATGTAATGCCATTTACTTTACTTGGAAGGAGAGAAAAAAACTTGTTCATGGAAAGAAGGAAAGGAGTTCAGTACACATAGCAGCTAAGGTGGTGAGCTATGCAAGAGTTTCTAATGCTCCTAATTATATCACTCCGGGCCAGTTGAAAAACAATCAACTTTTACATTTGAAAAATTGTTGGTACACTCCTCCACCCTATTGGATCAAGGTAAATGTAGATGCGACATTACTTTCTTCCTACAAAGGAGGCATTAGAGGAGTGGTTAGAGACCACAAAGGAAGAATGCTAGCATCTTTTGGCATACCGTATAGTCATTGGGATATCACTTACCTAGAGTTTCTTGCCATAACATCTATTAAAGATGTGATTAAGGATCGTATGAATGAGTATAAAGGAATCATTATTGAGAGCGATAATGCAAACGTCATCAAATTCATACACAAAGCTCTCAAAAAAGGAAGAAAAGGTATTGATAAAATTTCTTTTGCTGATAATTTTAATTATGTTATTTTCAATTGCATTAAAAGATATTGTAATAAGTTAGCGTTCTTATATGCTAACTTTGGAGTTTTTTCCTCCTTTTTTTGGGATGATATTTTTCTTGATAAGGTTCCTCCTTAGTTTGTTAATCAATTAAAGGAGAAATCTTTAGCTTGTTCTCTGTAGTTGTTTGGCCCTTCCTTTTTTTATTAATGCTATATTGCTTTCTTCTTCAAAAAAAAAAAATTATATGATGCTTTTCGTCAAATGTCATAGGAATAACCCCTTGTGATGAATGAAATTTTCTTAAGATCGTCATGTACAATACTGATCGTTCTGTATAATTTGACCACTTTTTCTAACAGGTCATCCAGTCAAAATAACTCCTTGATCGCATTGTACGATACCTTAATCATACTATACAATTGGTCAAAAATTCTATAAGTTAAAGTGTTAAACTAGTTCAATTTACTCAACCCTTCTACACACTTTTACTTTCTTATCCTTCCTACTCAATGGCTAGTGGAAGCAAGCGAAGTCATCTAACCTATAGAAGTTCTTCCTTATATTGCTCAGGTGACGATCAATTTTAACTAATGCTGATTAAGCAGCATATCTCAAATAGAAGGAAACCCAAATCACACCATCATGCATACTAAATCAACACATCCTAAATTTTTAGTTTGATGAGTCTTTTTGACACTACTACCTTCCAATTCCCCTTGACTCTAGCCTTTCCCTTCCACTCTAAAATTCTTTATGAGTTCTTAGCAAATCTTTGGATCAATCGAGATACCTCTATAATGATATCTTATATTTTCCATCAACATGTCAAAATCATAAAAGGAGACTTAGGAGAACTCCTCTACCTTAAAACTAAGGGAGTTTGACCCTATTTTAGACTATGATTGTAGTAGCTTAAAGTTCATTAGAGATGTTAGGCCTTATGAACTGGCCCAAAGCTAATTAAGAGAGAGAGGGTAATTAGTAAAAAATATCTTTCAATCAAAACACAAATCAAAACCAATATCATCACAAAGAAAATCAAATGTGGAAGTAATAAAGGAAAGAACACACCAGATTTATAGTGGTTCGGTCAAACCTTGACCTACGTCCACTCCTTGGAGGCACCCTCCAAGTTTTGCACTAAACTAAGTGTCTCTCCTTTATCCCACACAGCTAGGCAGAGAAGCCCTTACAAAATCACTTCCACCTTCCCCGGTGTGGCCGAGTCGCCGGGTCCTTTGACACCAAAGAGATCTTTTTCTTTGGTGAACTTCCCTCAAGACAAGTGAAAGTTTGTTAGGGATGTCAGGCCCTATGAACTAGTCCCGAGGCTAACTAAGAGGGAGGGGGGGTGAATTGGTATTTTTAAAAAATCTTTAAACAAAAAGAAATATCACACACTAAAGTCACCACAAAAAATAAGTGTAGAAAATCAAAGTGCGGAAGCAATAAAAAGAATATAAGGATTTATAGTGATTCGGTCAACTTGACTTACGTCCACGCCTCGGAGGAGCCCTCTGAGTATTGCACTACCAACGTGACTCTCCTTTAGCCCCCAAAACTAGGCGGAGAAGCCCTTACAAAACACCTCCTTTTTGCCACCCCCGACAAGGCAGAGAACCCCACTCCTTTTGCTTCCTCCTGAAGCAGGAAGAGAACCACGATCACTTGCTGAAACTTACCTCTCCTAACCCTTCCAACGACAAGAGACTCTAGGGAAGAAGAAGTGGAACAATACTTGGAGCAACCCTTGTGAACCCACTCACAAGCTCCCCCTCACATGATCTTTCCCTCTCTCTCTTTTAAGTTTTCTCACGTCAAGACAGCAGCCAAGGATGTTCAAAAATATTGAACAAGAGCTCTTAAATAGAAAAGCTTCAAGAGAGTTCATTAATTGCAAGTTGCCGACTTTATCATCCAGGATGATATAGAAATCATCCTGGCCGATTAGTATAAATCTCATAAGATCTGCCAGAGCATCACCCTGAATGCAAACTGGATGATTACAAATTTGCTTGATCATCCCGGACGAGCTCACGATCATCCCGACCGATCAGTTCAAATAAGAGAAAAATCATCCAGAACATCGCCCTGAATTTGAGCTGTCCGATCCAAATCGGCCAGAGCATCACCCTGAATTTGTATTGGCCGATATTTATCGTCCAGGAGCAACCAAGGGTTTTTTAATGGATCATCCAGGACGATCCTGCGATCGTTCAGGATGATGTGATCGTATCAATCATCCTTAATTTCTTCCTTGATTTCTGGTTCAATTTAGGCATAATTGTGTGATATCGTCCAGGCTGATCGCAAGATCGTCCTGGCCGATTTCAAAAAATACAGAATACCTAAATTGATCATGGCGGCCATTTCTTTCTGTATTGAGCATATCGTCCTAGCCGATACAGGTATCATCTAGGCCGATCAGTTAATTACAACTGCCTTAACTAAGAGATTTTGATTAGATCTTCTATTTTGAACTCGATCGTCCAGGACGATATAAATATCGTCTGGATCGATGTGAGTAAAAACACATGTTCTAAATCTCTCAAGTGTGTGTGTGTAGGGTTACTTAACATCAGTCACTTCAAACAATTAAAATTGACTCAAGAAAGAAAAAAGAAAATTACAGACTAACTCAACCCTAATCTACCCAGTCTTGAGCTGATTCCGATTTCTGTCCGATCTTTGAATCCTGAAAATGTCAGCAGTAAAGGCAGACGAAAAGAAGCAAGAGTATTTGTTAATCATCAAAACATAATCCATGAAATCAAATCTGCAACAATCTCCCCCTTTTTGATGATGGCAAACATTTTGACAATTAATCCAAAAATAGTAGTGTAACACATGGAATTAAAAGTGTAAGCATACAAAAGACCCCTCTCCCCCTTTGACATCTCAAAAAGGAGGAAACTAACAAACAAATCAAAAGACTTTTTTTTAACCAAGGCATGAACATGATGTAGTACCCCATGTAATTGATTTGTAAAAATTTTGTGAGCTAATGAATCAACATCAAAAAAATCCATAAAAGGTATAATATCCGATCATGATTACCCTTAGCTCGGACTTTTTTTTAGGGTAGAATTGTCTTAAAAAATCAATGACCTAACTCAAAGAATTCAATTGGATAGAAAAAAGGATCCATTCATCACTTGTTTCCAGAAAAAAATCTCTTATGGAAAATGAACCAAAGTGAATTTGTCACAATCGCAAAACAATCAAAATCAAGCCTTTGATATATGAAATCTTCTAAGTTTTAAGATATTTGAAAGGAGAGGAGAGCTTACTTTTGGTGGGCTCATTTTATGCTACTTGTCAATTTGAATGGCGCTTTGCGCATCTTTTGATTTTTGATACACTTTGTGTATATTTGTTCAATTTTGGCGTCATTGTGCATCTTTTGTTGGCATCATTAGCTAAAGTTTTTAATTTTTGCAAGCTTATTTCTCTTTAAAAAACTCTTAAAAAATAATCTTAGTTGTAGGTTTACCTTCTAGATATTAGAGAATAGGAGCTCTCTCTCTAACATAGGGAAGAACAATTCACAAAACAGAATCAATAACCAATGACAAGAGTAACGAGGAATCTTGATGTGTCAAGAAGACTTTGATTATTATAAATACAAGATAGATTTACTTTAGCAAGGTTAGAAAAGATCTTAATTTCATACACAATTGTTAATTTGAAATAGATTTTTGATTAGAAAAGAAAACCGTGCCACTAAAATAGGTTAGAGAAAGAGACACAATCAACGGTATATTTTTATCATCTAATAGATTAAGAGATGTAAAATATTGACTAAAATTTTTCAAAAGCAAGGACAAGGCATATGATATCATTTCAGAGATGATTTTGAAAACCAAATTAAAAGAAAATGAAAGTAAAATAAACCAAACAAAAAAGTGAAAGTAAAAAAAAAAGAAAAGAACAACAAAGAGTAAAAAGGAAAAGTAAATCAAAGAAATAAAAAAGAATAAAAGAAAAAGAAAGAAAGTAAAAGATCAAATTCATGCATTTATGTAAATCACACCCAATCTGGTCCTTAAAGAGCTGAAAGTGTCGAAGGCTAGTGGTTTAGTAAAGTTGTCATCCAGTTGATTTTCAGTTGTCACATGGTGTAAAACAATGTCTCCCTTAGTCACATGATCTCTAATAAAGTGATGCCTAATGTCAATGTGCTTAGTCCTTCAATGCTGGATAGGATTCTTAGAAATGCATATGGCACTAGTGTTGTCACAAAAGATTGAGATGGTGCCTATAGGTAATCCTAAATCCAATACCTGTTGTTTCAACCAAAGGACTTGGGCCACACAACTCCCCAAAGCAATGTACTCATCTTCAGCAGTGGAAAGTGCAACAGAGTTTTTCTTTCTACTAGACCAAGAGACCAAAGATTATCCAATGAATTAACAAATTCCTGAAGTGCTTTTTCTATCCACATTGCATCCTGCAAAATTAGAGTCAGAAAATCTAATTATCTCAAAAGAAGTGCTGTGTCTCGGATACCAAATTCCTAAGCTTTGGGTCCCCAAAAGGTATCTAAAAATTCTCTTAACAGCAGTCAGGTGGGACTCCTTGGGTTCAGCTTGAAACCTAGCACAAAGGTAAACACTAAACATTATATCAGGTTGGCTAGCAGTCAGGTAAAGTAAGGATCCAATCATGCCTCTATACTTCTTTTAATCAACAGACTTACCACTTGGGTCCTTATCCAATGGAACACCAGAAGTCATGGGAGTATTAATTGGCTTAGCTTTATCCATCTCATACTTCTTCAAAATGTCCTTTATGTATTTTGTTTGATTTAAAAAGTTTCCATCATCCAATTGTTTTATGCTAAAACCCAAAACGTAGGATAACTCTCCCATCAAACTCATCTCAAACTCTTTACTAATTATTTTAGAGAACTCATCACAAAGTTTCTTATCAGAAGATCCAAAAAGTATATCATCCACATAAATCTGAACAATGAGCAAATCATCTCCAACTTTCCTAAGAAAAAGGGAGGTGCCTACACTCCCCTTAACAAACTCCCTTTCTAGTAAGAATGTGCTAAGCCTCTCATACCAAGCTCTTGGTGCCTTCTTTAACCCATATAAAGCCTTTTTTAATTTAAAAATATGATTTGGAAATTGGGAACTCTCAAAACCTGGGGGTTGTTCTACAAACACATCTTCTTTTATTTCCCCATTTAAAAATGCACTCTTAACATCCATTTGAAAAAGCTTAAATCCTTTATAACAGACAAAGGCTAATAGCACTCTAATGGCTTCCAATCTAGCTACAGGGGCAAAAGTCTCCTCAAAGTCTATCCCTTCTATTTGATTATACCCCTTAGCCACTAATATTGCTTTATTCCTAACCACCACTCCAGAATCATTCACCTTGTTCTTAAAGACACACTTTGTCCATTTGGTCTTTCTATAAGCTCCAAAACATCCTTCCTAACAAATTGATTCAACTCCTCTTGCATGGCTAAAATCCAAAACTCATCCGAAAGAGCTTGGTTTATGTTGGTGGGTTCAGTCATTGAGATAAAGGCAGAGTGGTTCACCTCCTTCCTAAGTCCATATCTAGTCTTAACACCAGTAGAAGGGTCTCCTAAGATCAAATCCTTGGGGTGACTTGTAGAGTATCTCCAATCTCTAGGCAAGGTGTGAGAAGGTCCAACCCTTTTCTCCAAATCTATATTTTTTACTCCTTGGGTGACATCTCCTACTCCTTCAATGTTTTGGTGACCTACCCCCTTTTCCAAATTTTCTAATCCAGTGGTTATCTCTCCAACATCATCATCATCCTCAACTTCAGGCTTTTTAGAATCAGACTCATCAAATACTACATGGGTAGTTTCTTCCACTATCAAGGTTCTCTTGTTAAACACCCTAAAAGACTTCCCAGCACTAGAATATCCCAAGAATACTACTTCATCAGATTTAGGATCAAATTTTCCCAAGTGAGACTTCCCATTATTGTGAATGAAAACATTACAACCAAAGACATGAAAGTGGGAAAGATTGGGTGTCCTACCCTTAAGGATCTCATAGGGTGTCTTATCTAATTTGGCTC
The DNA here is from genome assembly GCA_016618105.1 of Dendrobium huoshanense. Classification (NCBI taxonomy): domain Eukaryota; kingdom Viridiplantae; phylum Streptophyta; class Magnoliopsida; order Asparagales; family Orchidaceae; genus Dendrobium; species Dendrobium huoshanense. Next base: position 6,025,498 of record CM028349.1, on the reverse strand, counting down.
TAACATTCATCCTATTCAACACATAGCAAGCTGTGTTAACCGCTTCAGCCCAAAAGTATTTTGGAAGTGAATATTAAGCAAGCATGGCTCTAGCAGCTTCCACCAAGGTTCGGTTCTTCCTTTCAGCTACCCCGTTCTGCTAAGGGGTCCTAGGAGCTGAGAAGTTGTGGCTAATCCCCCTGTCCTCACAAAAATCTCTAAATTTTTCATTCTCAAACTCTCCCCCATGGTCACTATGGATGGTCAAGATCTCACAACCTATATTTTTTTGAATCCAAGTAAAAAATATTCTAAACTCCTCAAAAGACTCATGTTTATGTGAAAGAAATCTAGTCCAAGTGAACCTCGAGTAGTCATCAACAATCACCAAACCATAGACTTTCCCTCCCAAGCTGGTAGTATTAATGGGTCCAAACAAATCCATGTGAAGGACTTCTAAAGGTCTAGAGGTGCTAATATCCTTAATGGGGTGAAAGGTGGAGTGGACTTGTTTTCCTAGTTGGCAGGCATCACGAAGGTGATCTTTTGAAAACTTGAGTTTGGGGACACCTCTAACTAGGTCTTTTTGGGTCACTTTCGTAAGGGTTTTCATACTTGCATGACATAATCTCCGGTGTCATAACAATGAATCATCAACAACAGTCTTTAAGCAAAATGATGCAACGCATTCAATGTTATTTAAATCAAGCATATACACGTTGTTGATCCTCTTTCCCTGCAAAATAGTGTTGTTACTTAAACTTATAATGCATGAATTTGTAAAGAATTGCACGATGAAGCCCTTACACAAAGTTGACTGATGCTTAGTAGGTTGTGTTTTAATCCATCTACAAGCAAAATATTTTCAATCATAAGGTTCTTGGAATTACCAATTATACCTGTGCCTACCACCTTCCTGGTGGTGTTGTCTCCAAGATTAACCTTGCCTCCAGGCCTATATTACAACGAAACAAATTGATTGGCATTACCAGTCATATGTCGAGAGCATCCGCTGTCCAAGTACCACATACTCTCATGAGGCCTTTTGTGAGAGCCCACCTATAAAATTATCAAATGTCAGATATAGGAAACCAAACAGGTTTGGGTCCCTTCTTATGAAAAGTATAATGCAATGCTTGTGTGGTATGCTGTAAATCATGCACCTTTGGTCTCCACACCCAACGTGTACTATGGTGAACAGTGCAAGTGTGTGAAATGTGTCCTAGCATGCCACATGAAAAACATCTAACACCTGGAAAAGGATTTCCTAAATGGTTTGAGTTATAATGCCTATTTCTAGGTTTTGGCTTTTGATCAAGTGTTGGTGTCATCCTAATTTTCTTAAATGTATCCAATTCATTTTTAATCCTCAAGTTAGTACTTTTTAAGGCATCATTATTAATCCTCAAATTTTTCTCCATCTCTTTAGAATTCTTAAAATCAGATTCAAGTGAGGTGTGTGTTACTTTTAGTGACTCATGCTCTTCAATTAATTCACAATGCTTTTTGTTTAACTCATCAAAATCATCAAGTAGAATCATGTGATTTGAATCAATCGTAGAATGATCTTTGAGAATAACTTCATGCTCTTTTTGTATATTCAAAAATTCCAATTTCAAGCTAGCATGTATTTTCTTAAGTTTTCTATATGATGCATGAATTTTTTCAGAAACTTCAAGGAGTTGATCATAGGAAAGTTCACATACCTCTTCTTGATCAAGATGGTCGTCTGCCATTAAGCACAAGTTTGTTGTCTCATCTTCTGGTTCCATCTGCGATGAATCTAATGCAGAATCCGCCCAAAATGCCTTTTGAAGTCTCTTTTGTCCTTTCTAAACTTTGATTTCTCCTCACTCCAAAGTCATCGCTTTCAGACCCGGAAGAGTCAGAGTCCGATTTGTGCACCATTAATGCCACTATTTTCTCTTTTCTTTTCTCACCTGCATCAAGATTTCTTTAATTTACTCCTTGCTCGTAAGCAATGAGTGAGCCAAGTAAGTTATCAATTGAGTAAGTGTTCAAATCCTTAGATTCAGTGATTGCAGTGATTTTAGCATCAAAAGATGAAGACAAGCATTTCAAAATCTTGTTTACTTTTTCAAAATTCGAAAGTTCTCTTCCTAATGCATGCAATGAAGTAACAATTTGAGTGAACCTTGTATACATATCAGAAATTGATTAAGAAGGTTTCATACAAAAAAGTTCATAGTTATGCAAGAGAATATTCAAACGAGATTGTTTCACTTCATTGGTTTCTTCATATGTAATGCACAACCTATCCCATATTTCTTTACCAGCAGAGCAAGTAAAGACACGCATGTAATCCTCAGATTTTAAAGCACAGAAAAAATAATTCAAACACTTCGCATTTAATTGAGCTAAATCTCTTTCATCAAAAGTCCATTCAGTAAAAACTACTTCAGTTTTAATTCCATTAATTTCACGAGAAGGTGGAGAATATCCTTCTTTAATAAGCATCCACATGCGATAGTCAGTTGTTTGCAGAAAAGTAGACAAGTGAGTTTTCCAAAAATCAAAAGAAAGGTTGTCAAACAAAGGAGGTCGTGTAATAGAATATCCTTTAGTTGTATTACGATTCCCAAGTTAGCCATGGATCATAATTCAAAAAGTTTTCAAACTCAGTTTTTATGAATAAAGCTCTGATACCACTTGAAAGTTTGTTAGGGATGTTATGCCCTATGAACCTGTCCCGAGGCTAACTAAGAGGGGGGTGAATTGATATTTTAAAAAATCTTTAAACAAAAAGAAATATCACACACCAAAGTCACCACGAAAAATAAGTGCGGAAAATCAAAGTGCGGAAGCAGTAAAAAGAACACAAGGATTTATAGTGGTTTGGTCAACTTGACATATGTCCACACCCCGAAGGTTTCCTCCGAGTATTGCACTACCAACGTGACTCTCCTTTAGCCCCCACAGCTAGGCAGATAAGCCCTTACAAAACGCCTCCTTTTTTCCATCCCCGGTAAGGCAGAGAACCTCACTCCTTTTGCTTCCTCCTAAAGCAGGTAGAGAACCATGATCACTTGCTGAAACTTACCTCTCCCAACCCTTCCAAGGATAAGAGACTCTAGAGAAGAAGAAGTGGAACAATGCTTGGAGCAACCCTTGTGAACCCCCTCACAAGCTTCCCCTCACAAGATCCTCTCTCTCTCTCTCCCTCTCTCTTTCTCTCATTTAGGTTTTCTCAGGTCAAGACAGCATCCAAGGATGTTCAAAAATGTTGAACAAGAGCTCTTAAATAGAAGAGCTTCAAGAGAGCTCATTAATTGCAAGTTGCTGACTTTATCATCCAGGACGATATGGAAATCGTTCTGGCCGATTAGTACAAATCTCATAAGATCGGCCAGAGCATCGCCCTGAATGCAAACTGGACTATTAAAAATTAGCTTGATCATCCCGGACGATCTCACGATCGTCCCAGCTGATCAGTTCAAATCATAGGAAAATCATCGAGATCATCGCCCTGAATTTGAGCTGTCCGATCCAAATCGGCTAGAGCATCGCCCTAAATTTATATTGGCCGATATTTATCATCCAGGAGCAACCAAAGGTTTTTGAATGGATCGTCCAGGCCAATCCTACGATCGTCCAGGATGATGTGATCGTATCAATTATCCTTAACTACTTCCTTGATTCCTGGTTAAATTTAGGCATAATTATGTGATATCATCCAGGCCGATCGCATGATCGTCCTGGCCGATTTCCAAAAATATAAAATACCTAAATTGATTATGGTGGCAATTTCTTTATGTATTGAGCATATCGTCCTGGCCGATACAGGTATCGTCCTGGCCGATCAGTTAATTACAACTGCCTTAACTAAGAGATCATGATTATATCTTCTGTTTTGAACTCGATCATCCAGGCCGATGTGAGTAAAAACACAAGTTCCGTTTTCAAATCCAAATTCCTAATTTTTCATCTAATTTTTCAGCAGTTATTTTAGGACATGACAGCGGATGACCGCCGACCATCTGTGGCTTCAATTACGAAGTCCAACCCTAATGGTGGATCAATCACTCTGAATAAAGTGAGCTTGGTCGATTGAATGCTGGATTGGATCACGATGCAGAGGAAGCACGTAGGAGGACATCAAAAGGTGCGTTAGTAATAAATGAAAAAGCTGGTTATGATCTTATTAAGATTAAGCATGTTAAAGGTAAGGGGAAGGATGTTTCTTAGAATTTTTATTATAAAACACCTTTTGTTTTGAAATTGATTGGATTTTCTCCATTGAAAGCTTTTGACCTGAGTCTTCTTCATCTGGTATGAATATTTTTGTTCACAGATTCAGAAATTCAAATGAAATCTCTGGTGATAGTGTGATAAATGTGAATTCCCTGAGTTCGGGTAATAAAAATATTTGTTAAAATGTCGTGAAGCATTCTGTGAATTTGTTGGTGGAATCTTCTTCATGTAAAGACTTTAATGCATTGCATGTGCATGAAAAAATTCTGTGAATAATGTGGGAGACATCAGTTTTGATAATCCATGGACTAAGAAGCCTTACATTAAGTTAAACTTTAAGGAAGAGGAAGTTGTTTTAATAGATGATGGGAAGGTAGTAAAATTGGTTAAAGCTACAAAAATTATGAATGCTGATAGAGTTGGAAACTCTTTGGTAGCCAAGGTATTTGGTAAAGAAATCCCTTTGCTTATAGTGGCTTGGAAGTTAAGGCACCAATGGGCTCAATTTGGCCGATTTCATCTTACTACATTTGGGATGGGTTGGTTTTTATGTTCTTTCAAATCATTAGAAGCATTGGATGGAGTTCTTTAGGAGGCCCATGGTTTGTGAATGATCACATTATTGGTATGGATAGGTGGTCTCTAGAGTTTTCTCCTTCATCAATGAAAGGACTTACTTCACCTATATGGATTAGAATGCCTCAATTTCCATTGCAAAGTTGGGATGAGAATAATTTGGCAAGGATTGCTTCTATGGTGGGTTTACCATTGATGTTGTATGGTAATATATTTCAATGGGGGAGAAGAGAGTTTACAATAATTTGCAAGAGTTTGTATTCGTGTGAAATTAGACCAACCTCTTCCATTCGGTGTTTTGGTGGAGGGTATGGAAGGAAGATTTTTTCAAAAAGTGGAATATGAGATGATTTCCACTTTTTGTTTTGAATGTGGAATGATTGGGCATGTTAAGAGTAATTGTAAAAAGGAGAGCACGGTGGTGAAAAGTAGTGTGGATGGTGTTATCAAGCAAGTTCAAGACAACCATGTAGATTTGGTACAAGAAATTGAGAGGAATACAACTTATGGACCTTGGGTTCATGTTAATTACAAAAGAAACAAGAGGATTCCTAAAGGTGTTTCTATTGGGAGGCCGGTGTAGAAAATGTTCATTAAAAAGGATTTAAGTAATCCAGTTACTATAGAGACAGATAAATATATTGGCTTAGAGATTAATCAAATGTAGACAGTTAAGAAGGTGGGAGTAGAGAAGGTTAATGAAGACATTGTAATAGTGGAAGTGGGTGAAACAATTATGGAAATTGAGCTGGTCAATGAAAGATTGGCAAATCCTTTGCAGTGGATCAACCCGTCTACTGAGCTGTTGGAAGAGCTAGGTGGTGACAAGGTAATAAAGTCTACACCCATCTCTTCTTCTATCAGTATTGCTGTTAATATTTCAATCTTTGATATTTATGTGGAGGAAAATATGGAGTGTCATGAGATTATTAGTAGGAAGTCAGAGAGGGATACAAAGAATAGTTTATCTTTGGAAAATGGGGTTACTATGGAAAATATTACTTTGGTGGGAGGTGGAAGTGGAGAGGTGTTGAAATATGATATTGAAAAGGAGGTTCGTGGCACTAATGATGGGGATAAATTAAAACTAGAAAATGAATTGAAATCACTTGGACAGGTTAAATTCTTACCTCATATCAGAAATATTGATGGGAATGTTAAAGTACCAGGAAAAGGCTCTTCTCCCTTGATGGATCAATGAATGCTATTGCTTTTTAGAATTCTCGAGCAGCAAAAAAAAGGGAAGCCTCTCTTTACTTAAAAGAGTTTGTAAAAAAGTTTAATGTTTTTTTTGTGGGTTTGGTGGAGACTAAAACCTCCTCCTTTGATAGAATGGCTTTTCAAAGAATGATGGGAACTTATTGGGATTACTTTTTATTTCCATCTGAAGGGTTGTCGAGGGGCATTATGGTGATGTGGAGATCTGATTTTGCCTCTTTTTCTATTGTGAAGACTTTTGATCAATGTGTTATTGGAGACCGGAGCGTGTCTAACAAGGGGGTGTGGATCTCTATTGTTTACAACAGTAAGAAGGTTCATAAGACAAGGAACTTGTGGGATTGACTTCAAGAGGTATCTCATAGGAAGGTTCCTTCTATGATTGGTGGTGACTTTAATTGTATTTTGTCTCAAGAGGACAAATGAGGTGGTAGGAAGTTTGTTTTTTCTCAAGGTCCTAAAGAAATGATGAACTTTATGAATTATAATGATTTTCGTGAAATTGGAGTGGTTGGACCAAGGTTCACTTGGTGTAATAACAAAAGAGGTGGGGAGAGGATCTTGGAAAGGTTGGATAGATGCTTGCTTAATTCCATTGCTTTGGATAAGATCCAAGTGGCGGTTGTGAGGCACATTACGCAGGCTTCAGACCAATGTCCAATTGTTTTAAAGATTTTTTATTCAGCTTTTAAGAAGAAAAGTTTTCTGAAATTTGAAGATATTTTGGTTTATTTTCATGCCTCTTCTTGTATTATTTCGAGAGTATGGAAAAAAATCCTATGATGGTGATGATATGCAAATTTTAAACAGAAAAATGTAAGAGAATGTTGAAAGAATTGTTTTTTTTTAGGAGTAAGGAATAGTTAAAGAACTTTTTATTACTCAAAGATAGTATGAAAAAGGAAGTGTTACAACTATAAGAAGAGGAGGCTAAGGAAGGAGGGATGTGTGAAGAAAAGTTGAGGCTCTTGAGAGCTAAGGTGGGTGAACTGAACATCTACCTTGCAAGGCTGAATATTTGTTTGAAGCAACGGGCAGAGGTAAGGTGGATTGAGGAAGCTGATTCAAACTCCAAATATTTTCATGCTTTTGCAAATGCTAGAAGGAATGGTAATTGGATTAACCATGTTAAGGGGGTGGTTGGCAGAATGGTTGAAAAATTGGAAGAGGTTTTTTAAAAATATTTTAATGAGAAATAGAGGAAAAGGGAATGTTGTTTTAATAATTGGCCTTCTCCTTGGAAATTATTGTAAGATGATGATAGAAAAAAGCTGGATGCTTAATTTTCTACTTCAAAAATTCTAGATGTTATCCAAAAATTGGGAGGAAATAAAGCTCGGTGATGTTATGGAATAACTTATTCCTTTTTCAAAGCTTATTGGGATATTATTGGTGATGATGTATGTAAGGCTGTCAATAGTTTCCTCTCTTTGGGTTTGTTATGTAATGAATGGAAGGAGGCTTTGATTGTTTTGATTCCTAAGGTCAAAGATCCTATTTCACTAGCTGGATACCATCCTATTAGCCTTTGCAACTCTATTTATAAGATTGTAGCTAAATTCCTATTAAATAGGCTGGTTTTGGTGGTGCATAAGGTAGTTTTGGAAGAGCAGTGCTTTTGTGAAAGGAAGATCAATCTCAGATCATCTCCTCTTAGAACAAGAAGTTTGCAACAAAATCAGATGTTCTAAAGAAATGAATGGTCTATTAACAATCAAGATTGATATGGAACAGGCATATGATAGTATTTGTTGAGCAACATTAAGACAGATCTTGAATATCTTGGGTTTTCCTTCTAAATTTGCAAACTTAATTATGGAATGTGCAATGGAACCAAGGTTCTCTCTATTATGATTAATGAAAGCAACTCAAAGTGGATTAAGGGAAGATGTGGATTTCTGTATGGATGCCCACTTTGTCCCTTATTATTTATTTAGTGTTCTCAATTACTTTCTAATTCATTTTTAAGTAGAGGCATGGATTTTGGTATCAGTTTATCATCAAATGCATAGAAAATTTCTCATCTTTTGTATGCATATGATATTTTACTTTTTTTCAGATGCGAAATTGAGAAATATTAAAATAATGAAGAAGTTGCTTCTAGATTATTGCAAGTGGACTAGATAAGTGGTAAATCTTCAAAAATTTTCTATGTTGATAGGTAAAAATATTGGTAGAAGAAAGAAGAAACAAATCTAAAAGTTGTTGAACATTAAGGTGGTTGATGAAATGGAATATTTGGGTATCAAGGTTGCTTTATGGAGATTGAAGAAGTCCGATTTTCAACATCTATTAGATAAAGCCTCCAAGATACTCAATGCTTAGGGGAGTAGATTTATCTCTCTTGCAGGAAGGATGATCTTGGTCAAAACAATTTTTCTAGATCTTCTTTTATGTCTCTATTCACACTCATTTGTTCCCTTGAGTATTCTGAAAAAGTTTTACAAGATTTGTAGGAATTATATTTGGTTTAAACATGATGGATCTCACGGGCTTCATTTTGTGGCTTGGGATGTCTTGTGCAAACCAAATAGACTTGGTGGAGTGGGTCTCTATTTTGCAGTATCTAAATTGGGACCTTTAAGGGCAAGGTTTGCTTGGAGCATTTTAGAAAATTTGGAATCTTTCCTTAACATAAACATAGTAGCTAAATATGAGAAATACAGGTGGAAAGGTGAGGGGAAGAGGAATTGTTCGACTACATGGAAGATTATTATAGATGGTTGGATTCTCTTAAAGGTATCATCAGGTGGAAAATTGCTTTAGGTTTTTTGATTGATATCCAAAAGGATGTGTGGATTCTTGATAAAAGTATAGAGAAATGGCCTACGTTTGTTGCTAATTGGGAGGAGGATAACGTAGCTCTGGACTCTGGAATCTCTCATTGATAATGGTGCTTGGAACTTCCCTATACTAAGTAAGTTCTTTGGAGAAGAACTTGTAAACTTGATTAGCAAAGTTGACATATTTTGTAACATGGATGAAGATAGGATGGAGCTAAAATTTAAATTATCTGGCAAATCCATTTCAGCAATGGCTTCAGAACTGCAGAATAATGGAGATATGGAAGAAGTCTTTGATTCATGGGTGTATAAGCTTAAACTCAATCCCCGGGTTGAATTATTTATTTGGCATTTATTCAGGAATGACATTCCCACTATAGACTTTCTCTTACATAAAAAGCTTACTGATTCTAATATTTGTCTTAGAGGCTACGATGAAGTGGAAAACATTGATCATACAGCAACCAGACCGAAACATATTCAGGTAATAAGTTTGTTGAATGGATGGGGAATTATGGTTCCAGTTTATTGTTCTTTCACGGGTTGTTTGAAGAACTTGAAATTGATTTCGGTTAGGAATCCATTCATTGTTAAGTTGTACTTAACTTTGTTGCAATTTTCATGGAATAGTAGAAACAAAGTGAAACATGGTGGTGTGGAAGATTGTGCTACTATTATTATGGCTACAGTCTTCAATTTTGTGGCTATTTTACACAAAGATAAAATCATCTTGGGTCACTGGGGGGTTAATCAATCTTTTGGACTGTGTTTTAGTTGTTGGCACCCTCCCATACCCAAGTGGTTAAAAATAAATATTGATGACTCCCTATGTAAATTGAATAAAGCTGGTGTTAGTGGAGTGGTTAGAGATAGTATAGGGAGATTTTTGTTGGCCTTTGGCTTTGGTTATGTTCAATGGGATAGTGCACAGTTTGAGTTTTTGCCTTTCAAATCACTGAAAAGTGGTATACAAGAGTGGATGTTTGAGGCAGATGGTATTGTGATTGAAGGGAATAATCGAATCATCAATTTTCTCCACAAATTTTATAGTATACCAGAGAAGTTGATGGGAGGACAGATAGATGAAGACATTATTCTCGAAGGATTTCAATAATGTTTTATTTCATTTTGTTAGTCATCATTGTAATAAGTTAGTAGATTATTTTGCTAGCTTGGCTTGTGAGTACAATTTTATTTGGGATGTTTTTAGTGAGAATAATATTCCACCTTCTTTTGTTGCTTTGTTAAAGGAGGAATGTGATAGGTTGACTTTTGTTTAAGTAGTTTGTATCTAGGTCCTTCTTTGTAATGCTATTTGTATTTCATCTCAAAAAAAAAAAAAAAAATCAATGATCTTGCCAAAATAAAACATTACCTCCACCAAGTCCCCAAGAAATGAAAGGCTCAACACCTAACCTTGCAAAGCCTTTTCCACACTATAGAATCACCTTGATTAAAATGACAAGTAGTAGGATGCTTACTAACACAGTACTTGGCATACATAAAATTAGCAAAAAGGCTCACTTTAGCATGAAAATTATACCATGATTTAAAGGAAATTTCCATAGCCAAATCATTCATATTCTTACAACCTAAACCCTATTCAGCCAAAACACCACAACATTTATCCTAAGCAACCAAGGCAATTTTGGAGTTAGTAGAAGTACTTTTCCAAAACAATTTATTGATGATCTTATGCACTCTATTGCAAATCACTTGAGTCGGAAGAATAGTTTGAAAACTATACACCAGCAAAGAGCAAAAAACACTTTTGAAAAGCGTAACTCTACCACAAAGTTTTAAAAATTTAGAATCTCAAGATAAAAGTTTATTCTGAACAGAGGAAATAAGATCATCAAAAGAGAAAGGTATTCTTTCTATCTTTAAAAATAGGAACACCAAGATATATAATGGGTAATTGACCATGCATAAAAACAGTTAAATCTTTAATGCCTAAAATACAATCATTGAGAATTCTTTTAGATGAAATAAAACAATGTTTGTTTTTGTTAAGAGATAAGCCACTAACCATTTCAAATTGATAGAAAGAATCCATAAGTTTATGAATCCTATTAACATAAGCATTAGTAAAAACTATAAAGTCATCAGCAAAACATAAATGAGATATGGAAAAATCACCCAACGTTCTAAAGTAAAGACTAGGAGTATTCACATAAAGATTAGTAAGGCCCTGGATAAAAATTTAGCAGCAATAATAAAGAGAACAGGAGAAATAAGGTCACGTTGTCTTAAATAGTGAGAGGATTTAAAATAACCCTTACTAGAGCCATTAACAATACTAGTGAAATAAGCACCTTCAACACAATTTCTAATAAGCTTAATTAAAATTTAATTAAAGCCAAATAAATTTAGAATGTGATAGATAAAGTTCCAATCAAAATTGTCATAGGCCTTGGCAATATCCAATTTCAAAATCAAGTTACACCCTCTCACCCTAACATCCAGGTCTTGGTAAAATTCTTGAACCAACAAAATATTATCCACAATAGCCTTCCCTTTCACAAAACCCATATGAGAAGGAGAGATAATTCTAGGTAAAATAGAAGTAAGACGATTCATGAGAATTTTAGAAATGAATTTGTTAAAAAAGGTATAAAGACTGATAGATCCAAAATCATTCCAAGCACTGACAGAGTTATTTTTGGGAATAAGTACAATAGAAGTAGAAGTAAAAAACTTAGGGAAAAAATTACCAGCAAAGAAATACAAAATAGCAGAAAATATATCATTATTAATAATGTGCCAAGTTTTCAAAAAAAATTGAGTGGTAAAACCATTAGGCCTAGCCACACAATCACTATTCATACCAAAAAGAGTCTCTTTAACTTCCTTAAAAGAAGGAGGTTTATAAAAATTCTCATTTTCCTCTTAGGATATAAGGCTAGGAATAAAAGAATGATCAACAATCTGAGCCGGACTAAAATTCTTATTGAGGCTATTTTGAAAACACTGAATAGCTAAATTAGCAATTTGCACAGTACTCTCAACGAAAGAACCATCCTCCTGTTGAATTTTATTAATACAGTTCTTAGCCCTTTTCTTCTTAACCAACACATGAAAATATTTAGAGTTATTATCACCTTCAACCAAATGCTTAGCCACAGTTTTTTGTTTCCAAAAAATCTCCTCCTGAGCTTGCAATTTAAAAAGCACCTCTTTAGCGTTTCTTAATAAAGTGAAATTAGCATCATAAGGATCAACTTGACAAGCAGATTCAATAATATCAACTTGGTGTTCCTCTTTCAAAATATTGGTGAAGAGATTTTTAAATACATTATGGTTCCACCAATTTACGACTTGCTTAAGCCTTTTCAGCTTAAACCAAAGTCTCCTCATACCAAAACTAGAATTATCCGGATGTAAAGGAGCTTGCCAATTATTCTGAACAACATATAAAAAAGATTCATGAAGTAACCACATATTTTGAAATCTGAATTGAAAAGAAACATTAGATTGTCTAAAATTAAGGCTAATAAGCGAAGGGAAGTGGTCAGAAAGAGTCCTGATAAGATGCTGAACATTAATGGAGTTAAATGAGTTAAGACAAGCATCATTAAAAAGAACACAATCCAAATGTTGCCATAACTTACCCCTATTCCAAGTGAAGTTATTACCAGAAAAACCACTATCAATTAAATTATAATCCAAAATCATGTTATTAAAATCCTCCATATACCGATAAGAAGGGGAAGTGCCTCCTATCCTCTCAAAAGGGTTAGTAATAGCATTAAAATCACCACCAACAAGACAAGATAAATTGAAAATACTATAAAAAAAATGAATTGATCCCAAAGAAATTTCTTAATATTACGGAAAGAAGCAGCATACACAAAAGAAGCACAACACTAAAAATTAAAAACCTCAACATTACAATGAAACACTTGAGTAAAGTCACCAATAACATCAATTTTAATAGGATCCTTCCAAAGAATCCAAATCTTATGAGCCACATTTTAAATAGCATAATTAAAACCTAAAAACACAGAGGTTATAATCAACCTAGTAGAAGAAATAAGAGGCTCCAACAAAACAATAATATAAACACTATGAATCTGACATAAACTCTTAACACGTAATCTAGAAGAGGGATAACAAATGCCCCTCACATTCCAACTAATATAATTCAACATAAAAAAAACATAATTAATGAGAAGTATGCGAGCGAGTGGTCCTAGGGGATTGTAATATGACATGTTGTTTCTTCCTTCCTCTCTTACTATGAAACTTAATGTAACTAGTAACATTATCATCTTTAACAAAGGATTTAGCCATAATCTCCATATCCTCAGTATTAGTAAAAGCATCATAATGAGAAGGCAATTTAAAAAAAAAAGCTTACTATCATCATTCAAACCTTCCTGCCAAACTTCTTGTTGCAAATTTTCTCTCTCAAAGCTATAGCCATCCTCCACAATCAATTTATTTTTATCAGCATTACTCTCCACCATGCCACCTTTGTGTTCATCCTGAGCAATAATAATAGATCAATTAGAAACCAAAGTAGAACAATTATTCTTAATCATCATTGCATCCATATCAATTAATTTATTATTAGTAACACATTGAATAACAGTTGAAGATGGGACAATAATTTGATTAATAGTAGTATCCGGCCCATGCTCATCCAAAGTTTGACCTTCCATATTTAAAGAAGAGGTAGAATTTACTCCCTATTCTTAATCACAGTCAACTATAAGAAGGGGAGAAGGATCCTTAAGAATTAAAGCACGTTGTAATGATTTATCAGCCACATTCTGCACATTAGCAGTATGACCCACAACCATTCCAGGAATGTTAGTCTCAATGTTAGAAACATTTCCTTCAACCATTATACTAGGATCCACATAACTAACATCAATCGAAGGTCCATCCAATCCATAAGTACCTTTATTTGAAACCTTCTCCTTGTGGAGATGAGGATGCAACCTAAAGCACTCATTAAACCCATGACCATGCATTTTGCAATGTAAACAGAAAAAGCGAAGGTTTTCAATTTCCACCTTTTGAAAATAACCATTCAATTTAGAACATATCCAAATCTCATTCGGATGCTTTTTGGAAATATCCAACTCAATTAAAACACGAGCCACATAAGGTCTAGATATAGACGCAGTAACTTGATCAGTTTGTAAAGGCCAACCAAAGATTGAAGCCAAACCAAATAAAATATAAGAATTAAAAAATTGAAGGAAAAAATTCGAGAATGAGATCCACACATGCACTATAGGAGATTCCTCACGCACAACAAAATCTGGAGTCCATTTAAGCATTCTCATTTGGCAAGCTTGTATATAATAAGATCTCCTTGAGAAAATGCTACTGTAATCAAGATCGTTGGTGAGTTGTATTGTGATATGACATGGATCCAAAAGACCAATATGAAAAGAACTGAAAAGCTTAAGATTCACAAAAAAAATTTGAATCACATCTAAGTTAGGTCTATGAAGAATGAACTTGCCAACTAATGCAAGAGCAAATGGCGCAGCAAGCTACGACACCATCGAATCATCAAACATCAGACCAAGACATACCTTAAAGGAATAATGAGCAAAATGAAACTTAGAAGAAGATGAAGAAGAAACCACTAGAACATCCTTAAAGGAGCGAGTTTTACCATCAAGGAATGAAGACAAGGCGGGGATATATGATGTCGGGGACATCATCTCCCACAAGCAAAAATACAGAGAGAAACCTGAAAACTAAGAACAAGAATAACCAAAGAAGCCAACAACGAAGAAAATGCATGAAAGAAGCCAAACCAGTCACTCCAAAAGCTAAGAGAGGAAGCGGATGAGCGGAAAACCTAATCGCCTCGGAATGGCTTATAGTAGGGAGATGTTGTGTGAAACATATAGTGACCAGACTTGTTATATATATTATAATTGGTTTTTAGAAGTTTTTGTTTTTTTCATTCCTTATTTTTAAGTGTTTTGTTTGTACTGTACAAAAAATTTTTCGTGTTGTACAAATTTTGTAGCATGTGCATGGTAGGTTTAGGAATTGAGCATGCAAAACTTAGTTTTTCATAGGGTTCATAATGTACATTGGCGTCATCATACTATATAATTTATATAGATTCATCTGTACGTGTGGGGACAATTTTACCAATTGGGGTCAGTTATTTATTACTGATCTTACGCACAAAATTATATTTCATCTGTATGATCTAGTTGTCAATTTTTGTGTGGGATAAACCTATCTATTTTTAAAACAATCTTTAATATTTTAATAATCTCAGATGAACACCTGTTTGTCTATATGATTGTGTGGTCAAAAAGCCTATTTGAAAGGATGCCTCAGAAATTGCATTTTATGAAAAGCCATTTCATTTTTGGTCATTTTTCATTCGTACGTACGAAAATAATTTTGTCCCGTATGATTTTAAAATTGTATGTACTATTTTAAAATTATACTATACAACAGGTCATTTTCTTTTAAATAGAAGGGTCTTTTAAATCATTTTTCATTCATTTTCTTTTCCATTTCAAATCCTTCTAGGGCCCTTGTCTTAAGAATGGCTAGTTCTAGCAAGCGACCCTGTATTTCTAAGGGTTACTCATCTAGGAACGGTGGGAATGACAACTTGCTTTCTAAGGTGAATGGGGATGCCCTTTTTAGGTATTATACTGCCAAGATCACCCCCTCTAGACTTTTCATTCAGGATGATCTTTATTTTTTTGTTATGCCCATTTTTGCATCAACTCAGTTCTCTTTCATTCTTACTCTCATTTATGCCTACCACAAAGAAACCTTCTAAAACTTCTAGGCCAACAAGAGATTCAATGAGGGCCTCTCTAGGATTAGTTATTATGTTCAAAAATATCAAGTAGAGATTACCAAAGAAGACTTAGGCAACTTCCTTCATTTGAGAACCTAAGGAACTTGAGCCCACACTTTGACTTCTAGGGTTGATTTTGATTGAACTGAAATCAATAAAACTCTTATAGGTGTATCACAAGAATTTCATTTATCTAGGGTTTACACTTTTCATCAAAATGCCTAGGTCATCCAGCATGTTTTGAGGACTTATATTATCCCTAAAGTTGGTGATCGGATAAATATAACTCCACTTTTGTCCTCATTCACCTATCTAATTATGACTGAAAAATCCTTTAATGAAGCCCAACTCATTATGGATTATATTTACAATCTTTCTAAAATTTGGTTACCATAACATAAGAGGAAGAATAATGTGGCTTTAGGATATTTAGTTTCCTACATTATAAAGAAGAAGTATAAAGCGATTCATCTTGATCCTCCCATAGAACTTCCTATCTACTTCACTGATGCCTCCTTTCGGGAACATTATGGGAGAGATCAGAGTTCATAGAGTGATGACTTAGAGGACGAAGGGGAAGCTCCTACCCCAGCACCTGCACATGGACCTGACCAACATTACAATGAGAAAATGGTCCATCAATTTGATCGATTGGAGACTCATTTTGATTAATGTTTTGATCAAATTGAGACTCACTTTAACCAGTAGGATGGTCTCTCCAATGAAGATATTAGGTGGATAGTTTGACTCAGTGAATATGAATGTAGCTAATATTATTATTTTTCAATGTTCAATCAACCATCTCCTCTAGACTAGGGCCCCTCAGATTTTTAGATATACTTCTATCATGTTCTTACTTCTGAGTTTTTGTATCTGCTTTTATGATGTTTCTGCTCTAGTTGAGTGTTTTCATGTTTTAAGATGATATAGGTTAGATGACATGATATGAGTTATCATGATGATATGTTTTTAAAATATATGTTTGTATGTGATCTTTATAAACAATGGAATGTTGGAATGCTTCGTTCACGTGCATTGACTTTTAATTTTTGAAATGTTTGTGTTTTTCACGAGAAAAACCTTTTGAAATTGATTTTTGAAATAAATTATGAATTACTTTGCTCTATAAATTAATTTTTTTAAAAAAAATTAATCTTTCAAAATTTTAAATTAAAATTATAACTGGATTTAAATAAGGAGATCAATTTTATGTTCCTATAGACAAACATATCTAAGCTATAATTATTGCAAGATTGATGTCTTATTATTATTTATTTCTTTTTCAATATGTTTATTTTTGTTATTAGTTAAATTTGATTTTAGATTACTCATATTGGAAAGACTCAAAAAGTTTAAAAAAAAGGAAAAATCCACAATGTGTGCAAAAATAAAAAAGATGCACAATGGTTCGCAAAGTGAAAAGAGACATAAAATTAGCCCAAATAGAAAAGATGCACAAAGTGTGCCACCAATATTTGAAAAGATACGCAATGTTGCCTATTGAATTTTTTTAATTATATTCTTTCCTTTATCATTCAATCTCTAATCCAAATTTATCTAATTAACAATCATATATATTATTGAATTTAAAGTTAACTAATCTTTATTTTGTCATTTTTGCAATAATCATTTTTATTAATTTTATCTAGAATGAACAATGAACTTGGTTGACTTTTCTTAGCTTAGTTGTTCTTTGATCTAAACTTTTCAAAATTTTCTTTTTAGTATTATGAAATTAATATTGTATTAGCAATTGGTTTAAAATTTTTTTCTCCTTCAACTCTTTTAGTTTATCAGTAGAAACCTTTCATTTCAACTTGTACTTCCCTCCTTATTGTTCTCAAAAGAGGGAGTTAGAATATTATTTGATGATTGATGTGTGTGCATGTATATGTAGAATATTATTTGCTTCGTGTTTTTATTTGAGTTTGTATTTTTGTTCATGATGTTTTTGATTTTGGGTCTTTTTTATGTTTAGGTTTATTGTTTTTTATCTTTAAGATAACCCCTTGTTATTTAGTTGGTCATTCATTTAGGGGGAGCTAAGGAAAAAAATTGATTTGAATGTTAACTCAATTAATATATATTTTTTCATCATAAAAAAGGGAGAGATTGTTGAAAATTAGTTTTCATTATTATGCTTTCATATCATGTGTTTTTAATGATTCTAAAATATTATTATATTGACTACTATTTCTCCTAACATATATTGGAAATAATGCTTTTGTTGTTTGTGTGTAATAACATTTTAGGAAAATCATACTCCTGACTACTGAAGACTTCAAGTCATAATAGATTAGGGTTTATTATTTTTGGAGTCTATACTTTTATACTTTTCTTGAGTCTGAGAGAGAGTGATTGTAATTGGGTAATCGTGCACACGAACACTAGGGGAGTGTAAAAAATTTATAATTTTTGAACCATAATCATACTATACAATTTTACATTATACAGGATGATTTGGCTTCAGCGTACCTCCAAAAAGTAGTTATTCAAACTACTTAAGAAAATTTTCTAAGTTCTATTCATACTATACAAAGTTATCTTTCTACGTACGCCTTCTAGAGTTTGAAATAGATATGTATAAGTTCATCTAGACAAACTCATAATTTTTTATAAATTATTTGTTATGTACGATTATAGGATCGCACAGATGATGTCTAGAGTATGAAATGAATATGTATCTTTTTGTCCTAATGAACATGTATATATTTTGAATTATTCGTACAGCATGATCATAGGATCGTATAGATGGCTTCTAGAGTACAAAATGGTTGAGGCCATTTTCGTACCAAATGAAACATGGTTTGATTAAAATGGTTTGTACTGTATGAGGAATTCATACAATACGTTATTCAAGGTATAAAATCATTTCATATTAAATCATACTAGATTAATATGTTCAATTTTGAATTGATCGTACTGTATGATATAAGTTCATACCAAAGTCAATCAGCATATGAAATCAGTTAGTACTAGATCATACAAGCAAATTTTAAACTATTTATATATTCGATCATCGATCGTACTGTATGATCTTGAACTGTCAAATTAAAAAATTTTAGTTTTATGGATGATTTTTTGTGTCTTTCATATATATAGTCATTAAACTGACTGTGGACGAACTTCTTCTTCATTTTTGTTATAGAGCAAGTGTGAGAGTGATTTGGGAGAGTGTTTGAGAGAAAGTTCTTGCAAGTTGAGAGTGTGAAGGGTTCACAAGGTTACTCAAAGGTGAGAATCTCTTTGTAATTGTGGAAAACCTCTTTCTTACCTTTTTGAAGATGCTCAAGAGAAGATTTTTTAAAAAGATCCAATTCTCTACTAATACTTAGGGAGTGTGAAAGGATGACAGTACTCTACTGACACTTGGAGAGTGTGAAAAGATGATAATACTCTACCGACACTTAGAGGGTATGAAATGATGATGGTACTCTATCAATACTTCGAGGGTGTAAAAAGATGACGACACTCTATCACATTGAGGATTGGTGGAAAATAGGGTAATTATAATGGCTTTTCCTTCTTGTTAAGGGAGTAAATGGATAGTCAATTTGGTAATAGTGCAATACCTAGAAATGAAGTCTTCAGGGAGTGGATGTAGGTTTAGTTGGACCAAACTACTATAACTTTATGTTTTCTTATTTTCACTACATTTTTATTTTTTTGCACGTATAAATTTTTGTGATTACAAAATTTTTAAATTGATAAAAAAAATTTTGTGTGTAAAAAATTAAAGAATGGTTTTATTTCCAAGAGATTTTAAAATAACTAATTCATCCCTCTCTTGGTTAGCCTTGGTATAATTGAATTAGGTCTGACAGCCTATATGGACTTTCATAACAACCCCAGCTCGACAATATCAAAATAAATACACTTTAATAGCAAACCACTAAGTTGTTAAAAACTCTAGAACTCCTCCACTAGTTGCCACTTAAAATCAGCCCACTCACAACCCTTCTTATGGAACAATACAATACCCATGTCAAACATAAAATAAGCATAAAAAGTAGTAAAGCAGAGATAAAACTCAAAATAATGGAATAAAACATCAGTCCATCATATCAAATTGCAACCCGTGAGTAACTACGATCTTCATCATAGTAAATATGTTTAACAAACAAATTACATAAATAACAATAGTGTCTCCAAAGTTTAAGATGCTATGTTCATTGAGACATTCATGACTCCCATTTAGCTTTTGTTAAAATCCAAATTAATTATGCATCTATCACCGCATCAAGCTTAGGGTCTTTTGCATCTATTACAAATGCAGCAATACTAATTTGTTACAAACTTACCATATAAATTTCTAGTTAAACACTAAAACTATAAGAAATATAGTAATATTGATTTATTACCTTGGTAATAGTATAACCAATATTTAGTGCATACCAATGCTTTCACATTATTATGTTTCAAAACACTTAGATATTGGTCAAGAACTCTACCACTTTTACTAAAAGTACTTTAAAATGCCACAGTAGAGATTAGGATGCACAAAACATCACGAACCATGCTTGAGAGCTAAGGAAATTTGTACTGATTAACTTTCCAAAATTGTAATATATCAAACTCACTATTCTTATCCAACTTGGATCGTACAAGTATATTTCAAGTTCTGATTTTTTATTTTTGGGCATTATTACTTCTACTTTAAAAGAGTCATAATCCTATATAAAGGACCATAGGTCTTCAGGTTTGTGTTAAGATCAAAAAAAAAAGAGATTAATGGGTAGCTAAAGGTAAAATGTATAGTGTAAAACTAGAACCTAATGGAATTGAAATTTAATGATTATTGTTTATTGACTAGTTGAAGGAGTTCTTTATGAAGATTGGAATGTTTGAGATTCAGTGGTTGAGATTTGCTCATTTGTTATTGAGTAGTTTGAAAACAGTGATTTCAACTTTTCCTTAACTTTTTCAAGCTTATACACATAATTACTTACATATAATTTCTTGCAACAACATTCAACAAAGTTAAATTTATATAAGGGGTCAAGAATTACAGCTACATCTAAGATTACACAGAAGTCTTCCCAGTACTTCTCAAATTTGGAAATCATGCCAACAATCATCCTTCTTATATACTCCTACCCAAAAGATATTGCATACATTAATGTGGCATATATAGTAGAGACACATGGAAAATATAGAATTGCAGTAAGGTACTTAGATCTAGAGAAGGCTCAAATGATTTTGTAGAAGGGTGCTAAAACCTTGCACATATTCACCATTTTTCACACTCAAAAGTTGAAGGACAACACTTGCAGTTAAAGTCACCCAATTCTAAATGCATGAAAGCACGTCCGAAGTTAATTGTATTGTCCAACGTAATAAAAGTAGAATTTATTGCAACTCGAGCTTCCAAGTTTATGATTTTGATGATAACAAATATTATTGATTACCTCTTTATTTCTCCTAGTATTTATAATGCACATTTATTTGTGTGTAGACTAATATTCCAAGTACTCCATGCATCGTTCTTTGAAGAATTATGGCTCAAGATTAGGTAGAATAAGTTATATTAAATGAGTCTATAATTTTTATTTATTTATTTTTAATTTTTTGAGCTAAGTTCTATAAAGATGTATGTTAACCTGGTGATCGTGCACATACACACAAGGGGAGCAAAAATATTTTTTTAATATTTTAATTTTTGTATACATCAAATTATTTGATATGGATCATATTGTATGATTTGGTGGTATAAAAATTAATTAAAATATTTATTTTGGGATTTTTTTTAAATATAACTACTTGAATAGTACAAACAACACATCATATTGGACTATCATTTATAATTAGAAAGCCTGCTATCCATTAAATTAGGCAAAATTATGAATTTGAAAACTTATTTAATCATAATGTATGGACCAAATCATACTATATGATGTTTAAAATATTTCATATTTTAATCCTATGATTATTCAATCAAATTCGCTTAATTTTGATATTTTGATCATTCTTTACAACTGGATTGTATAGTGCAATCAATAGAGATGATTTTGGTTGACCCATGATTCATCTTGGATGAACTTCATTTTGGTTGAACTAATCATATTGTATGATCGATCATTCCTATTAACGATCGTACAACACTAACATGCAAATTAAACTATTTGTACTGATGATTATGCAATATGAACAGGAAAATTGAACTATACATACTATATTAACTGGTGATTGTACAATACTAATAGGTTAAATCTACACATCATATTGGACAAACCTTAGATCATACTATATGATTATTGATGGCTAAATTAATTTTGTAAGGTTTTTAAAGCCTTTTATTTAAGCTTTTTCCAAAGACAATACAAGATTCTATGACATGCTCTGAGTCATTTTTTTTTTTGGAGAAAACTTGAAGAAAAAGCCTTAAAAGAGATAGAGAGAGAGAAAAGGGTAGAGTTTGAGAGGGAGAAGATCCTTGTGGGTTTCAAGGGAGTGTGGAGGGGGTTTCATATGGTTACTCTAGAAAGCTTATCTTAGTACCATCAGATTCAAGCTTTATTTGAGAGAATTTTTGAAAAGAAGAATATCTCTTTGGTGTCAAAGGTCCCGACTAGTCCATCTCACCAGGGAAGGTGAAAGTGATTCAAGATTCTCTGCCTCACTAGGAGGGTAAAAAGGAGTGAAAGTTCTCTACCTCACTAGGAGGGTGAAAAGGAGTTAAGGTTCTTTACCTATGAAAGGACTACAATCCTCTATCACACCGGGTTGGTGGAAGAGAGTTTGTAAGGGCTTCTCCACCAAGTTGTAGGGGCTAAAGAGGAGACATTATAATGATAGTGCAATACCTGGAGTGGGTGACTCCAAAGAGTGGACGTAGATCATGGTTTAACCAAACCACTATAAAATATGGTGTGTTAATTCTGATTTTATTTTTTACAGTTTATTTTTTCACATTTTATTTTATATTATAACTTCTTCATTAAAAATACAATTGATATTATGTGCTAATGATTAGAATGTTATCACTATCTTTATAACATTTGATAAGTTTACTAGCTTCCACATCAAATGATAATATTACTTCTATATTAGTGAGCCTTAGGGCTAATTCATTTAGGTCTAATAACCTCCAAAGACTTTCAAGTGGCATTAGAGTGGGGTCTCAAAAATATTATTTTAGAAAATCTTGGGAAAAATAATCATGGCAAATTTTGGAAATTATAACATTACGGAAGGCTATTCAATCACGTGACCACCTTTATTTAAAAATATTTCTTTTTATTTTTAGAAAATTTGCATGTCTACTTTCTTGCAATCAATTGATTATCAAATATAGCATATAATTCAAAAAATTTATTATGTACTGTCACGTGTTATAAAAGTAGTCAAAATAAATATTCCTTTTGTTGAATGGAATAAAGAAGAAAAAAATAATGCTCAATTCAATGCCAAAATTTTGAATTATTTTTTTTTTGTGCTTTAATTTCTGAAAATTTTATGATTGCTATACCTGTTCACTTGCAAAGAAGTTTGGGATAAACTATGCATTACATATGAAGGCAGTAGTGAAGTTAAATAATCTATATTAAACATATTATTGCTTGACTATGAACTTTTTTACATTAAACCTTATGAGACTATCTTAGATATGTATACTAGGTTTACTCAGACTGTGATATCATTAAAAGCCTTAGGTAGACAACTTTCAAATTTTAAAATGGTTAGCAAAATTCTACATTATCTACTTGATAAATTTGATGCCAAAGTTACAGGTACATGTGAATCAAAAGATTTGAATGCTTATTTTATAGACAATCTAATATGCTCACTCATTGCCTACGAGCAAAGTGTAAGTCAAAGACTTTTGGATGTAGGTGATGAGAACACTATAGTGCTAAAAGCTAAAGATACATATGAATGTGGATTAGTAGATTATGAGAGTAAGGAGGTACCATTGAAAATAAACAAATTTGAAAGTCTATTGAGGAACAAGCATAATCATCAATAAAAATGGAGCAAAAGTACAAATGGCAAAAAATCTTAAGTTTTCTTCTAATGTTATTTGCTTTGAGTGTAGGAAACCCGGACATTTGAAATTTGAATGCCCCAATTTAAAAATTCTTCTTACAAAGGAAAAGATGAAAAATAAGCAAATTGTAATATGGGGAAAAGAGCAAGACGATAAGGTATAAGTATGTTAAGGTTTGTTTGAGTATTTTATTTATGTATTTTGTGAGTTTTTTTATCTATTTTGTATGTTTGAATTTTATTATGTTTTAAGCAAAATTTAATTTTTTTCATTTCTTTATTATGTTATTATTTTTTTCTACATGTATTTTAATCATAGGTATTATTTTATCTATTCTTTTTTATAAGGTTAAAGGGAGAGAATGTATTGTGGCATGTTATATTTTTTGTTTGATTTTTAAAATGTTTTATTATTTAGTTTTAAAATTTTATTCATTTAAAAAAATATGCTTACCATTATTTTTTAATGTTATTACTTTAGTGAGGGGGAGTTTAGGAGAAAATATTTTTAGTTTATAAATTCAACCGTTAATATTTGTCATCATCAAAAGGGAAGGATTATTGTAATTTGAGTTTCCATGTTCATGATTTTGATGATAAAAAATATTATTGATTACCTCTTTATTTCTCATAGTATTTGTAGAGCATATTTATTTGTGTGTTGACTAACATTTCAGTTACACCAAACACCATTCTTTAAAGATTCAAGGCTCATGATAAGATAGAATAGGTTATGCTAAATGAGTATGTGATTTTCACTTATTTATTTTTAATTTCTTGAGTTAAGTCTTGTAAAGATGTATGTTAGGCTGGTGATAGTGCAAAAACACACAAGGGGAGCAAAAATGTTTTTAAATATTTTAGTTTTTTTATACGTCATACTGTATGATCTGATGTTATAAAAATTAATTAATATATTTTATTTTTTCCAAGTAAATATTTTTTAAAATATAATTAATCTTATATAACGAACATCACATTGTAATAAATGATCTATTATAATTAAAAAGTCTATCATCCACCAAATTAGACAAAAAATTGAATTTGAAAGTTATTCTAATCATAATGTATGAATCTAATCATACTATATAATATTTAAAATATTACCTAATTTAATCCTATGATTAGTCAATCGAATCTACTTAATTTTGATATTTTAATTGTACTATAAGAACTGGATTGTAATGTACGATCAATAGAGACAATTTTGGTCATCCCATGATTCTTCTTGGATGAACTGCATTTTGATTGAAATCGTACTGTATGATCAGTCATTTGTATTGATGATCATACAATACTAACAAGCAAATTGAACTCTTTGTACTAATGATCATACAGTATGAACAGACAAATTGAACTAATCATATTGTACTAACTAGTAATCATAGAGTACTAACAGGTCAAATTTTGTACATCATATTGGATGATCCTTAGATCATACTATATGATCTTTGATGGATAAATTATTTTTTAGGGTTTTTTGAAGCTCTCTATTTAAGCTTTCTCCAAAAACTTGAAGCGAGAGCCT
Organism: Dendrobium huoshanense; assembly: GCA_016618105.1. Classification (NCBI taxonomy): domain Eukaryota; kingdom Viridiplantae; phylum Streptophyta; class Magnoliopsida; order Asparagales; family Orchidaceae; genus Dendrobium; species Dendrobium huoshanense. The sequence continues at coordinate 6,000,417 of CM028349.1, read as the reverse complement.
TGAAAGGGAGAGAGAAATGGGTGGAGTTTGAGAGGAAGAAGATCTTTATGGGTTTCAAGAGAGTATGGAGATTCACACAATTGCTCTGGCAAGCTTGCATCTTAGTACCATCATATTCAATGTTTGTCTTGAGGGAAGTTTTGGAAAGAAGAAAATCACATTAGTGTCAAAGGACTAGGCTATTCCATTGCATCAGAGAAGGTGAAAGTGATTCAAGGTTCTCTGCCTCTCTAGGAGGGCGAAAAAGGAGTCCAGGTTCTCTTTCTCACTACAAGGATGAAAAGGAGTCAAGGTTCTCAGCCGTGAAAGGAGTATGATCCTCTATCACATCGGGTTGGTGGAAGAGAGTTTATAAGGGCTTCTCTGCCAAGCCGTCGAGCTAAAAGAGAGACACAATAATGATAGTGCAATACCCTGAGTGTGTGACTCTGGGGAGTGGATGTATGTCATAATTTGACAGAACCACTATAAAATCTGGTGTGTTATCTCTTATTTTATTTTTTGCAGTTTATTTTTTCACATTTTATTTTCTATTATAACTACTTGGTTGATAATATGTGATTGATATTATATGGTATTAATTAGATTATTATCATTATCTTTGTAACTTTTGATAATATTCACCTAGGTTTGAGGTCTAAAAACCTCCAAGGACTTTTAGAATTCCATATAGTTGGCACGTTATGTCTCAGACCTCTATTACTTTCAAGGAAACTTTTTCTCACACATTCAAGAAACTTTTATTTTCTTGATTGAAATCCATCTACATATTTAATGCTCTCACATACCTTCACAATATATGAATCAATTTCTTTTAAATATCCCACAACTATAAGATTCACTATATGTAGACAACATTTCATATGGAAAAAATCACCATTACATAGAAGACCATTTTTCAAATTCAAATAATTACGAAGAAAATTAAGAGAAATAATATTTGCGGAAGCATTATCTAAAGTGATGCTTAAAAGCTTTAAAGTTTCCATTCAAGAAAAAATTATTAGAGTATCTCAAACAATGCTAACCATCGTGGAGGGGGTGGCATAAAACAAAAATTTATTGCTTTTTTCTATAACCTTCAATTATTATCAATAAAATTTGTAGTCAAACAAATAATACCATCTATTTTGATGGAAGTCCACAAATCAGAAGTTAAGGAAACATAACCCGTATAACATATAAGGAATTGTATTTAAATTTTTTCCTTAATAAACCTTTTCTTGCAATCATTTTGTGTGATATTTCTAGAAACAAACTACAAATCAGGATGTAAGTAACAAAGTAATGCATTAAGACCAGCCCATTCCACACATTGAAATGGAAAATAATACATAACTATACATGTAGGAAATAAGCTTAAAAAATCTTCAAAATCAAACTTATTTTCAACCACAGAAATAGATGTGCTAAAGTTATTTTGAAGAATAAGTTAACCAATATTTTGATAGTTCCTTTTCTTACAGTTTTATAGGTGACGTCTCAAATTTTATGTACCATTTTTACTATCACTTAAATATGTTGCCCCATGTTTTGCAATATTGTTTTACATTCTTTATAAGTGATAACATTTTAAAATGTCTCCAAACAGTAGAAGTCAACCACCTTTTCTTTTTTTGAACTCTTCCCTCATCTCTTATTGTGTTAACATTGTTAAGTTCACCACTATCAGATTCCACTTTATTATCAATAGGAACATGCTCATTATGCTAAGAAGGATTACTCGCAACAACTATATTAGAATACTCCATCTAAACACAAAATTGTACATTTTTAAAAAATAAGATATGTTAATCTCAGGCAATAAATAAGAGGTTTTCATATTTAGACAAATTAAAATTAAAATTATTTGATAAAAAGATGATAGTTACTTGAAGTTAAGAATTAATAAATTGGTAACAGACTTAAACTAAATGAATAAATTAAAATGAGAAAAGTTTGAAAAAGTAAAGACCTTCAGGATTCAGTTAATTAACATCAACATTACAACATACATCAACAATTCAAATACCCTAATCACATATAAACTAATTTCATTCTCCATAACACTACATAATACTAAAGTCAATTTGACTTTTATAACTAAAAGTACTATATATATGCAAGCTACGACTTTTCATTAAAAAAAAAAACCAAAAACTAAAAGTACTACATTATATATAAGCACATCTTTCCTTTTTTTACTACATTACTCTAACATTTCATATCCCATAATCCCATTTTACATAATACACAATTTCATAACCCATTGCATGACTCCATATTTTTGAAAGTTCAAACATAACAGTTTCGAACATATTTTTTTAGTGGTAGTAGTAAAACTTCAAAGGAATGAAAAGATAAATTGATGTGTCTGAATTCTGATTGCATAAAGAAAACAAATTAATAGGAAAAAATATTTTTATCTGTTAGTAACCTTAACAAACATGCTCTTAAAAAATTAGCAAGTCAACAGACAGCAAGTCAGCAAGCCGCCAAGCCCTATCTCAATGGCAAGAGCAACACTACACTACAGTTTACACTCCAACTTTGTAATATGGTAGATTATGAATTCATGATGTATAAACTAAATAACTAATAATCATAATAATAGCTTAAGTTCTTAACAACAACATTACATAACAGAGTCAACAAGCCCTAATCCAAGTATTCAACCATGTAACATAGCACCAATAGCAGCAAGCTGCTCAGTGACGATCATTATAAGCATAACATGATAACAACATCAACATTTGACATTTAAAATTTCAACCCCATGTTCCTCTATTCCCGATCTCATGTTCACAACAAAACTCTAATCAACATTTCAAACCAACCTCAATCATTATAAATTTATAAGAAAATCTTAATAGAATAATCCTCCATATAGAAATTTCAAAAATTACCAAATCAGAAACAATGGAAACACTCAAACACCGAGAGTTGAAACTAAAAAATTACCAAAAAAAAATGAAAGAACTAAAATAGAAATCAGAAACATTGTCTAACCATCACATAAATAGTCCAAAACAGCAGGAGGTCAATAGTTACTCAAGATATTACTGACCGTCGCAATCGAGAAAGCTAGAAAGGAGAAGGACTCAATGAGAAATTTAGAAGACAGAGGGATCATGAGAGTCAAGAGATGGAGAGAAGAAGCTGGTAGGAGAACTCCACTGATCTAGTACTTCTAAAGGCACAGAGAGAGCGGGGAGTGGAAACCCTAAAATGGAATAAGACCAAAGAGGCAAAGATTCAAACAGTTGAACTCAGCATCTTAAAACTTTCAAAGTTTTAATATAGAGAGTTAATGGGTTAATTGAGTTGCCAACAGGTTAACTGGTTTACATGAACCTAACTTGAAATATAAACTAATCAAAAAATTAGACCAAAACCTGCCCATTTCTTTCATGGGTTGACCCTAACCTGGATTTTTTGGGTCTAGTTCTGCTCAAGTTTTTGGGTCGTGTAAAAAATTGATGTTGCTCACATCTTTATGTCTCATAGTATTTTCATTATATATTTATTTATGTGTAAACTAACATTTTAGGGACACCATGCACCATCTAAGAAAGATACATGGCTCAAGATTGGATAGAATATGTTATGCTTTAAAGATATTTAGAATATTCATTGATGCACTTTTGTTTTCTTGAGCCAACACCTATAAGGGTGTATGTTTGCTTAGTGACCATATACACACACACTCAGGTGGAGTGAGATTAAGTCAAAAAAAGAAGTTCAAATGTTTAACTAATTGCCCTGGATGATTTATATCATCCTGAATAATCCAATACGATCTCAAAAACTTAGCCACCATCATAATTTAGGCAAGATTGCAAGTTCCAGTTTTTGTTCAAATTGTCCTGGATGATCCATATTATCCTAGACGATTAATATCAATCATGCCTAAATTAATCCTATCATTAGTCAACCAAATCTACTTAATTTGATATTCTGATTGTACTGAACGATCAAAGAATCATCTTGTACGATCAGGATAAATTTGATCATGTCATTCAGGTTATCATTCTGGACTATCAGGTCAAATTCTGCATAGCCTGGACGATCCTGCGATCGTACAATGATATTTTGCTCCAAAATTTAATTTTTAGGGTTTTTAGAAGCCCTCTTTTAAGCACATCGTATGGGATGATCCTAAGATCATCCTAGATGATATTTGGCACCAAATTAAGTTTTAAAGATTTTTTGAAGCTCTTTTTTAGCACGTCGTACGGGACGATCCTGAGATCATCCTGGATGATATTTATCGCCAAGATTATTTTTTAAGAATTTTCAAAGCCCTCTATTTAAGCTTTGTCAAGGCACTTGATAAGTGTCTTTGGTAGCTATTAAAAATGTATTCTTCTGGAGAAAATTGAAGAGAGAACTTGAAAGGAAGAGAGAAAATTGTGGAGTTTTAGAGAGGGAGAAGATCCATGGAGAGGGTTTCAATGGAGTGTAGAGGGGGTTTTACACGGTTGCTCATGCAAGCTTGTATCTTAATAACATCGAATTCAAGGTTCATCTAGAGAGAAGTTTTGGAAAGAAAAAGATCTCTTTGGTGTCAAAGTGCCCGACTACTCCGCTGCACTGGGGAAGGTGAAAGTTATTTTGTAAGGGTTTCTCCACCTAGTTGTGAGCGCTAAAGAAGAGTAACTAAAGATTTAGTATAATACTCATAGGGTTCCTGCAAGGAGTGGACGTAGGTCAAGTTGGACTAAACCATTATAAATCTGATGTGTTATTTCCTTTATTATTTTCACACTTTATTTTTATTATAATTAACTACTTGGTAACTTCTCTGACGAACTTTCAAGTGGTATTAGAGCGGGATTCATAAAATTAAATTTAATTTTTTTTTTGAATTTTGATCAATGGCTAATTTTTGTAATCATAATATTATGGATGGTTATTCAATCACCAGATAACTTTTATTTGAAAATATTACTTTTGATTTTTCAAAAATTCGCTAGTCTACTTTCCTGCAATCAATTGACTATAAAATGTAGTAAATGATTCTAACTGGTTATTCTGTACTGTCACATATTATAGATGAAATTAAAACTGATATTCCTTTTAATCAATGGAATATGGTAGAATAAATTAATGCTCAATTGAATGTTAAATCTTTAAACTATTTTTTTCTATATTTTAAATTTTAAATATTATATATTAGTATCCACGTACACTACTGGAAATGAAATTTGGGATAAATTACACACTATATATGAAAGTACTAGTGAAATCAAGAAATCCAGGTTAAATATTTTAAAGCATGATTATGAACTATTTTGCATGAAATCTTATGAGATGATCTTAGACATGTATACTAGATTTATTTAAATTGTGACATCGTTACAAGCTTTTGGTAAAAAAAAATTTAAATTTTGAAAAGGTCAATTCTACGTTGTCTGCTTAATAAGTTTGATGTCAAATTTGTTACTATTTATGAATTGAATTTTTTGAATAAATATTATATCGATAATTTGATTGGCTCATTCATTGCCTACGAGCAAAGTTTGGGTCAAAGACTTTTGGATGTATGTGAAATGATAATGCTAAAAACTAAAGACATGGAGAAAAGTGGCTTAATAGATGACAAAAGTGATTACTTGATAAGTAAATTGGAAAGCCTACTAATGCACAAGCAAAAGCATCAACAAAAGAGAAACAATAGTAAAAATGATAAGAATATTAAGATTTATTCTGACATTCTATGTTTTGGATTTAGGAAACTTGGACATATGAAAAATCAGTGCCCTAATTTGAGAACTCTTCCTACAAATAAAGAGGATAAAGCTAAGCAAATTGTAAAAAGGGTAAATAATGAAAAGCGAAAAATCTCCTTGGTAGACCTAGCTTCTAAATTATCAGACCAGAAGCAAGAAGATATTTAAACCCTTATTTGTGTGTTTATTTGTTTGTGTTTGCATGTTTTTGTTTGTTGTGTTTTTTTGTGTTTTTTTTTTTCTTCTTAATTTTTTTTGTTGCGTTAAAATTTTAAGTTAGTCTTTTTTTGTGAAGTTTTCTCTGATCAACACACATATATCATCTTTTTTGTTTCGTATACACTTTAGAAAATTAAATCCTTTAAAAAAATCATTTTTTCTAATAAATAAAAAATTTACCTCCTATTTTTCTTGAATTCTTATGTAAGTTATGGTTGACTTTTCTAAAAATAGTCGAAGGAAGGAAACTCTTGATTTTGTCTCTCTATCTTTTTTCTTAAAGAGGTTATTTTACTTTTGATTCAAAATCTTTATCATATTATAAATTGAATTTTGAAACTGAACTTTTCCATCTCCCAACATTTTGTCTATCGCATAGGAATCTTTTATAAATTGTTAATTCCACCTCAAAATTTTCTTAATCAAGTAGTTTATTTTTGTCAATATAATGGATTTGCTTTAGTTTTTTTAAAATTATATAAATGAAGCATATTTGTTAAAAAGAAAAAAGGACAATAACTCCAAATTTACAAAAAATACATAAAGTGTATAAAAAATTTAAAGATGGGCAATGATGTCAAATTTAGAAAGATACACAAAGTGTATAAAAAATCAAAAGATGTGTAAAGTGTACTAAACTACTAACGATAGGCACAAAATGATCCCACAAAAAGTAAGCTTACCTTTCTTGTACTTTTTAAATCTTAAGAAAACCCTTTTATCTAATGATATTTTTTATACTTGAGCTTGAAAACAATGATTTTTTTATTAAACAAGTTTTGTATTAATCTTCTATTATATATATTTCAGGAAATGAGTTTTTGAAAAAATTAGTATTTTTTTTCTCTACTTTTTCCATGATTTAGATATTGGATTAAAAAATTTTTGAGCCTTTAAAATAACTTGAGCTTGAATTAACAATTTTTGAATTTCTAAACTTTATAGGTTATGCATTGTTAATATATTCATTACTAAGTTTTTGAATAAAATCAAAAGTTAACTTTCTCATTTCAAAAATATTTGATTATTTTTAAAAAAATCATCTTCACTAGATGAGGGATCATTTTGGATTTTTAATCATTTTTTTACTATTCTAATTTTCTATGCTCCTCTTTTTTGATAATATCAAAGGGGAAGAACGTATTATTGTATTTGTATCTATTTTAGTTTATCTTTTTTATTTGTTTTGTTGAATTTTAAATTTTTTTTGAAAAGAAATAAAATTATTTTTCCCCTATTTTTAAAATTTTTTATCTTTGTGAGGGGGAGATTAGGAGAAAATACTTTTGGTTTGCAAATTAAAACAATAATATTTGTCATCATAAAAAAGAGGAGATTGCTACGACTCGAGCTCATGAGTTTAGGATTTTGATTATAACAAACATTATGACTCACATGTTTATATCTCCTAGTACTTTCATTATATATTTGTTTATGTGTATACAAACATTTTAGGGTCTCCATACACCATCTAACGAAAATACATGGCTCAAAATTGGATAGAATAGGCTATGCTTTAAAGAAATTTTTAGTATTCATTGATGCATTTTTGTTTTCTTGAGTCAAGTCTGGTAATGGTGTATGTTTGCTTAAACACACACTTAGGGGGAGTGAGATTAAGTCAAAACCAGAAGTTCAAATGTTAAACTAAACATCTTGGATGATTTATATCATCCTAGATGATCCAATACGATCTCAAAACCCCAGCCACCACCGTAATTTAGGCAAGATTGTAATTTTCAGTTTTTGTTCAAATTGTCATAGACAATCCATATCGTCATGGACGATTAATGTCAATCATGCCTAAATTAATCCTGTCATTAGTCAACCAAATCTGTTAAATTTGATATTATGATCATAGTGGATGATCAAAGAATCATCTTGTATGATCAGTATAAATTTGATCATTTCGTCCAGGTTATTATCCTGCACTATCAGGCCAAATTCTGTATATCCTCCTAGACAATCTCACAATCGTAAGGGATGATTATTTGCACCAAAATTGAGTTTTTAAGATTTTCTGAAGCTCTCTTTTTAAGCACATCATATGGGATAATTCTGAAATCATCCTGGATGATATTTGGCATCAGAATTGAGTTTTTAGGGTTTTTTGAAGTCCTCTTTTTAGTACATCATATGGGACGATCCTGCAATCGTCCTGGATGATATTTGTTGCCAAGATTACTTTTTAGGATTTTTTAAAGTGCTATGTTTAAGCTTTGTCAAGGCACTTTATAAGTATCCTTGGCAGCCATTGAAGCTTCATTCTTCTGGAGAAAACTTTAAGAGAACTTGAAAAGGAGATATCAAAGGGTGGAGTTTGAGAGAGGGAGAAGATCCTTGGAGGAGATTTCAAGGGAGTGTGGAGGGACTTTTATACGGTTGCTCTGGCATGCTTGCATCGTAGCACCATCAGATTTAAGGTTCTTCTTGAGGGAAGGTTTGGGAAGAAGAAGATCTCTTTGGTGTGAGGAGACCCAGCTACTCCGCCGCATCAGGGAAGGTAGAAGTGATTTTGTAAGGGCTTCCCCGCCTAGTTGTGGGGGATAAAGGAGAGTCACTAAAGGTTTAGTGTAATTCTTGGAGGGTGCCTTTGAGGAGTGAAAGTAGGTCAAATTGGACCGAATCACTATAAATCTGGTGTGTTCTTTTCTTTATTATTTCTGGACTTTATTTTTATTAAAATAAACTACATGGGTGAAATCTTTAATTAATTATTTTATTATTAATTTATTTATTTTCATTGTAAGATATAAAAAGATATTTCTTTTAGTTAAAAATTTTTAAATATTCAATTCACCCTTCTTCTTGGTTAGCATCAAGACTAGTTCATAAGGGCTTAACATCCCTGATGAACTTTCAAGTGGTATCAGAGCAGTATTCATAAAATTAAGTTTAAAAACTTTTTTAATTTTGATCAATGAATAATTTTTATAATCATAATATTATGAAATGTTATTCAATCACTAGACCACCTTTATTTGAAAATATTACTTTTAATTTTTGGAAAATTTATATGTATGCTTTTTTATAATCAATTTATTACAAATATGGCAAATGATTCTAACTAGTTATTTTGTACCATCACGTGTTATAGATGGAATTAAAACTCATATTCATTTTAATTAATGGAATAGGATAGAACAAATCAATGCTTAATTGAATGCTAAATCTTTAAATTATTTTTTCTATTCTTTAAATTTGAAAGATTGTATGTTAGTATCTACGTGCACTATTGACAAGAAATTTTAGAATAAACTAAATGCTATATATAAAGGCATTAATAAAATCAAGCAATCTATGTTGAATATTTTAATACTTAATTATGAATTATTTTGCATGAAATTTTATGAGACAATCTTAGACATGTATACTAGGTTTATTCAAATTATGACATTATTATATACTTTAGGTAAAGAATTTTTAAACTTTAAAAAGGTCAATAAAATTCTATCTTGTCTACTTCATAAGTTGATGTCAAAGTTATTACTATTTGTGAATCAAAAAATCTGAATGAAAATTCTACTGATAATTTGATTGGCTCACTCATGCCTACAAGCAAAGTTTAGGTCAAAAACTTTTGGATGCAGGTGAAACAATAGTGCAAAAAAACTAAAGACATGGCAAAAAGTGGCTCAGTAGATGACGAAGGTGATGGCTTAACAAACAAATTGGAAAGCCTACTAAAGTACAAGTAAAAGCATCAACAAAAGCTAAACATTGGTAAAAATGGTAAGAATGTTAAGTTTTCTTCTAACATTATTTACTTTGGATGTAAGAAATCTTGACATATGAAAAATTAGTGCCCTAATTTGAGAACTCTTCCTCCAAAGGAAAAGGGTAAAGCTAAGCAAATTGTAAATAGGGTAAATAACAAAAAGCAAAAAATCTCCTGGGCAGACCTAGCTTTTGAATCATCAGACCAGGAGCAAGATGATGTTTAAACCCTTGTTTGTATGTTTATTTGTTTGTGTATGTATATTTTTGTTCATTGTATTTTTTATTATTTTTTATGTTTTCTTTTGATTTATTTTTTCTTCTTAGTTTTTCTTTTAGTTGAAATTTTAAATTAGTCTTCATTTTTTTATGAAATTTTCTCTGATCAACATACACATATCACCTTTTTTGTTTCATACACTTTAGAAAATCAAATCCTTTAAAAAAAAGATCATTATTTCTAAAAAATGAAAAATTTACCTCCTATTTTTCTTGAATTCTTATGTAAGTTATGGTTGACTATTCTAAAAATAGTCAAAGTAAGAAAACTCATGATTTTGTCTCTCTTTTCTTATAGAGGTTATTTTACTTTTGATTTAAATTTTCATCATACTATAAATTAAATTTTGAAAATAAACCTAAATTTTATCTATCGCATAGGGATCTTTTACAAATTTTTGAATCCACCTCATAATTTTATTAATCAAGTAGTTCATTTTATTCAATAAAATGGGTTTACTTTAATTTTTTAAAAATTACATAATGAAAGCATATTGTTGAAAAGAAAAAAGGCCAATGATGCCAAATTTAGAAACATACATAAAGTGTATCAAAAAATAAAAGATGCGCAATGACGTTAAATTTAGAAAGATACATAAAGGGTATCAAAAATCAAAGATCCGTAAAGTGTGCCAAATAACTAACAAGAAGCACAAAATGAGCCCACAAAAAATAAGCTTATATTTCTTGTACTTTTTAAATCTTAAGAAAACCCTTTTATCTAATGATATTTTTATACTTAAGTTTAAAAATCATGATTCTTGATACACCAAGTTTTGCATTAAACTTCTATTAAATATATTTCATGAAAGGAGTTTTTGAAAAATTTAGAGTTTCTTTCTCTACTTTATTTCTTAATTTAGATATTGGATTAAAAAGTTTTTTAGTCTTTAAAAGAACTTAAGCTTGGATTAACAATTTTTGAATTTTTAATCTTTCTGGGTTATGCATTATCAATACATTCCTTACTAAGTTTTTGAATAAAATCAAGAGATAACTTTCTAATTTCGAGAATATTTGATTATTTAAAAAAAATTAACTTCACCAGATCAGGGATCCTTTTTATTTTAAATCTTTTTTTACTATTCTAATTTTTTTTGTTCTTCTTTTTTGATAATGTCAAAGGGGTAGAACGCACTGTTGTATTTGTATTCTTTTTAGTTTATCTTTTTTATTTATTTTTGTTATACTTTTTTAAAAAATAAAAATTGAAAAGAAAGAAAATTATGTTTTCCCCTATTTTAAAAATTTTTTATCTTAGTGAGGGGCAGATTAGGAGAAAATACTTTTAGTTTGCAAATTCTACCAATAATATTTGTTGTTGTCAAAAAGGGAGAGATTGTTGCGACTTGAGCTCACGAATTTATGATTTTGATGTCTCACATATTTATGTCTCCTAGTATTTTAATTATATATTATTTATGTGTATACTAATATTTCAGGGATTCCATGCACCATCTAATAAAGATACATGGCTCAAGAATAGACTATGCTTTAAAGGTATTTTTAATATTCATTGATGCACTTTTGTTTTCTTGAGTCAAGTCCTGTAAGTGTGTATGTTTTCTTAGTGACCATGTACACTCACACTTAGGGGGAATGAGATTAAGTCAAAACCAGAAGTTCAAATGTTGAATTAATTGTCCTGGACGATTTATATCATCCTGGATGATCCAATACAATCTCAAAACCCTACCCACCATCATAATTTAGGAAAGATTGCAAGTTCAAATTTTTGTTCAAATTATCCTGGACAATCCATATCATCTTGGAAGATTAATGTCAATCATGCCTAAATTAATCCTATCATTAATCAACCAAATCTACTTAATTTGATATTTTGATCGTACTGGACAATCAAAGAATCGTCCTGTATAATCAGTATAAATTTGATCATATCATTTAGGTTATCATCCTGGATTATCAGGTCAAATTTTGCATATCCTCCTGGACGATCCTGCAATCGTACTAGATGATACTTTGCAAAGGAATTGAGTTTTTAGAGTTTTTAAGCCCTCTTTTTAGCTCATCGTACTAGACGATCCTGCGATATTCCTGGATTATATTTGCCACCAAAATTATTTTTTTGGATTTTTAAAGCCCTCTATTTATGCTTTGTCAAGGCACTTTAATAAGTGTCTTTGGTAGCCATTAAAGCTTCATTCTTCTGGAGAAAACTTGAAGGGAGAACTTGAAAGGGAGAGAGGAAAGGATGAAGTTTAAGAGAATGAGAAGATCGTTGGAGGGGGTTTCAAGGGAGTGTGGAAGGAATTTCACACGGTTGCTCCAGCAAGATTGCACCTTAGTATATTCGGATTCAAGGTTCATCTTGAGGGTAGTTTTGGGAAGAAGAAGATCTCTTTGGTGTCAAATAACCTGGCTACTCCGCTGCACCAGGGAAGGTGGAAGTGATTCTATAAGGGCTTCTCCGCCTAGCTGTGGGTGCTAAAGGAGAGTCACTAAAGATTTAGTGCAATACTCGAAGAGTGCCTCTGAGAAGTGGACGTAGGTCAAGTTGGACCGAACCACTATAAATCTAATGTATTCTTTCTTTTATTATTTCCGCACTTTATTTTTATTATGATTAACTACTTGGGTGAAATCTCTAATTAATCTTTTTATTATTAATTTATTTTATTTATGTTGCAAGATATAAAAAGATATTTCTTTTAATTAAAGAAATTTTAAATATCCAATTTACACCCCCCACCCCTCTTAGTTAGCATCGGGACTAGTTTATAAAGGCTTAACATCCCTGACAAACTTTCAATTGACACTCTTATTTGGGAAGGAGTTTCATTTCATTTGGATATTTGGACCCGATGAATCCAAGGAGATAGTAGAAGGAAAGAAGATGAAGAAGTGAAGATAGAGAATGTCCCACTTAAAGTCATTAGTGTCATTTTTAGGATTATAATCCAGGTTGTTGTCATTGGTGGGTACCACTTTTAATTTTTACAAATCTTGGGTAGTAAATTAAGCGGCACTTGCCACATAGACATTTAATTTATTTATTTAATTGATTTGATTTATTTACATTAATTACGTAGCATAAATTGTATGCTTTTTTAGATTTTGTCTCACATGTTGATAGTTGTTTTAGCTTAGATACGTTTGGAGGCTCGTGAGGTTACGATTAAAAACTATTTCTACTCAAAATTAATTAAAAATTTTAAGCTCACATAGAAACTCTAATGATTTAATAAGTAAGCTCGAGGTCGCCGAGAGTTCATAGGCACTTCCTCGCTTATGGTGTAATTCTATCAAGGGGATGTTGTGCAATCCCTAAGAAAAAAATTATTTTTAAGCCAGATTTTAAAACTACTTCATACTAATTCATACATTTAAAGTCAACTAGCATGCATTGCATTATAAATAAATTAAAGAGTAAAAAAATTAATTACATTTTTAAAGCATTAATCACCCAAAATAAGTCAATGAGCCAATTATGATCTGCTCTAAACATCGGCCCCACTCTTTAAAACTTAAAAAATAACGTCCCTACCCATCTTTCATAAAAAGAGTGGATACGTCATTTTAAAGCACTTAGGTGATTAGTTGGCTCCCCAATCGAGGTCGGGATAAGTCCATATTTGCACTGTATTAACTAGGTTCAGGCCACTATCATTTAGTGCTCAAATTTAGATATAAGATCTGATGCATACTCAAAATCATAAGACCCCAACTTCCGAGAATATAATCCCAACTTTCTAATAAATTGACAACTCAAACAAAATTTTCTCCTCAAATCAAAACTTAAAAGTCTAACACATATGATAGACTAAGGCATTTATAAAGTATTTTAGAATCGAAAAATGCTTCCTACTTCTTCATTGACCTCCAAAAATAAGTGCTCAAATTTGATATAATCTCGATTGAAAATTCAAACTTCACTCCCTTGATATGACTCATTAAGAATTCTAAATAAAATTTCTACATTTATTTTAATCAAAAAAATTATAGAAAATTCTGGTTTTTAACAATATAATTTTAGTATAAGGGCTTGCGCTTGTAAGAGATTTAAACAGCTCATATTTCAATTATTTTCAAAATTAATTAATCTTCTTTGAGAAAATTTAGATTAATGACAATTGTTATTATCATATTCGAATAATTGATAAGGGATAACACCTTCTTCCCTTGAGAGGATATATTCATTACTTTGAATATGAGATTAACGATAGCATATCCAGGTCATCATAGTCAAATATTTGATAGAACATCATTTTGACCCTTAGGGGTCATATATACTTCTTTTCTGAATTTGGCTATGATATTTAATTCTAAATTTGAACCCATCATGGAATCTTATTTCCACCTCTCGAGATAGTATATCATTCCCAATGGATATTCGATTTTAGAATTAAAATTCAAAAATCAATTTCAAATTTATCAAAAAAATTAATTTTAATTGCTTTGCACACTTTCCAAATCAAGCTCTTTTTCAAACTCAAGAGACAATTACCTGCCTCATGAGTATTTAATGAATTATTCCTCATCCTCAACCATAGGAAACATGTATGTGCGAACAATAATTTCATGATTAAAGAGTGCAATATCTCTACAAGTCTTATTTTTCTCATCAATGATATGCAATTGAGTAATCATCATTAATCACCTTTAAAAATAGTTGGTGAATAAGGGCACTAAAAATTGCATCTCAAGAGCTATAAAGAACTTATCAAAGAGGCATATCTAAGCATTTCCACAAATATCATTAATCTCACACTATTATATCAGTTTCTCCATCACACCTATGTAACAAAAGAACTTATCAAAGAGGCATATCTAAGCATTTCCACAAAGATCATTAGTTTCACACTATCTTATCATTTTCTCAATCACACCTCAAGCCCTCTATGTAACACGACAACTATACTTTCTCTAAGCTAGTATGATTACATCTAATACATACATATATAACAAAACAAAACAAAACAACTTGAATCAATTCAAAGTTAATCACATAGAAATCAAACATAGATCCAATAACTCTAAATATTCTTCAGGCAATCAAATCCTTTTCAAAACATTATTTAATCATAATTCTAAACATTGTTAAAGATTATCATAGTTTCAAATATCTTCATGTAGGAATGAAACATGGTTCAAAGAATGGTTTGATCATGAATTTTAGTATGTGCACACTTGATTGACCATGGTTTCAAATTGCTTCAAAAAGGATCAATGTTTAGTCCAAAGCACAATTCTAAGATGACTGATCATAATTTCAAACATCTTTAAAAATGATCAATCATGATCCAGAGTTTAGGACTTAGAGTAATATGAATCTAAATAAATCATTCTCATATATGCTTGGATCCAGGTTTGATCATGATTTCAAATTTTAGTTTTATAGTAGAGCTTTTGTAAAACTCAAAAAATATCGATCGTAAGCGTTGCACATATTTTGATGCACCGTGATAAAATTAAATGAATTCTCATAGTCATCAGATTTTGACAAAAATAATTTTATAAAATAATACATTAAATTTCGATTGAAATAATATAAATGACTTATAGGGAATTTCATTTAGTTTGAGAATTAAAAATCATAGAAGTTTTCAAAATTTTTAAAAATGACTTAATAGCCCTTCCTAGTTTTAAATAAACCTAACGCATGTGAGGTAAAATTGGTCTTTTGCTCTTACCCTAACCATTTGTGGATTTATGGGACCGAATGGATTCGGTCCTTTCTTTGTTTCGTTTGGCTAAATAGGAGATAGAGAGAGAGGTGGATGGGAGGCGACAGCTAGGCTTCGTGCGGCGACGACGCCGTTGGTTTTCGGTCGCCAACCTTGGGGGAAATCGTATAAAGAAATTCAAGGGAGACTAAGGTATGTTTGTAATCAGGAAATTCCTCCTTTTCATGTAGATTTTAGGGTTTTGGATAAACATAAAATCTTTAAAGGGGATTGTTAGGGAATGACCGAAGATACTTCTTAACCACAAGAATGAAGCTTTCCCCAATATTTTGTATGAGTTTAGAAATTTAGGGTTTACATATTTTTGAATTTCAAGAAAAATTTCTTAATGATTATTGTTCCAAAGGACCTTAGGGAGATTTTTAAGGGTAGAAAGTAGGATTTTTCCAAAAATTTTATTTTCATAATTTTGAATTAAAATAATTCAAAAATAGGAAACCCTAATTATTAAATAGCTAATGGGAAAGTTTTGGCATGTAATTGTGTTGGAAATTATAAATTTCATGTTTCCAAAATTTTAAGGAATTATTAAATCCAAAAATAAAAAGTTAATTATTTTTTAAATAAAAATATATAAGGTTTCATAATTAAGGAATTTGTATTGATGGTTCGTTGCTACACTTAATCTTAGGTGTCAGTTATAAAGGAACGCCTCAAGCATAAGCGGCGTCATAGAATGTTACGTTGAGTTTTGAGGTAGGTATTCATTCCTCTTTTAAGTTCATAAGTTCTCTTTAAATGCTAAAATTTCATATGCTTTAATATTTTATTTTAGTTAAAAGTTTTATGATAGTTATTTAGAATTCATACTACAACACACATGTATTCCTTTATTGATTCATTTAGTTATTAACATGAAAAAAATTTTAGGAGAACACATGAGCATTAAACATTATTAGACAAGCATATATGAATTCATGAATGATTTAATTTCTATGATAAGCGTTGAATAACTGAATGTGCATGTTGATCTGGAGTACCAACTGGTAAAGGGTTCTCAGAGCAAAAATGGTAAAGGGCTTCTCTGAGTGATTGGTAAAGGACTCTTCAGAGTAAATGAAATAAAATATTTGACCAAATTTGATTAGGTACCTGATCAGTACAAAAATATTGATACTTTTCGGGGCAGGTGTATAAAACTAAAACTAAGTATTTTATGTTCATATGTATATAAGAATAAGAAAGGAAAAAGTTAAGCAAAAGAATTGAAAAATGAAAAGTTACGATTGTATGTTATGATTAAAGAAAAACATGCATTCAAAATGATATATGGAATATGCTCTTATAAGATCAATTTTTGATATTATAATACCTTTCGTTAAAGTTATTTCAGTTTGGTCATATGAAGATTTCATGGCATAATATTTCTTTTTTCCTTGTCGTATGAATTTAATTGAGATACTAGTTTAAATGCACGTGCACATAGTGCACATTAACACAGTGCACATTGCTAGAATCTTTAAAAATATAATTTTGCGGAACTATGATTATGATAACATATACAAAATCTCTTTTGAATTATATATATTGATAATCATAAAATAATTTAAGAAGTATTCAAGGTAGAGCCATGAATAGGATCATAAACAAATAAAAACAACTCATAACATAAAATATTTTAAGAAATAAAAATATAATAAAAATCTTTTTTGCTATCAACATATAATAAAAAAATAGGATCAGAAACAAATGAAGGATACATCCATACCTTAAGATGCTTAGCAACATCTCTTTTTGATGATTCAGAAACTTCGATCCATGTCTTTGAGAACAGTGAACAAGCCAACAATATAAATACTATGTAAAAAAGAACTTGAGTGGATTTGCAGCCATACAGTTGACCACCCGACAACATATATATGTAAAGTAGTTTTAGTTTAAATGGAAGATGAAAAATAAGAAAAGAATTCCAATCTATATGCTTCTTCTTCTTCACAATGGTGTCTCTATTTGCTATTACTTTGCACTTCAGGTTCATCTGTTTCTCAAGCCTAGGGATAGGAGCAAATGTGCATTAGCATGAAATATGTAAATAATTATGAAAATGTTGATGTGCATTTATTTTTAGATAATTAAAAAAAAAAAACACTCAAGGCGCATAAATAAGTGTAAAAATGATGGTGATAATGTAGAAAAAAGTGTCTTACATATGAACTTGATCAAGAATCAAACTCGTTTGGTGAATTGGATATCTAAAGAATGTTAAGCTACCAAACATTCCTAGCAGTAACTAAAAACTAAGAAAAAAGGGCTTAATAATAGCCTACTTCACAAGTGATTGTGAACAAATTTTAAATGAACATTTCAATCAAAAAAATATGATTTTAATAAATTTTGAATAGTTATGAAAGTGCATGGTCTACTCTCTTGAAGCTTAATATTCATGTTATCATGAGCTATCAATGGTTTTCTTCGTGCTTCAAAGCTAAAGCTACTAGAAGCCAGCCATTCATTGATCAGGATCACCTCTCAATGTCCAATGATATAGACCTTCTTTTATAGGTTTTTTCTCGAATAATAACAAAACCAAAGAATTTTCTTAAGAATATCATGGAAATATATTATACAGGAAGCAATGAAAAACATAATGTAACAAGAACATAAACCTTCAGAATACAATGATCATAGAAGATCTTCATTAAACAAGATAAAAGGGTATGTTTTGATGACTCAACAAAATCATACCCTCAAAGAAGAATAAATCAAACAAAGAACCTATCACAAGAAACTTATAATTGAATAGAAACCAAAACTCAGTGGACTTAGAGGATACAAGAGGGATATTAATAACCAAAATCACCCACTTCCTGATTGCCAAGTCTACGACACAAGGGCACGGCCCTGGCTGTCAAAATCGAAGATGATGACTTGATAAATAGATACAAGTATAGAAAATTAGAAAAATAGCCAAAATCAAACATTACTTTTCTTCAGTTTCTTTAATGCCCGACTTTAAGTGATCAATAATAACGTCTACAAGAGGGGAAATGAAATGACCTGACAAAGCTTTGTCAGTAGGTGCCTTCACGCTTGTACTATCATAATTATGGTCACCATTTGTGCGGCATGCAATGCTAGATAAAATGACTTAAAAAAAACCAAAATAGACATGTAAACCTCAGCTGATATTAAAGGAAAATCTTAAAAGAAACTTTTTTTTTCTTTTATTAAAAAAAAAAACTCGCATAAGAATATAATCCAATTCATGTAATCTTCAAGAGGATGCAAAAGGTCAATTATTGTAGAACCTCCTGCAATAATAAAAAAGTTAATTATATGTAATGATACTTAATTAATGAATATTTGAAAGATGGAAAAAGGTAGAAACTCCTAACTTAATGCCTTATCTTTTGTAGAATAGAAGTATACATATTTCAAGTGTATACTCGATCCTATTTGAGGTAGCTTTTGGTACTAAAAATCATGAAAATGTTGATGAATCTGTATTAGATATGGATGGAGCTAGTTCAATAATCTCCAATTTCCTTTTTCAACCTTTGTTTATTATTCTAAATACCTTGTGAAAGGTACCTTGCTAGCTACATTGAAATAAATATATGGTTATACTACAGGCTTGTGAGAAGAGCCTTGGATTAGTTTCTGTCCTAACCCTCAAAATTTTTCATTCCAAGGATTATTGTTAGCATCGTCAAAATCTTTTATATCAAATTCAGAATTTAACACATGTTTGAGATTATATTTTTCAAATGTCTTTGCAGGCTAGCATCAGATATATATAATATAGACAGACATACATACATACATATATACATACATACATTATCAAATATATAAAATTTCCATCTTGTAATATTTTGAAACAAAAATAATGATCAAAATATCTTCAATTGAAACTCAAACTTAACATGAATGTAGGCAAATTTGTTGTACATTTGACAAGAAAACTCATTTATATCATACATAAATTTCTACCAATGAAAAATCTATCTTATTTGGAGCAATGAAACACTGTTTGATCCATGAAAATTACTTATTGTAACTCACTATGGAAGAATTCTGCTTTTACATCAAGGTGCCGCAACTCCTAGTTGAAAAAAGTCGTTAAATTCATCCATATTTGTATTGAAGCCTCTAACACTTCATTCCTGGAGCCTCTAACCCTTCATTTTCTTTTTTGGTAACCAATTTGTGAGTATAGATGCTCGCATGCTTCCACTTTTGATGAAGCTACACTTTTAAACGACAGCAAACATAATGGGAACAATTTACTAATATCTAATTCTCAGACTTTACAGAAGAAAGAAAAAAAAAGTTTGAAATGGAGTTCGAAATGGAATCTAATTATTGTTAACATTTGTATTGAAGCCTCTAATTCTCATTACTGAGCTGGAGTTTGAAATGGAATCTGCAACCATATGATTCAAGCTTAACCAACAGAATCAATAAAACCACAAAGTAGAAATTGGATGTAAAGCCATAATCAGCAAATCCGAAGTTTATAAATCAAAAACTTAGAAAGTCTAAATGACACACCATTTCCCTCATATGCTTTTCAAGGAGAAAGAGTATACTGTATTATCTACAAGATAATAGTTTGAATTGTAAGCAAAGCAGCCTATACTAACCTGTGCAACAATATAAACAAGAAGATCCAAACGGTCACAGGAGAAAACATCAATAAAAAATGAGGCGGGGTTTCAGATCTTTTTTCGGAGAGGAAGGCACGCCGGCGGTGATCTCACGCTCGAGGAGAAGACCGGATTAAGTGGCGGAATAACGAAAGGGAGAGAGGGAGATTAATGGGAACAATCGGCGAGAGGGAGGATAGCGAAACGTTTGCCTAGGTTTTTTTATCTGAAACGCTTGCCTATGGGAAATTGTTAGGAAGTGAAACTGAAGGGGGCATTTGATAGCGAGAATTGAACACAGAAGGGGGATTTTTTTTTTTTGGGTAGCATCTCAATAGTGAGAATGCTCGTCATCAATTTTATTTCTAAATCGACTTTATCGGTGGGCAAGCTGAAGAGCCGGTGAGAAGAAACATTGTGGAAGTTGAAGAGACCGGAATCAAATTGCAAAATCTAGGCAAACTGAAGAGCTGGTAGTACCAGTGGGCAAGCCGAAGAGCCGATATGAAGAAACGATGAGGAAGTTGAAGAGACCGAAATCTAGAAGCTGAAGATTGACGAAATGGAAAAACAGGGCAAGCAAAGAGGGAAATTTGTGAAACTAGAAAAATAGGGCGAAAAAGGCGAACCCAACATTAAACTTTAAACAAGAAACATATATTATTATATACCGGTATTAATATTAATTGTGTTAATTATAACTATAATAATTTAATTAAGGGTTGAGATTTGATTTGAATAATTAAAATTAATAAAAATGGATGGTCAAGATTTGATATGAGTGGAATCTCAAGGCCCTTTTATATAGCATACATTTATTCCTTGTGAGCATTAACTCACCCCTATTTGTACGAATGATTTTCAGGAGAACCTGTTAAGGACTGATGGCAGATAGACCTGCTACATACCAGCATAGAGCAATTCAAAAAAAGAGATTTTTATGGTTATGTAATGTTTTAATTGATGTGTCATAGACTACTGTCGTGTTTTCATTTCATATTTTCAGAAGTTTCATGTTTTGATGTAATAGAGATATTTGAATTGAAAGTTTAGTGACTCTTTTCTATGTTGTTATTGGATGATTATTTTGTTAATGTTATCTATGAAATATAAGTTTTAAGTGTTTTTCATACAACTGTCAGTTCTCGCTTCGTTAATTTGGTCTAAATAGGTCGGGTCATTACAGCTTATAGTATGAACACGAATCAATCATTATTTCAATAATATTCCCGATATGTAATATAACATCTAAAAACATTCAAATTTACACACAAATACAGATATATATATATATATATATATATATATATATATATATATATATATATATATATATATATATATATATATATATATATATATATATATATATATATATATATATATATATTGGTTAAAACCCACTGAAGGGGCTTACGCGTTTATTAATAAAAAAACGATTACAAAAGTCCTTAAAAGAGACTAGAGGCTCTACTAAAATAAAAAGAAAATACATGAAAGAAAAGAAAAACAAAAAAAAAGGAGAATCTAATGTGCTTTCTAGCCTAAATTCTGTCTTCTCCTATATAAATCAAACAAATAACATTACTATCTTCAGATAGACCATAATTATATTCATAATCAGTTTACAGTAAAAGCTACAATGATGGCAGTATTTCGCTAGGTAAACAACAACAACAACAACAAATTGCTAGTTTAAAAAAGAAACTAAACAACAGTTGAGCTAATTAAAGATCAACTACTTTAGTTTGTGAATAATAGCTCATCATTCCAAAGAGATAAAAACTCTCAAATCATAAGTCCTAAATACAAGAATTGCGTTGCAGACCGCAAAATTGTTTATGCCCCAATTTCCATAAATCAGCTACATTTCTGAAGACAAATACAGAAAGAATACAAATGATTTAGGGTCCAATTTTCATTTTACTTTAAATTCTTATATCACAGATTATATATATATAGACGTGAAGTTAGATTAGATTCTTAATTATGAACAGCATGCTTGCAGAACATCTTCTACATTAGGATCATCTCCAGCTTCTTTGTCCTGATAATAGAATCAATCAGAAACATCATAAACCATTCAATACAAATGATCACAATAATAATAATAACAGTTCATGAGACATGTTGGAAATTTTAATAAATTTGCTATCATATAGGCCAAATTTTCCTTTTAAGAAGTCATTTGATTTAGTTAAAAAGAAATGCAGAGAAAAAATTGCAAAATACAATATATTTGAAATATTTTAAAATTAAGTAGATGAATAAAAAATAAATGCAGATTTTTTTCTTTAAGCAAAACTAATGTAATGTAAAGCCCAACGGTGGTTGTGGCCAGTGGCCGGCGACGACGGCCAAAGACTATCATGGCGATGAGCGGCAATTACAAATATTTTACAATGTATTTGAAACTTGATCAAATCTAATGATTTTCAAATAAATCAAAATTAAACTTGACAATAAATTTGAAATACTTCAAATTTTACTTTATTTTTTTTATTTCAAATCAAACACAAATATTTTCAAAACCCCTACATTTGAAATACTGCATGCTTTTCTTATTTCAAACCAAACAAAACCTAAGTGAAAAGTTAGAGAGATTCCCTAAATGAGTTCAGATCAAGAGATGCTTTTAAATGTGATAGAAGAGTTTTAATTCTTGAGATAAAGACAAAATGTGGTGCTTCAAAATTACTAATTTGAATCAAGTAGTGAAAAAAAACCTTATGAAAGTAAGAGATATTACTGGTTCCGGGACCTGCAACTAAAATACCTCCCTGTTGCCTGAAAAAGATGGGAACGGAATTCAATTCATTAATTCCAGTAGGATAAAATTAACATACTTATGCTTCACAAATGATAATAACCTGACATGCTTATGTTGATTCAATAATTCTTTAACGGGTTGTTTGGTCTGATTCGAGTGTGTGGCATTCAATTTTTCGATATTTAAATTTTTGTTGTTTGAAGTAAAATAAATAAAAGATAAAATTTTGAGGGATTTGAAGATACCCAATACCCTCTATTTTCCATGCATTTGAACATGGCCAAATCAACCAATTTTCAAAAAGAAATCACACACTCAACCATTTAAGTCTGCATCTGGTTCGCCTGCTCTCCCTGTCAGCCTTTTGCCTCCCTCATCTTGTTCACATCGCCTTCCCTCACTACCCTCTCACTCACTCACCCTATTGTCCATTCACCTATCTCCTAAATTTAATATAAAGTATAAGAAAGAGAAAGAGAGAGTTTTGAAATATATCCTAATAAAAAAAATTTCAATGCATTTGATTTCAATCCAACCGACAACCCTTGCATTTCTAAAATACATATATTCCAATCATGATATATTCTAAAAGACATGCATTTTGAAAACATATAATCAAACCACTAAAATTTTCATTATCATGCTAGTTAAGGGATCATGCAATATTAGTGAATCCTGATTTCAATGATAGCAATTTCACTATACATTGCTTAATCATACAAAACCAACAATAACAACATCAAGCCTTTTATCCCATTATGTGGGGTTGGCTACATGAATCCTTTTTCACCATTGTGTCCCATTAAAAGTCAAATTTTTATTTAAATCTAATAAAGAAAAGTCATTTCTAATATATTCTAACCATGTCTTTTTAGGTCAACCTCTTCCTTTCTTAATAAAGGCCAAATCTAATGCATCTACTCTCCCACCAAGGTCATCAGAAGGCCACCGTTTTACATGTCCAAACCATCTAAGGAGACTCTCTAATCTTATCTATCATTGGAGCTACTCCAAACTTTTCACAGATGATTAACCATACAATATTAAAAGAGTAGTTTCAACAGTTTATTAAGGCACCCTCCTTACCTGCTCCCCTTTCTCCAAATATATTTGATTTTTTTAAAAGTAATTTGCTTAATAAGTATCCAAAATAGGGCAAATTATTGCATCCGGTAACCAGACGCGGAGATAGGTCCGGATATTAATAAAATATTCTTTTAAATTAAGCACAGGTAAAGCGCAACTAAAGCGCAGGTAAAGTGCAAGTAAAGCGCAGGTAAAGCGCAAGTCAAAGCGCAGTCAAAAGCGCAGGTAAAGCACAGTCAAAGCGCAACTAAAGTGCAACTAAAGCGCAAGTCAAAAGCGCAGGTGATGTGGCAAAATTTTATTGGATGTCCGAACCTATTCTCCACGTCCGGTGACCAGATGCAATAATTTGCCCCAAAATAGAGACTTATACCAGAAGTAATCAAATAAATAACCAATAAAAAAGGTAAACAAAATACTTTAACAGCTGAATCTGACATACATCTGAAAACAGAATTATGACTTAGCAATTTACCCTTAGCCTGAAAAGCAAAGATTGACAGTTATGCCAAATTATGAGCACTCTCAAGAAAATATTCCAAGAAACGAATTAGTAAATATGGAAGATAAACAGCCCAAAATAGTATTACATTTGATCTGGGAATCTGCTTTGACTATTGGTTTGTTGCTAATTTAACCTTTTGCATGCAAAAACAAAACAGGGGCATATAAAGAGAGAAATATGACTAAAGAGAAAACATTGCCAAGAAAGATTTTTTTTTTTACAATCTGACGTGTACCCATATTTGGCTAAAGGGTATATAGGAGGCAAGTATACAACTATCTTTTTTTTCCATAGTGATGGTTGGAGAAATTTTGACATCCTCAATGGATTACATATTTGTGTGATCCAGCACCACATAGAAAATGATATATTGTCTCAAATGTCAAAAATATCATTTCCTTATGGAATCAATGATAAAATTTACAATCTGAATTTTAAACAGAGATTTTCCTCTATTTAATATTTGTTGAATGAGGTTTTTTTATTCTGGGATATGGATGCCCCATAGGAGTAAGCCTCTATGATTAATAATATCTCAAATGTTTGTTATTTGAGAAAACGTTTGATTAAACTAGAGGTTTCCTTCATTTTAAAATCATGAAATTCTTATTTAAAGATTAAGAGATCAAACTTTAATTTGATTTGAAATAGAAGCCAAAGGAATGAAGCGTAGTACTTGATTATGAGGGAAACTCAGAGGCACTCAAATTATCCTATGTTGAGTTTTACATTTTAGAATCAAATTTTGTTTAGATTGATGATTTTAATTTATATGTTGGGGCTTATATTCCAATAACATGTTTTAGAAGAAATGCCATAAAGATAAGGGTTATGAAGTGATTGAAATCAACATCTTCATCGGAACTTAAAACTAAGATGAGGACTACCGAGAGATAATGCCTCGAACCCAAATCTAAAGAAGTACAAAAAGACTTATAAACTACACTTCACCTGAGGCATAGCTAGCCCGACCTCTAGATTTATTGCTTTGCCTGAAAGAGCTACAGCTAACCCACCAAACACTTTTAAAATCATGAAATCCGGTCTCAATATATATGAAGAGTAGGAAATGTTATTTTGTTTAGAAGTTAGAACTTACAACTTGACTTTGACGCCAAGATGCCTAACCATGAAGCTTATGCAAAATGCTAACTCATAAATGCCAAATTTTAGTTATCTAATCCTTAAGTGAGGCTTTCTATATGTGATACATTATGCTATGCATGATCATATTAATTTTAGAAAATCTGACTCATTGAAGGAAGTCATGCAACTTTTCTTATATTTAGAAAAATAAGAAGCCTAATATTGACTTCAGGTTGTTTATATTTTAGTGGCTAGAAACCTTATTTTATTCTATGAGACCATGGTTTAAAATTGCGCAATATGAGGCTCGCCTTGAAGCCCGCCTTTGCGCAATTCCAATAAAAAACGCCTCGAATTTTTTTTATGAGGCTTGCGCCTCAACTTGGTTGAGGCCTGCCTTAAGGCCCGCCTCGCCTCACTGGCACGAGGCTTACGCCTCATGCTATATATATTAAAACTTACATAAATCTTGAAGTAAATGTCCGACATTGGACTCTATAGGAGAGGAGGAAGGGGAGAGAGCAGTTCACCATAATGATGATTCAAATGAAGAACCCCTTAGTGATGACAATGCTGATGACTTATGAGTTTTTATGTGATATGTCATTGCTATTTATTTTTTAAAATTGGAATTATATGTTAATGAAAAGAATAATAGGATTTGGGAAAGATAGAATTTTGAGTTGAACTATATTTCATGTTGTCTTATTATTGAGATATTTTGATTTCACATCATATCTTATGCTTTTTATGTTTTATATTATTCACTCATTAGTATATAAAAATTTTATCATTTTATGTTTACGCAATATTTTGATTTTGAGGCTTACGCCTCGCCTCATGAATGAAAAACGCCTCAATACCCGAATACGCAATTTTAAACATTGTATGAGACTACTGCAACAAAAGTCCATGGCACTCCCAAGAAAAACAAAAGAAACATAGAAAAAAATCATGCTTCTATTGCACACCCAGACATGAATAAACACATGTATATATATGTAAATTAAGCAAAAGAAGTGTTAATGTCCAAATTATTATAACCAAGTTTAACAGCTGAGTTGTCTGCCATTACAATTCAGTCAAATTTTATTATATGCTCTACTTGTGGGGGACTCTGGGGAAGTCGGAATAGGAGAGACTTCATCTTGGGGTGGGCTTACTACTTAGATGCTTTCAGCAGTTATCCGCTCCGCACTTGGCTACCCAGCGTTTACCGTAGGCACGATAACTGGTACACCAGAGGTGCGTCCTTCCCGGTCCTCTCGTACTAGGGAAAGGTCCTCTCAATGCTCTAACGCCCGCACCGGATATGGACCGAACTGTCTCACGACGTTCTGAACCCAGCTCACGTACCGCTTTAATGGGCGAACAGCCCAACCCTTGGAACATACTACAGCCCCAGGTGGCGAAGAGCCGACATCGAGGTGCCAAACCTTCCCGTCGATGTGAACTCTTGGGGAAGATCAGTCTGTTATCCCTAGAGTAACTTTTATCCGTTGAGCGACGGCCCTTCCACTCGGCACCGTCGGATCACTAAGGCCGACTTTCGTCGGGGTCTTCAAGCACAGGCTTCTAAGCAAACCTAAGGCTTCACCTTTAATAGGTACATCCTCTTGATCCACCTCTTCTTTGACTAAAACCCACAAATATAACATACAACCTAAATCTAATCAAATAAATTTTGGAAATGAAAAGACTCAAAAAAACAATATAGAGGGTTAGGAGCACGTATGTATATAAAGTATGAAAAATGCACATCTAGAATTGCTTGGCACTTGAAGTGTGAAGCTCCCACTTCAACCCTATTTTCCACATCTCATTAGGGGTTTTAAGTAGCACCTGTTATGTAAACATTTTTATTTATGATTTATTATGTAATAACCTGTATTTTAACCTAGCTAATTTTTTTTTCTGGAGACAATATAACTCCAAATTGCAAACCGTCTTCGTCATAGCATTATTATTATAGTATTTTACCTACACAAATGTTTTCGTAATTTTTGGGCACTGGTGAAAATCCTTAAAAAATTGGCACCTGTCGGTACAAGTGAGGATTTTGGAACCGTTAGGAGTCTATTTTGCAAACTAATTTCACCAATATTTTTTAAATAAAAGGTATTATTTTATGAATGTTTTTATAATTTTTAATATCCCAAATAGATTCATGTGAATTTTCTTTTGAAAATTGATTAAATTAAATAGTATTATTAATATTATTTTATTATTTTATTATAATATCTAAAAGCACTCTTTGCTTCTTTGTTAAGCCATTTGTCTCATTTTGATTTCGGCGAACAAAACAAGATTTGAGATATTTAGAGAGAAATATGAGGGAGAAAAAGAAAATCAAGACTTGGAGGTCGCGGAGCGATTTTCATTAGTCGATCCAATTGGGAGATTTACTCATCTTACTAGAAGGAATCATTCATTTTCCATATTTGGTGCTATGCAAAAGGAGGATTTGGTTGGTTTCCTACAATCCTGGCTTATAGGAAATAAGGAAGAAGACGCAACTTGGAAGTTGCAACTTGGAGGAAGTTCTTTGAACATTTAAAGTTCAAAGAAAAGATGATTATCTACCCAATTTGTGTTGGGTAAATATAAAAATGTGACATATATTTAGATTGTAAGCCACCATAAATTTCTTTGAACCTTTAGGGATTCAAAGAGGCCCGGGGGGTTATTTAATGTTATGTTTGAAGGTTTGGGGAAACTCAAATCATTTTTCATGAAAAGGGATAAATGTTCATTTGCTAATTTTGTGTTATTAGCAAATGAAAGGGTGACTTAGGTTTGTTCCTAAAGTCTTGATGATTCATGTGAAAATGTTTAGAGCTTTAGGAAGACTCCAAAAATATCATACTTGAAGGATGATAGGTGAAAGCTCCAAAGATGTGCTATGTTATGTTGAGTATTTTGGAAAAATTCACAACACCATACACAAGGAAGAGCGAGCCAAACATCATGCATGAGAGAAAAATTATTCATTTGTTAATTTTATGCTTCAACAAATGAGGGAAGAGACTGGACCTAAGGTTGAAAGACTCATGTGACAATATACTTAAAGGCTTGAGAAATCTTAAATCATCATTCATGAGAGAGATGCACTTGGAAGAATTTTCCTATCTTTTAGAGTGTTTTAAACTCAATTTGGAGAGAGAAGGTTCACTCGTATAGCTTCTAGGAGATTTTAAAATCAATTATTATATGATCTAGAAATCCTAGAAATGTAAGCATGTGATTTATCATTTTATTAGTTTCATCATATGCTCAATTTGGATATCATTACACCCAACCTATTGGTTTGCAAATTGCGCTAATCATCCTTAGATAATTTCTATGTATTATGGGATATGATCCATGGGATTTGGAAAGTCATGGAATATTCCACACTTGCTTCACAAGCATTTCTCTAGGAGACTAGGTCTCTATTCCACTCGGCTTGCACACATGAAGATGGATCAAAAAAGACCCCCAGCTCGCCTCCCTCTCTTCGTATACATGAAAACGAGGACTTCTCTGCCCAATGCAATCTTTTGTCGCGATATCCAGCTACAATCGCTGAAATCAGGCGAGATGCAACCTTTGGCAGTCGATCTTTGAATCCTTACCATCGTGATCAAATTTCTTGATAAGAAAAAATAATTAGGAAAGGCCAAGAAGTTAAATTGGCTGATGTGGGTTGAAATTGAACCCGAATCAGACTTGACTTAAACTAATTTAAGTCTATTTGGGTTCGGCTGGATCTGATTGAGCCGAATTTGCAAAAATGGGCTCAAATCGACATTGAATTTGGTTCGACAAGGTTCGATGAGGCTCGATTGGGTTCGATTTGGACCGATTTTGGATCGTTTCAATCAATTTGACTTTAATTTGCTTAAATTGAATTTAATTTGATTAAATTAGAGCTCAATTTGGGTCAATTTTTTTACGGCATTTGATCAAGTTTATCAAGCGCAATCGAGCCCAATCAGGCTCAAATCGGCTCGATCAGGGTCGGGTCGACATGAAAATAATATCATCAGTGGTTTGCATCTACAATTTTATATGAATTATTAATAATAAAGCTTTAAAGCACTAAGTGTAAAGTGAAGCACAATATTCTTTTTGATTCAATGAGCAAAACGAAACAACACTTTTATTAACCAGAACAGCCATGATTATATTATACATATAAAAATTATGTGTACAAGTCATTTAATTTGCCAAAATTAAACCACGCATGTAATAATTTTTGGTAAATAAGATGCATTCAATAATAATAATTTCTAACCATATGAAAAGAAATAAAAATATAAATAATGAAGTGATGAAAAAAGAATACTCGTGAAATTGTGTGACTAGTAAAAGATTAAGAGGTAAAAGGGGCTTGAAGCGAATAGAGTGTAAGATGAGACATCGAAAAACATTTTCAAGAAAAAACTTGTGAGAGAAGCAATCAGCACCAACAAGAACTAGCAAAAGAATAAGTATCTCCATATGTTTAACCGAACTCTGAAATCTAAACCAAGACATTGTTTTGTGTTCAATTCAAGCACGAATTAGTGCGAATACCTGTGTTTTATTATAAGCTTGTACTTCAAAAACAAGTGATGCACAAGGCCAACACAACACTTTGATTTTCTCAAAAAACATGCTTTTAATAATATTTATTTTATCATAAC
Organism: Dendrobium huoshanense; assembly: GCA_016618105.1. Taxonomy (NCBI): domain Eukaryota; kingdom Viridiplantae; phylum Streptophyta; class Magnoliopsida; order Asparagales; family Orchidaceae; genus Dendrobium; species Dendrobium huoshanense. The sequence goes on along the minus strand of CM028349.1, from coordinate 5,970,083 downwards.
AATGTTGTAATTGATGGTCTTTTTGTCATTCGTTTTTCAGCCTATGAGAAATAATTTTGCATAAATATTTAATGTCAAGTGTAAATTAAAAAAAAAAAAAAAAAAACCAACAAAGAACAAGCAGGAACTAAACATACCAACCACCTTTGCTCCTCGTATTCTCTTTAAATGAAAGTCCCCAGTCTTGCCTATATCCGTCAAGATAAGACTCGATGATTTTCATACCAGCCTGAGATGTCATTAAGCATTTAATCCATTGCATCATAATCCATCATACTAGAACAATAATGAATCCCATATTTAAGGCACCAACAACATAAGATATAGTATTCATAAGGTACCTTAGGAGTGAAGGTTGTCGATACTCCATAAGAAAAATTGAGAGCATCAAAAGATGAGTGGGTTGGATCTGCATAAACTTCTGCAAAAAAAAAAGATCATTTCTGGTGTTTTCTATCCCAGAAAAAAGTGCAATTGAAGCATAAATGTCTTAATATAACGTGGATGATTAAGTATCATCCATAATAGCAGCAGTCTTATTTCAGTTGTTACCTTTTATTCTTCTAAGACATACATCTTGAACCATTACTTATGTTATTTAATAAACCTCTCTCTAGCAATATTCTTCAAACTTGGGAATAAATAGTTTATTTCTAATTTGGTAGGTCCCCTTCGAAAATAACAAAGAGTAGTGGTTATGTATGGGAAATATTGGGGTAGAAAGTTAACAATCAATTGCTTATGTTTTGGAATGAGAGTAGAAAATGAATGGATAACATCCTATACCATCACACAACTATTTGCATACTCCATTCGAGATATGAAGGAAAAGAAAAAGGTTAATTCAATTCCCAGCCAAATTTGATTAAATCAGAAATTCTATTTTCAATCTCAGTATCAATAACAGGCATAGATATTGCCAAATTTATACCTGTCCAGAACTGACAAGCATAACATTTGGTCATCAATATATTCTGGATGTAGAAAACATATAAGAATCACTGTTTTCATGAGATCACCAAGCGAGTAAACAGGAGTTAAGACTATGCTCAAGGAGCGGTAATGAACCAGCAAACTAATTTAAACATTACATACACCAATACCTATAATTGTTAGTGTTCACATTAATTTGCAGTTGGTATTATTTTTCCTTATGAATCTACAAAAATAATGTGCATTTTCTTCAATCCCTGTAAGCTTTATGATTATCTAAAACTACCACGAATCTTCCATGTCAAAACCACTACAACCTCTAACCATGTTCGGTTATTTTTAACCAAAATAGTAGGCATGCATCGAGGTTTGGGAGATATAATTCAAGTTTTCAATCCTTCCAAATTATCTCATAGTAATTTCATATAGCCTAAGCTTTCGCAGGTGTAATACTTTCCCCATGAACATAAACTAACCCTAACACTTTTTTATAGCTGTATGATTGATTTGAGGTAAAAGACTCTGAAATGTTAATTCTTTTTTATGAAAATGCATGGATGATTGTGTAGTTCACGGTGGTATACAGGGAACTTTGGAATGTTGATTAGAAACTACATAATGAAGATAAAAATTCTCTCTCTCAAACTTGAATTTATAATTAGCGCTTTGATATTAATGATAATGATGAGTTTAAGGCTCCGTCTGATTTTTAAGATTAGTACTGTAGGAGTTGTAGAACTTCAATTAGTTTTCTCCTATATATAAATCAATAGTAATTATGTGCTGTCAGACCATTGAGATTATCACTTACTGTTACAATAATGACAACTCATTTATTGATATTCACTCCAGAAGCATACCTCCTTTAAACTGGGTTTGCTCAAAAAATGCAATCGCCTATTACAAAAAAGGTGGCAGCAGTTAGATTGCTGAAAAAATAAGTTCAATAACAGTAACAAAGCAAAAGCACAACGTATACAAGAATCATATGCAGTGCAAATTGCACTATGAACATCTCAACATCGAGATCATGCAAGTCACCCTCAAATTTATCTTCTTATTAAAAGCCCCTTAACAAAAAAAATACTCAGCAAACATGTTATGTAATAGGAAGGCAATTACTAAGAAATTGAAGCTGCAATATCAGTTGCATTCAAAATATAACACATGCAGATGAAGTATTATAGTTGATAATTTTTGTAATTTTATCCGCATTCTAGTTTAGAAAGTAAATCAAAGGGCCACATCGTAGGAATTATATACATCATCAAGAGCATTTTGATAATTTGCAGAACCCTCTCTTCTATCTATTTTGGCTGGGGTGCTAAAATGGGTTTTCGGGTCAGGTTCGGGTCCAACCCGAAATTGACCCGCCCTCGATTCATCCAACCCGAACCCAACTAGATTACACAAAGGGGTAAGAAATATGAACCTAGACCGACCCACCCCAAACCCTGGTCAACCCAACCCCACACACACGACTGACTGGGGCGAGCAAAGCAGGCGAGTTCAACATGGTTAGTGGGGCGCGGGTGTGAGGCTATAATACCCAAAAATGCCAAAAATAAATATAAGTATAAATTTTCTATAAATGTTCCGTTATTTTCATTAAATTCTACTTTTAATCCCGAACATTTTGACATATAGAAGTATAGGTAAATTCTTTCTTTACTTGTTTAATTAATTGTATAGTTAATTATTTATTGTTTATGATTAAATGAACAATTAAATTACACACTAAGTACTGAGCATTATTTAAAGTATTTACTTAGCATATTGTACTGTAGCAATCCCACTTAAATCGGCATGCATAGAGCTTATGGGATCTAATGGTTGGAATGGTTGGTGGATTTCGGAATGTAAATATAATATTGTGGGCTCCGAAAGTTTGGCCCCGGCCTCCGCCCTCTGTTGCTATTTCATTTTCATGGAGAGTTTTAACGGATTATATTCCGGGGTAAATTTTGGAAGGCAGATGGGTTTATAGATAAGACACTACCCAGAGATTTCGCCCTCATTTTGCGAGGACTTTATTATCTGAGTTCTGGTTTCCTATAGGCGCAAGCCCCTATAGTTAATTACCCCTCCTGATAACGAGAGAGAACTTTCGATTAAGGCTGGTCGTCAATCAGATACGTAGAGATATGTGTTATCTGGCATATAGTAGCAGCATGGATTTGAGAATTGAAACTTGGTGTTCCAACTCCTACCATTAGGAAGCCTCTCCCACTCATCCTCTTCTCTTGCATGAGCTACAGGTAGAAAGAAGAGGAAGAGAAACCTTATAGCAGGGATAATTTGTTTCTTTGCTGTACAGGAACAGGGGATCAAACAAGAAGCTACAGGGATTTGGCAAGGAGAAGCCTACGGTTTGGTGTGGAGTTGACCTTGCTAGATGTTTGCAGGCGCTGGATCGGTCACCAAGCTGTAGTCGGACGTTTGGTTGGTCGTGGAAGGGAAACGGAGGTATGATGGGAAGTAAGCTTTCTCCATCGCTTGGTAGCTGAAACTTTCTGTAGCCCTGGGAGAGATTTGGGAATAGAAGAGATGTGAGGCATGCAAAGGAGGAGGAAGCTCTGAATGTTGGGATCTCGTGAGAAGAGCAGGTGGGGTCGACGGTTTGCAAGGCTTGGACGGATGAGAAAAAGTGTGGAAGTTGGCTGAACAATAAAGGCCATAGCTCATAGTGTTTCTAACAAGAGAACAGGGAAGGGCTGTGATTGACATTACCTCAGCAGCTGAATTCATGGGATTTAGATTGAGATCGACAGATTTTAGGAGATTTTAGCAGAGGTTTCAAGTGGTACGAGGTAATAAAATTAATGTGAATTGATTTCTCAATTGATTTCTAAATTTTTATAAAATTGAAAATAAATTAATGTTATGTCAACATTAATTATTCCTATAAAACGACAGCAACCATCATTCAACTGAGTTTGCTTCTAATTGCGTGCATTTTCTCGATTTGTGTATTGTGCCTCGTTTAATGTGTCAAATCTGTCGAATATCTAAATTAGACAAATTAAAAGTGGATTTAGGATATTATCGATGTTTCGGCCACAACGACGTAGTCCGTTTTGAGATCGGACGTCGTTTGAGCGACATCGAGGCCTAAATCCCTCGAAATGCTTGTTATCGCTTTGGAACTCCCAGCAGAATTCAGTGTCCAGATCGCAACGATGCCATCCGTTTGGCATTCGCATTTGATCCCACAAATAAAATGCAACACCAAGTTGTGTATCACTTTATTCACCACTTTGGGTCCTTTCTCGCACGGTATGAGGTATAGGGGTCAACAAATATTAATAGTGGAGGATGAGAATAAGTATATGAAGTCTTTGCCTTAAGCCATCTTGAGATATTTCCTTATCCCTACCAAAGAGTTTCTGGCGCAGAAGGCTGGAAGGGGAAATTGTTTGGCTGATGCTATAGGTGGCTATAGAAGAGGAATTCAACAACCTTTAAGGTAAGTACATATAACAACTAGGTTGTTATAGATTGTTAGTTGTTGGAATTCAATAAATGAGTGCTGAAAATAAGACTTGCTACATTTAAATTGCAAAAATCACTATCCAAGAAATATTTGTTAGCAGAAAACAGAAGGAAAATGAGGTAAATCTGAAGAACTTGATGTTTCATTGAAGTATACTAAGTGAGGGTATTACTGTTGCTAACGTTAAGTAGGGATGTTGATGTCTTTTTGCTGAAAACAATAGAGAAATGATGCCTTTAATTGAAAATTGAAAAAAGTATAAAACAGAGGTAAGAACATTTTAGCAAATAGTTATGTGCTCCTATAGTTAATTGTCGAATGTTGTATAAAAGCTTAAATTAGATTATTGAATTCAGGAGGGGAATTTTGAATTGAATGAAGAAGAGTGTAATAGAGGTGGTATACAAAAGAAGAAAGAGTCGGGATACTATGGTGAGATAACCAACTGATTCATAAGAACTAGTTTAAATTTCATATATTTGTAAGTTGATATTTGGCATATTTAGGATAGCTTGCCTCTCATGTGAAAACATGTATTTCCATCTATTTCAATTTATTTGTTTGTAGTTGATTCCGGTTACATAAAATGTTGATTCACTTGAAACTAGTGATTGTGATTAAAAAAAAAAAAAAAAAGAGAATGATATTACAAAAGCAAATGTTTAATTCATATATGAGGGATAGGCCCGTACAACTGTACAATTAAAGGCGAAAGGCCTAATGAGGTAAGCCTACGCTCTCAATTCTAAAAGTTGGGAATTTGGACCCAACCTTATATGAGAGAGCATCTTCAATTCTAAAAGTTGGAATTTGGACCCAACCATGAATTGAAAAGCTAAAATAGTACAAAAGCCCTATAGTCACCATGACTTAATTAAAAAGAATGTTGAACAATTAGCAAGATGGAAAGTACTGCTATATTTTCTTGTGATCCTTATGGAAGATGCTCTAACCATGTTATTTTTGGACTCAACCATGAATTGAAAAGCTAAAATGGTACAAAAGCCTATAGTCACCATGACTTAATTAAAAAGAATGTTGAACAATTAGCAAGATGGAAAGTACTGCTATATTTTCTTGTGATCCTTATGGAAGATGCTCTAACCATGTTATTTTTGTCACTAATGTTATGACTTTCTCAATGGTTAAAATGTTATATTAATTCTTAAACATTACTTGTGTATTTCATTGGGCATAGCTCATTAGCAGTGGTTATACTGCAGGTAAGGGAAAGGAGCCCGTAGGGCACTAAGCGGGAAAGAGGTGACCGTTCCTTTTTAGTGTAAATATGTTTTGGTGTACAAAGAGATCTTAAAGGAGATCTGAAGGATAGCTGTATAAACTTTTAATATGTAAGTAAATTTTAAAGGTTTTAGTAGAGCTCTGTATTTGTTTTAATTATATTTGATGTTCAGTAAAGTACATTACATGCTTTTCATTATTAAGCTTGTAGTTGATAGGTTGACATGCTATGAGAGTCTAAATAGATTTGTTTTTACTCACTTTATTCTGAAAAGTAGAGGCTCGAAATGAGTGTTATTAAGGAGTCGGATTAGATTTTCCTTCTCTGGTATACTGTAGATTGACTGTAAGGAGGGATAAGCACAACTGTAGTGTGATAGAGACAAGCACAGGACGCGGTGGGGGAGGCGAGTTGCGTGTCATGCACGACGCGCTGCAAGGAAAGGCCAGTTGCGGGTCGCGTACAATTGGTGTCGAGCCTACAAGAGCGGAGGGTGGGAGCATGCTAGACAGGCTAGGCGACCTGCACGTCATGCTTGATGCAGTACCAGGCAAGGTGAGCTGCTTGTCGTGTGCAACGCGGTGCGACGGGTCTACTAGCGCAGACGGTACGAGCAGGAATTGTAATCGGGTCATTTTTGGGTTGGCGGGTTGCCCGGACATGACCCAATTGTTTAAAAGGGTCATTTATTAGAACCTGAACCCAACTCATTTGTTAAACGGGTAGACCCGAAATGGATTTGATGGGTCAGGTACAGGTTGAATTTTCGAGTCGTGTCAAATATTGACACCCCTAATTTTGAGGTTCTCCAACTAACTCTGCAATGTGTGTTCAACCTTTCCTACAAGTCACAAAGTGGTAAGGGCATACCTGTTAACGGCGAATGGCGCACCATGGCGCAAAGGTCCATTTGGAGCCATGACGCATAGAGCACGGCGGGGTGCGCGCTATTTTGAACATGGCGCAAGCTATATAAAAAATATAAAATAATAAGCATGAAAATGAAATATTATTAAAAATGAAAGACAAGCTATCATAATAATAAAAGACAACCATAACACATATAAGTTCGACTAAGTAACATCCTAATATCTCATAATTCAAATATTATAATCTTTTTCTAAAAGATCAAATATGAATTTAATCTACTCTTCTTGTGAATCATCATCATTAGCAAATGTTAAAAAAGCTTCATTATCTTCTTCAACATTGTCTCCTACTTCATAATCCTCTTCATCACCCTCCTCATCATCATTCTCAATAGCAACATCATGCCTAATTGAAGATTCTTTCTCTTTTCCTTTAGATCTTTCCCGAATATTATAGCTTTTATCATAAACACCAGTAGTTTTAGCAACACTTGTCCAAGTTAAATCTTCCTCTCCAGCAATAAAGTCATTTTCTTCATCAGACTCATCATCTAATTTTCTTGTTAGCCATTCATTTGCATCATCTATCTCAGTCAAAGAAATATGATCAATGACATCACGATGATTGAATCTCTGAATCAGTGCTCTATTATATTTCACATAAATTAAATCCTTTAAGCGACCATGATCCAATTTGCTTCTTCGTTTGCTATGAAGCTGCAATTAAAATATTATTACATTATTATATTATGAACATATATAAAAAATTAAAACATACATTGTAAAATACTTACATGTTCAAAAATACTCCAATTGCGTTCGCATCCAGATGAACTACATGTTAAACTTAGGACTTTGATAGCAAAGCTTTGTAAATTGGGAGCTCCTTGTCCATATGTCAACCACCAATCAGCTGGAAGAAATGAATTTTTTTTTCAATATTATATAACAAATCAGTATTAATTTTTTTGTAAATAATGATACCTGGAGATCGGGTAGTTCTTTGTCTTACAGCTGGAGGAATACTAAAAAGTCCTTCACCCCTAATGTATAAACTTAATTCATTACTGATTTTATCTTCTTCAGCTACATCTTGAGATAATATTCCAATACATTGACTAGCGGTACCGAGCATGTACATAGCGGTACCGAGCATGTACCGAGCGGTACCAAGCATTTACATAGCGGTACCGAGCGGTATCCAGCATATACATAGCGGTACCTAGCATTTACTTAGCGGTACCGAGCATGTACCTAACGGTACCGAGCATGCCTGTTAAGTTGTAAATTCTTGTAAGAAATAGCCGTGCAAAACAACAGAGCTGTGCGGAACAGACGGAGGCTGCAAATCAGAGTCAGCTGGTAAGATTTTTTATTGGAACAGACGAAGGAGGGGGCGGATTTGGCAGAAGCACTGCTCTGCGGGACGATTCGGCGGAAACAACGACTTCAACTTCGGGACAGATTCGGCTGTATTCGGCGGAAGTAGCGAATACAGCAAATAGAAAACATAAAACCTTCGACTTCGGGATAGATTCAGCGACCTCGACTTAGGGACTGCGGGATGTGTTCGGCGGATGCAGCAAACGGAAAATCTTTTGTGAAATTAGGGCAATGAATAGTCGTTTATCTTAAAATATAAATATATTTTAAAATATAAAAAATATTCATAAGTATACTGAAATTTAAAAACAATTTGGCGTGCTATTTTGCGCCGTGCGCAATGCGCCATGGCTCATATGTGGCGCAAATAGCGCGCGCTATTTTAAACACATGCGCCTCGCCATGAACATGGCGCCGTAGGTGCGCCGCGCCGCGCCGTGCGCCATGGCGCGCACTATTTTGCGCCATTGACAGCTATGGGTAAGGGGCACTTGCAACATTTACTTCTATGGGGACTTTTAGTAAATTCAGATATGCGGCAGCTAAAAAGAACTTAATTTAATTGGGCTGCTTGTACCCTATTGGTTGCATAATTGGAAGTGAAGTAAACATAGTTTTGAAAAAAGCTAAAAGGCTTGGGAAGTGACAATCTTTAGTTCCTTTAGGGCAACACAAAGATGGAATTGGCATCAATTTCTTACTAAGAATATTTGAATGGATTATAACACATGAAGCATCAGCAATATATCAGAGCTTGGTCAATCAAAGTTGAGCAAAAGGCTTGCTTTGAGATCAAATGACCGGAACCTTGGATTATATGAGAAGCGTAATTATAACCATATATGTAATACTTTGCAAGACTTTTTCCTTCTCTCAGAGGATAAATCTGGACTAATTCATAACAATGCATATTCAATTGATACGTACCATTAACTTGACTGCATATGCTTTGGATGCTCATCATTGATAAAACTTAATACAATGTCAAATTACTTCCACTTTCTAAGGTCATTTTTGCAGTTTAACTTAACAAATAAGCAAAGAGATCAAAACATATGATTCAACTTATGCCTCACAAAATTGGTTCTCTGTAAATTGAAATGACTCTAATACCGATAAAGCTAACCAATAATCAATTTTAAGCCTTGTTTTGACAGCCACAGGCTCATTGGTTGATGCAAGTTTGCCGATTTATGAAAAAAATACTCAAATAATAGACATACAAGTAGGCTTACACATCCTAATAACTGAGAAAAATCATCCAATGCAAGTAGCGGACCACATTATCTTAATGCGTGGAAACATTATGAACACATACTTGATCAACAGTACCAGGTGCAATTAGAACAAGCGCCGCACCTGCTGCATCCATTAAATCCTAAAAACAAGCATAAAATCAACAAAGCAATTAAATCAGACCTTATATCAAACATACCATACAAGTAAAAAATGTTAACTCACGTCATCAAAAACATGGAAAGATTTCCATTTTTCTTGGAAAAACTAGTGGAAAATACTTTATGTAAGACGCTCAACAGACCTTACGAGGTTGTTTGCTATCCTATTTTAGGCATTAACAATAACAGCAACAATAACAAGCCTTTTATCCTATTATGTGGGGCCGGCTACAAGAATCCTTTTTTCTCCATTGTGTCCTATTAAGAGTCAAATTTTCATTTAAATCTAATAAAGAAATGTCATTTCTAATATTATCTAACCAAGTATTTTTTTGGTTTACCTATACCGTTATAACATAAGTCAAATCCAATACGTCTACTTTCCTAACCGGATCATCGGAAGGCCACCGTTTTACGTGACCAAACCATCTAAGGTGACTCTCTCTAATCTTATCTTCGACAGTAGCTACTCTAACCTTTTCATGGATATGCTCAATTTGTATCCTATCTGTCAGAGTAACACTACTTATCCACTTAGAGCATCCTCATCTCTGCAACACTTGACTTAATATTATGCTTCTCTTTTATTGGCCAACATTCATTTAAGCAAAATTTAGGTTAAATCCTGCCGAGAATGATTTTGGGAGTTCAAATCCTATTATTTAGATAAATCTTATTTCAACTCAGTTATTGCTTAATTCAGGATTTTTTTATAACAAACCAATTACAGAATTTAGAATTTAAAGACCAGGATTTACAATTTACAGGAATTGTCATTCTACTAGTAGCCCAAAAACCACTTAATTCAAGTCACATCACTAATATCACCGACTTTAAATTGTAAGTCAACTTCAGATATTAATAAATATATGTCAGATAGGTCCCTGCAAGATGTCAACGCACGTAGATGCAAAATGCTAGAGTGATATAAAGTTATAAACTTATGGAGAAATGAAATTCTCCTTGAACAAATTTATGAGTCCCATAAGTTCAAGGGGAGAGGTGCATCTGACAATTCTAATGGCAAAGATCTAGTAATATAAGTTCATTCAATTTTAAAGGGATTAAGATATTCTTGTTATTATTTTATAAAAGGATAAATACTGTTGATTTGAAGAGCCAAAGGAAGTGGAAGCAGTCAAAATTCACTAACTGCTGGCCCTTCCCAACAGGAAAAGAAAGAGAAGGTTAGGCAAGAAAGAGGGTGATAGTGAGTCCACAGCGGATTTGGAGAAGGGAAAGAGCAGCAATCACACCATTGTAGCCCAGAAGAAAGAGGAACTCTTGGCACCAGCCAACATCCTTAGAAGGAGAAGAGGCTTAGAGAGGAACAATTCAATTACTTCAATGATTATTCATACATATACCTAATACATGAATTAAGTCTTTTATATAGAAGAGGCTGATAGGAAACACTTGGATTTCCAAGTGTTTCTCACCAAAACCAAGTAGATCCAATGTGAAACTGCAGTCCACAGCAGAAATCAGCCAAGAAACAGGGAAAAACAGGAAGAATATGCTAGAAATCTGAGAAGAATTCACACAAATCAATTGTATTCCAATAGTAGAAGCAAGACAATAAGAAAGATACAATGTTCTTCGATTCGAGAGGAAGAACAACTCTCCGACAATCTCCGGCAACGCCAAGAGCCCAAGCAAGAAACCCTAGATCTCAAATTACATTCAAATTCAAGATGAGCCCCCTCTCCCTCCTAATCCCCCTAATTAACAATAAAGGATTCCTACAAATTACCTAAACAGCCCTTTGCATTCAAAAATTTCCCTCCCACATAATCAAATCAGCCCCAAGTGGGGTCCACCTTGTCCGCCCCCTCCTTTGGACGTTTCCGCCTCCGCCTGGTGTAGACCCGGGTTGAAATTGATTAATTTTTATTAATTAATTTAATTTGTTTTTTTAATTAATCAATTTTAATTAACCAATTTTTTTTTAATGAATTAAATTTAATCAATTTATTAACCGAATTAAATTTAATAAATTTATTAACCGAATTAATCAATTAAAACTCAAATTGAATTGCTCTCCAATTTAGTAGTTTTCTAAGGCGATTTTAATAGCCTCCCAGCATCCCATCCCAGCAGGGGAGCTCGGGACGGCACTTGTCGTTAATTTCGTCCCGGCAAGATCTAAGATTAACAACGCGATGTATTTTTTTTTTTTAAATCGTCATGACCGAATCTAAGATTGATGGTGCGAAGTCTTAGATTTGAGATCATCTGACCGAATCTAAAATCAATGGAGCGAGATCTTGAATTTGAAATCGTCCAGGCTGGATCTCAGATCGATGGCTTGAGTTCTAGGATTTGAAATCATCCCAGTAAGATCTAAGATCTATGACACAAGGTCTTAGATTTGAAATCATCCCAGCTGGATCTAAAATCGACGGCACGAGTCTTCGAATACCAATTATTTTTTAACCTTATTATTTTATTTATAAAACATCTCTCTGCTTTGCTTTTATATTGTCTAATGGGCATTATACAAGAGAATAGATAAATGAACTCTTCGACGCTATACAATTAAATTTAAAATTTATGTCAACAGTATAAATATGCATGTATTAAAACATTTAAGTGTTATTGTATACACTCATGAAGATGGTGCAGGCATAGGAAGTGACACATGAGCGATCGGGTTCATATACGAAGTTTGCTTGAATTGGTGTAGGCGACATGTAGAGAGGTGTCGGGTGGCCTTGTATCGCGTGGGACTGGAGGAAAGCCCAGGGAGGCTTTCGCATAGGAACAGTTGTATCTGTGAATGGGAGGCAAAGCTTGCAGACGGGAAGTCAGATCACAGGAGCAGGCAGATCGATGTTGTGGGAGTCAGAGGGCACACGCGGGCTACAGGCCCACTACTTAGGTCATTTGTGCGACTAAGCTGGGTGTTCATGGACTGAGATATTCGGTCGGAGTTTGCTTGCGGATTAGGAGTGAGTTCATTATTGGAAGTGGGCTTGAAATTGGACTGAGAAGCAAATGACTTAGAGTGTGAGAAGGAGAAAGCAAATGTGTTGCAATCCAGGATCCCTATTATGTGATTTTGATGATGACAAATAGTTTTAACTAAATTATTACTTTCTTGAATATTTTAGATGTTATTTTTGTCAGCGAGCACTAACATTTCAAGTAAAATACATACCGCTCAAAACTACTGAAGACACAAGACTGGATAAAATAGGATGTAAAAGAATCTGTAATTTGTATTATTTTTTCATTTCTTGAGTCTGACCACAAAAGAATGTATACAAATTAGGTGACTATACACACATATAGGGAGAGATTTTTTTAAAATAAATTTTTTAAAGATAAATGTATTGTTCTATTTTTGTTCGTGCTATACGATTTGTTATCTGAGAATAGACTTAATAACTACTTAAAAGATTAGTTTATGTGAACTAATCGTACCGTATGATTTGTTTTTTGAATTTTAAGTTTTGAACTATTCATACTGTACGATTACAATCATACTGTACGATCATTTGAAATCTTGTTAAAATTAAACCCCATAATTAGGCAATTAAATCGTGGTTAATTAATGATTTCTGATTTGTACTGTAAGATCCTTATTATACTGTATGAAGAACAGAGACAGAATTTGGTCGTCCCATAGATCGTACCGGACGGAACCACGATTTTTATTCTAATCGTATGAAACAATATTAATATCATATTGAACGAACTGCTTGAAATTAACTAACCACACTGTACGAAGTATACAATATGGGATGATTAACAGAGACGGCTTTTGGTCATCCCAGGATTCATCTCGTATGAACAGAGGAAATATAATAGATCATACTTGACGATCTCTAAATCATACTGTACGATATGCTGAAAAATAATGAAATGTTCATTTGCTTCTGTTGACCTGCTGAAATGAAACAAAAAAAAAAAAAAATCAAATCCCTTACCTCTCTGCCGAAGCACGTCGCTCCCCACGTCACACGCACGTCGTGGCTGCCATCCCACGATCTCCCCACGACTTGGCACGACGAGCTCGCGTCGTTAAAAGCCAACGAAGAAGAGGCCTTCGGCCTCCTCTCGCGATCCCGCTCCAGCTCTCTCTCCCGATCCTCCCTCCCTCTGTGCTGTTCGGCTTTGCTCCTTGAGCGACTTTCCCTTCCCGCAGTTTGGAAGTTACGACATTTGGATCGGAAGCAGCGACGAGAGCTCGACTCGCTGTGAAGGTAGCTTCCTACCTCACGCCGATTCTAGAACCCCCGTCCGACCTCTCTCCTCCTAGCCGAATCCAGCCCCGACGTCCCCAAGCCCGTCGCTAGAGCCTCTCTGCCCGGTTCCCTTGCTCGATCCGTCCACAGAGAGAGAGAGGGAGAGGGAGAGAGGAAGAAACCAAACCCTACCTTGCCTAGCCGATCCCGCCGCTCATTCGGTTCCATCGTGCTCGGTCGACTGCGGCTCCTCCGACGACTTTCCCTTTCAGTCGGATCGGGAGAAACGACATTTTGATCGGAAGCAACTCGGGAGCCCGCTTGCAGTGAAGCTAACTTTCTTCCTACCGCACGCTTCTTCGGCCGATCCAGAGAGGGAGAGAGGGTGAGAAATTTTTTTTTTTATATAATATTATTTATTTATTATTTATTATAATTTGTATTAATTATGTTTAATAATCATTTAATTATAATAATAATTAATCATCTAACTATGATTAAATTATAATTATTAATTAATGATTAATTATAATTAATCAATGATTAATTATAATTATAATTAATTTATTAATTATAATTATCTAGTGATTAGTGGTTAATTATTACTAATAATTACTTAATTATTATTATAATTAATGTAAATTATAATAAACAATATTAAAGAAAGAAAATGCCTGCTCATGCCTTTTCCATGCCCTCGATCCGCGAGCTCTCATCGCCGACGACCGCCGGTCCGCCGGCCCCGAAGGTATAACCCCCTAAACTCAGGCTTCTGTCCTCGACGTGTACGACGGACCGGAAAACCGCCTATACACGCCTTTATTGCGCGTGGTGGGATGGAAACCCGGTCCGACGCCTACGACGAGGCGGACAGTCGCCTCCCCTCTCGCTTTCTTACCTCGTCATGCGTGGCGAGTCAGTGGTCTACCCATGCACGCCTTTATTGAGCGTGGTGGGAGGGGCAACTGACGCGACACCTGCGATAAGGTGAGCGAGCAACCTCCGCTCTTTTATCTCGACTAACGTGTCGGGCCGGCGGTCTACCTATGCACGCCTTTATTGAGCGTGGTAGGAGGGGCAACCGGTACGACACCTGTGTTGAGCTAAACGAGCAACCTTCGCCCTCTTATCTCGACTAACGTGTCGGGTCGGCGGTCTACCTATGCACGCCTTTGTTGAGCGTGGTAGGAGGGGCAACCGGCACGATACCTGTGTTGAGATAAGCGAGCGACCCACGCTTTCCTGTCTCGACATGCGTGTCGGACCGGCAAACCACCTAAGCACGCCTTTAGTGGCCGTGGTAGGAGGGAAACCGGTTCGACGCACACGGCGAGGCTAGGTGAGCCTGGTGTTCCCTTTTCTTTGCGCGGCCGGAATAATTTATAAGTACCCCCGGGCGGGGGGAAAGCAACTGCTCTTCTTCTTGTAACAGGTACCGTCAAAGACCCCATGCACGCCTTTATTGGCCGTGGTGGAAAGAAAAATCACGGCCGAGGTGTCCTCGAAAGAGGGCACCTACCATGCACGCCTTTATTGGCTGTGGTGGGAAGGCCCAGTTTTCTCGTAGTTTTTCCCCTAAACGGGGGAGACGCCGGGAGGCTGGTGAAATTTCGGGTGAAATAATACTACACTCGGACCTGTTTTGAACTCAAAAGAACAAAAATTTGGACCAAATGAGAAAGAGCAGTGGACTTTTGAACTTGATTGAACATGTGCAGATGACCTGATCAAAATTCAAAAGATTTCTAAAAATCCAAAATCAAATAACTGAAATCAAAATGAAGCCTAATTCAAGTCAATTTGAACATGAAAATAAACTTACAAGGACTCCATAAGACTTTGAACAAAATGTGGACATGCAATCGAACTCAAATCAGACTTGATTTGCACATCAGATATGATTCACATATTTGAACTCAAGCAAAAACAATATATGGAGAGCAAGGCACTCAAATTGAACTCAAGTTGGATCCAAACTTGTCATGAGCAATAAAAGAATTTGAACTTTCAAGAACAATGTACAAGATCTCAGTGCTCACAAGTAAAGAATGTAGTAGACTCTTACAACAGTCTCTACGAAATTGGGTGCATCGTATCTGCAAGAATGAAATGCACGAGTATCCATGCACTATTGAAATCTCCTACAACAATCCCTACAAACGCCTGTTGATTGAGATGGCAATACGGAAAAAACCAATGATGGAGGATCCACCTGTCCCTACAAACAAATTCAATCAACAAAACCCCACCCGAGATTGGTGAAAGGGTGGATATGATGCAGAGACAATGGGTCTTCTACAAATACCTTCAGGAGATCGTAGTTGATACAGCGGTCCCCTGCAAATGCACATGAATACTTGTGGATAACAACAGTGGGCATATCATAAGCACATCAAGCCACTGTGGGCACAAGTATAAATATCTCCTACGACGATCTCTACGATCGTCTATTGATTGAGAAGGCAATACTGGAGACCAGTAATCAAAGATCCATCTTCTACAAACAAATTCAACTATCAACCACCTGAGATTGGTGAAAGGTGGTTTCAATGCAAAAGCAAGGGTTCTCCTACGAATACTACTAGAAGGTCGTAGCGGATACAATCGATCTCCAGCAAATGAATACTTGTGGATAACAACAGTGTGTTGCAAGTACAATGAACCACTGTGGGCACAAGTATAAATATCTCCTACGACAATTTCTACAACTGTCTGTTGACTGAGAAGGCAATACTGGAGATCAGCAATCAAAGACCCGTCCTCTATAAACAAATCCAGACATCAAACCACCTGAGATTGGTGAGAGGTGGGCACAATACCGATGTCAATGGGTCTCCTACAAATACCTTCAGGAGGTCGTAGTGAGTATAACAGTCCCCTGCAAATGGCTACAAACAACTTGTGGATAACAACAGTGGATGTATCGTAGGCACGACGAACCACTGTGGACACAGGTACAAATATCACCTACGACAACGGTGATCAAGATCTTCAAGTATTTCGGGTACAATAACAACTCGATGTATGAAAAAACTCTACTACACTAAAGATCTTGAAAAGAGATCTTCTCAAAATGAAATGACAATCAGTGGACTTCAAAGTCCAAAAGAAAACTTTCCCCGGTGATTGAGAAAGGGGGAGGGGGTCAACATCAAGACCAAATCGCCATCGGATCTGCAACACTGATACAAGCAGACAGAAGGCGTCTACGATCTACAACTCATCGCCACCGGATCTGCAACACATATAAAAGCAGACAGAAGACGTCTACGATCCACAACTCATCGCCACCGGATCTGCAACACATATATAAGCAGACAGAAGGCATCTACGATCCACAACTCAACGCCACCGAATCTGCAACACTGATACAAGCATACAGAAGGCGTCTACAATCTACAATGCTAACGTCACCGGATCTGCAACACTGATACAAGCAGACAGAAGGCGTCTACAATCTACAATTCAACGCCACCGGATCTGCAACCTCTGTACAAGCAGACAGAAGGCGTTTACAAATATGTCTAAATCAATATAAAAATCACCCGCATGGGCCCCGGCGAGCGTGTTATTGGTACACACGTGACGTCTAGGGATGCTGCGCGGGTTGACAAGTGAATTCAAGTTCGAATTCGATCCTTCTATACGGATCAATAGAAGTCGACAAGATTCAAACTACCTAACAAAATACACGGTTGTAGCGACCGGTGTATTTGTCTAAATACATTCTTTTTAGGCCTTCAAAGCCTAAAATCAAGAGAATTCACTAAACAAAAGGCACAAAGCCTACGAGAAACCCGATCCCCTATCGATAAGTTGATAGGGTCGACAAGGTTCAATCAAATGGAAATGACCCCAAAACACCCCGATGATGGCCGTATTGAAAGAAGATCTCAACCGGAGGGGTTAATTTTAGGCATTTTTATGCCTCCCAAAAAGTCCAATCAAAATCCAAAGCTCCACAAATCCCAAACTCCAAGATATTTTAAAAATCTGAAATCAATCCATCAATCACTCAAAGCAAAATCCATCCACCCTCCGCAACAGTCTGCCGGGATGGACAAATTCAAATAAACTCTAGCTCACAAAGAGCCAAATGCCTAGTCGAAAATATCACTAGGATCCATTCTCAAACAATCTCCTGCCAGTAAGGACGTGGTACGTGTCCTCTAACCGGCGGTCTGCCGCTAAATGGCCACCGCAGGATAAACGGTTACGACGACCCGGGGCCCTCTGAACCGCGTGGTTTCGCCGCCAAATGGCACCACGACATCTCGATTATGGCCAGAGCCAATACGCTCCTTACTGACATCAAATCCTTGAGATATGAATCAATAGGATATGATCGATAGGGCACAAAGCCCTCTGTCAGCTAAGGTGGATTCAAATTTGTCCCCTTAGACAAACATTCAACCTCGGTCTACAAGGTCCCCTTGGACGAAGCAACCCATGGCTGCCGACAAGGATCCTTCTGTCAGGTTGGGTCGACTACCTCCTCTGACTAAGTAGACCAAGAACCACGATGGCCCGGGACGACGGAACCATGGGATCTTGATCGGGTCTATCATCCATTCCCCCACCATCCACTTTAAGTGCTAGATGGTGAAATTCCCTTTTTTAAATATCAAACATCTAAACTTTCCAAATTCTCCAAAAACTCAATTCTCAAATTTCCAATACCCAAACCTATGCTGCTACCATATGCCAGATAACACGTATTCTATACGTATCTGATCAACGACTAGCCTTAATCGAAAGTTCTCTCCCGTGATCGGGAGGGGTAATTAACTATAGGGGCTTGCGCCTATAGGAAACCAGAACTCAGATCATAAAGTCCTCACCAAATGAGGGCGAAATCTCTGGGTAGTGTCTTATCTACAAACCCATCTGCCTTCCAAAATTTACCTCGGAACTTAGTTCAGTTAAAACTCCCTCGCCGAATAAGAAAAGCGCGGCGGGGAGGCCGGGGCCGAATTTTCGGAGCCCACAGATTTCTGGCGACTCCGCTCGGGAATGATTTCTCTTTCCATCTTTGGCTAGTCATATAAATGTTATAGTAGCAGCCAAAATGCTATGCTCTATACGGTGAACATCAGGATGTGACATTTGGTCTTTATGTCCAGAAATCCATCACTGAAAGGTCCCGATAGAGCTAAAAGCCAACCATCTATTATGATGGTAAAGTAAAGAAAGAAACAAGATATGTACGGTGAGCATCGGGGTGTGACACTTGGATGCATATCCAAGAATCCACTGTCGAAAGGTCCCGGCGTAAAGAAAATAAATATAGAGACTCACATCTCGAAAAAAAAAATTCAAATAATGGTGTGACATCTAGTGTGTACTCCTAAAGATCCACTATTAAAGAAATTTGTCAAAAGTGGGTTCCGAAACAGACAATATTTTCGATGGTCGACACCTTGAAGAATCCTTCAAGAAATCCCATCGCTTTTCAACTACATCTTTTCGGACTGAAGAAGATCCTTGCCTGATCTTCATCAGTGTCGTTCTACCCGAAGACCAAATAGAAGAAATAAAAGAACTTCTCTGTGAATTCAGGGATTGCTTTGTCTGGACATATGCTGAGATGCCTAGCTTATCCCCTGAAGTAGTAGATCACAGATTAGCAATCAAACCGGAAGTAGCACCCGTCAAACAAGCTCCAAGGAGAATGAGATTGGAGATTGAAGAGCAGGTGATTGCAGAAACAAAGAAGCTCATAGAAGCAGGCTTCATTCGAGAAGAAAAATATGCCGACTGGATTGCCAATATCGTCTCTATAAAGAAGAAGAATGGCCAGATTCGTATCTGCATCGACTTCAGGGACCTCAATAAGGCATGCCCAAAAGACGATTTTCCACTCCCTGTATCCAAACTCCTGGTGGACAATACGTCCAACTACGACATGTTCTCCTTTATGGATGGATCGTCAGGATACAATCAAATCAAGATGGCGCCCGAAGATGAAAAGCATACATCGTTCAGGACGCCCATCGGGATTTTCTGCTACACAGTCATGCCCTTCGGCCTGAAGAACGCTGGTGCCACCTACCAGCGGGCGATGACTCATATATTTGATGATTTAATTCATCAAAAGGTCGAATGCTATGTGGATGACTTGGTCATTAAAAGCATAGATCGAAAAGATCACCTTGATGACTTGAGGATCGTGTTCGAAAGAATCAGGAAATATGATCTAAAGATGAACCCTCTCAAGTGTGCATTTGGGGTATCCTCAGGTAAATTCCTAGGGTACGTTGTTCGACATCGAGGCATTGAAGTCGACCCCAACAAAATTAAGGCAATCACGGAGATGCCACCTCCAAAGAACCTCCGTCAACTCCGTTCTTTACAAGGACAACTGGCTTTCATTCGGCGATTTATATCGAATCTGTCAGGTAGGTGCCAGCCATTTTCAAAACTAATGAAGAAAGATGTCCGTTTCAAATGGGACGTAGAGTGCCAAGAAGCATTTGACAGCATCAAAAGATATCTGTTGAATCCTCCCATTCTTGCGGCGTCAATCCCCGGGAGGCCTCTTATACTGTATACGGCAGCACTAGAAGAGTCCCTTGGAGCATTATTGGCCCAGCATAATGAAGAAGGCAAGGAGAATGCACTCTACTACATCAGTCGGAGATTGATAGGAGCAGAAATCCGCTATTCTCCAATCGAGAAGCATTGCTTGGCCCTGATCTTCGCAGTTCAGAAGCTCCGCCATTATATGTTGTCTCACAAAATCACCTTGATATCAAAGATCGATCCGTTGAAGTTCTTGATGACAAGACCAGTGTTGACAGGTCGTTTGGCAAGGTGGGCAGTGATACTCCTACAGTTTGATATCACATATGTCCCTCAAAAGGCAGTGAAAGGGCAGGTTTTAGCAGACTTTCTTGCAGCACATCCTATCTCTGCAGATTCACCGCTCAACGATGATCTACCTGACGAGCAGATCATGAATGTTGAAGAAGATGAGATGCTACGAGTATGGGAAATGTACTTTGACGGAGCATCGTCAATCAAGCGTGCTCGGCCTCCAAATCTCGAAAAGGCTCAAGCCGGAATTGGAATCATTTTCGTAGCACCCGAGGGAGGCATAATGAGATTTTCATTCAGTTTGACTGAACCTCAGACCAATAATGAGGCTGAATATGAAGCCCTAATAGCAGGATTGGAGATTGCAATCGATGTCCGAATTCAAAATCTCAAAATCTTCGGTGATTCTCAACTTGTTGTAAATCAAGTGCTGGGAGTTTACAAAATCACCAAGTTCGAGTTGGCCTGTTATCATCG
Source organism: Dendrobium huoshanense (assembly GCA_016618105.1). Classification (NCBI taxonomy): domain Eukaryota; kingdom Viridiplantae; phylum Streptophyta; class Magnoliopsida; order Asparagales; family Orchidaceae; genus Dendrobium; species Dendrobium huoshanense. The sequence goes on along the minus strand of CM028349.1, from coordinate 5,949,282 downwards.
GCGAGTTCTTGACCTTATGAAGCAAATTTCAGTTGTTAAATTAACTCAAGTTCCCCGAGGCCAAAATGGAAAAGCCGATTCTCTTGCCAAATTGGTTAAAGAAATGACGAATATGGACGACGAATGGCCTATAATAATTATGGTGCACAATCGACGGATCTTAGAGCTAACATTACTACAATTCCCGCAGGCAGAGGGAATACCAAATTCAAGCCAACAGGATGCAACTCCGGTTGATCCTCAATCTCCCCAACCAGTTGATGTTGAAGATCAGTCTGAAGAACAACAAGTTCCTAAGAAAAGGCGCAAGGCCAGTCAAGCTTCAGAATCATGGTGGCATTGTCTAGATGTCGATGAAGAAGATGACTGGAGACTTCCTTTCATTGATTACTTTAAAGAAAGTAAATTGCCAACAGACAAATCACTGGCTGCTCAAATCAGGAAGAGAGCGCTACGATATGCATTCGTCAACAACACATTGTATCGGCGTGCTTTCGATCAAATGTGGCTAAGATGCTTAGGGACTCGAGAAGCTGATAAGGTGGTAGCAGAAGTTCACGAAGGACTTTGTGGAGCACACCAATCAGGTCCCAAGATGGCAACCAAAATTAAAAGAATTGGCTACTATTGGCCGACCATGGTCAGAGATTGTATCAATCATGCTAAGAGGTGCCATGAGTGCCAGATCCACGGTGATGTTATACATCAACCGCCAAATCCGCTGCACCCTACAATAGCATCCTGGCCATTTGAATGTTGGGGTACTGATGTTATCGGGCCGATAGATCCGCCCTCATCAGCAGGACATCGCTTTATCTTGGCAGCGACAGACTATTTTTCCAAGTGGGCAGAAGCAACTCCATTCAGAGAAGTTACATCCGAGCATGTAATCAACTTCTTCACCCATAATGTCGTCTACAGATTTGGTGTGCCACGTCGCATAATCTCAGACAACGGAACTGCATTTAAAAGTACAAAAATCTACAAGTTCGTTGATCGGCATAAAATCGATTGGCGGTATTCCTCTATATACTATCCAAGAGCAAATGGCTTAGCTGAAGCCTTCAACAAAACGCTAGTGAAATTATTGAAGAAAATTCTTACCATGAACAAAAGAGAATGGCATACGAAAATGGCAGAAGCGCTATGGGCGTATCGTACAACTTACAAAACGCCGACCAAAGCCACTCCTTACTCTCTAGTATTTGGAGTTGAGGCCGTACTGCCACTAGAAGTTGAACTTCCATCTCTTCGAGTTGCTGTCCAGAATGAGCTGACTCAAGAACAAAATGCTCGTCTAAGAATGGAGGAGCTCGATGCACTCGATGAAATCAGGTTACAAGCTCAGCAGAACCTGGAGACCTATCGAGCAAGAATGACAAAATCTTTTGATCGAATGGTGCGTCCTCGATCATTTCAAGAAGGAGAGTTGGTCCTGGTGCAGAGAAGGCCAATCATCCCGCATAGAAAAATCGGTGGCAAATTTGTATCCAACTGGGAAGGACCTTTCGTTATCGAGAAGGTATTTCAAGGAGGAGCTTATCAACTGATCGATCTGAATGGTCAAAGGCCCATGCCGCCGATCAACGGTCGATACCTGAAGAAATACTATTCATGAATTATTCAAGCAGATGTCATGTTTAATACGCTATGTTTTCATACATGTTTATTAGCGTATATATATTCTACATTTTGAAATTCTCTTATGTCATGAGAACGCATTTCAAAATTCCCCATTAGACTGGGGGCATTTTAAATATTTGTTCGGGTCGACATCGCGCTGCGTGCCGAGATCCCCAAACAAATATTTAAAATCTCAAAATTCCAATCCTATTCTGCTCTAAAATGTCCCTGCGAGACAGGGGGCATTTTAAATATTTATTTAGGTCGACATCGCGCTGCATGCCGAGATCCCTGAATAAATATTTAAAATTATCAATTCAAATGCTATTTTGTGCTAAAGAATACAAAGATTTCTCTTTCAAAGTATATGCAGGCGATCTTTCAAAAGTTAAAGACACCTTCTCCAACAACCAAGACTCAAAAGTCAAGGAAGAGACTTTTGCAACTACACACTACTACAAAATTGAGCCGGAAAAGCTTGAAGTCTTTCAACAGCCTGAAGCTTAAGGTCCGAATGGGTGTAAAAGGTCGGATCCAACATGCCCAAATATGGCCGGATCGCTGGCAGCTCCGTCTACTCAACAAGCCATAAGAACGGCCGTAGTAGCGGAACCCCCACTTCGTCAACCCGTCAGTAGGGACTGAAGAAAGTACGAAGGCTAATTTGACTCGACCAGTTCAAGTGATCGTAGTCTACAAAGTTCTCCAAAATGACTGGAGAATCAAAGTTCCAGTGGAAGGATGAGTCTCGAGCAACTACTGAATGTTTGTAGGCTCCAAAATCTAAAACCACGAAGGATGACTCCAAATCTGTCAACTTCAGCAAAATCAGCATTGGGAAGCGCAATTCTCATAGCTCAAGTCTGAAGCCTGAATGGGTGTAAAAGGTCGGATCCAACAAGCCCAAATATGGCCGGATCGCTGGCAGCTCCGTCTACTCAACAAGCCATAAGAAAGGCCGCAGTAGAGGAACCCCCATCTCAGCAACCAGAGGACGAAGAGCTGTCAAATCCCAGCTCTCCCGATCTGATGAACTCAAGTGATTCAGATTAGAGTCTTCTCAAGTGGTTAAGGATCAAGATACTACCTACATTCGGTACTATCAATTGAATCTAAAACCTGCAAATCCTTCAACAAATCCGTCAAGCACAAAGCAAGGATAGAAGGAATTTTTCTTCAACAAGTCCGTCAAAGCACAAAGCAAAGGACAGAAGAAAACTATCCCAAAGTTCATGAAAAGTCTATGACTGAACTAAGTGGATTCCGTCATCAACAAGTCCGTTATGCACAAAGCTCTGGACCGATGACTTTTCGCCATCGACCTAATATAAACCTAAAGGTTTAGGTCACCGGCATCTACTCCTTCATCAAGCCCGCCAAAGCTGAAAGCAAAGGGCAGAAGGCATACAAAATTTCTGACAAGTCAGCAAAGACAAATCAGACAACCCTTCACCAAGTCCGCAGCACAAAGCACATGATAGAAGGGATCAAAATTTCGGGACTCTAGCAAAAGCTGCAAAATGAGCACCCTTAATGACATCTACAAATGTCCCTAAAGACTGGGGGCATTTTAAATATTTATTTAGGTCGACATCGCGCTGCGTGCCGAGATCCCCAAATAAATATTTAAAATTTCATCAAGATATCAACCATCTATGGATACATCCAAAAGAGCGGTGAAGAAAGAAGATTAGTGTGACATCCAAACAAATTTTGGAGATCCACTAAAAGAAAATCTCAGTGTGACATCCAAATAAATTTTGAAGATCCACTAAAAGAAAGTAGTGTGACATCCAAACAACTTTTGGAGATCCACTAAATGAAACCCTAGTGTGATATCTAGAACAAATATCTAGAGATCCACAGGGTCAATTAGCATACAACAAACGTGGCCCGCTCCAGACGCCTACCACATTTGTTGGGGGGCATTTGTTGACCTGCTGAAATGAAACAAAAAAAAAAAGAAAATCAAATCCCTTACCTCTCTGCCGAAGCACGTCGCTCCCCACGTCGCACGCACGTCGTGGCTGCCATCCCACGATCTCCCCACGACTTGGCACGACGAGCTCGCGTCGTTAAAAGCCAACGAAGAAGAGGCCTTCGGCCTCCTCTCGCGATCCCGCTCCAGCTCTCTCTCCCGATCCTCCCTCCCTCTGTGCTGTTCGGCTTTGCTCCTTGAGCGACTTTCCCTTCCCGCAGTTTGGAAGTTACGACATTTGGATCGGAAGCAGCGACGAGAGCTCGACTCGCTGTGAAGGTAGCTTCCTACCTCACGCCGATTCTAGAACCCCCGTCCGACCTCTCTCCTCCTAGCCGAATCCAGCCCCGACGTCCCCAAGCCCGTCGCTAGAGCCTCTCTACCCGGTTCCCTTGCTCGATCCGTCCACAGAGAGAGAGAGAGGGAGAGGGAGAGAGGGAGAGAGGAAGAAACCAAACCCTACCTTGCCTAGCCGATCCCGCCGCTCCTTCGGTTCCATCGTGCTCGGTCGACTGCGGCTCCTCCGACGACTTTCCCTTTCAGTCGGATCGGGAGAAACGACATTTTGATCGGAAGCAACTCGGGAGCCCGCTAGCAGTGAAGCTAACTTTCTTCCTACCGCACGCTTCTTCGGCCGATCCAGAGAGGGAGAGAGGGTGAGAAATTTTTTTTTTTTATATAATATTATTTATTTATTATTTATTATAATTTGTATTAATTATGTTTAATAATCATTTAATTATAATAATAATTAATCATCTAACTATGATTAAATTATAATTATTAATTAATGATTAATTATAATTAATCAATGATTAATTATAATTATAATTAATTTATTAATTATAATTATCTAGTGATTAGTGGTTAATTATTACTAATAATTACTTAATTATTATTATAATTAATGTAAATTATAATAAACAATATTAAAGAAAGAAAATACCTGCTCATGCCTTTTCCATGCCCTCGATCCGCGAGCTCTCATCGCCGACGACCGCCGGTCCGCCGGCCCCGAAGGTATAACCCCCTAAACTCAGGCTTCTGTCCTCGACGTGTACGACGGACCGGAAAACCGCCTATACACGCCTTTATTACGCGTGGTGGGATGGAAACCCGGTCCGACGCCTACGACGAGGCGGACAGTCGCCTCCCCTCTCGCTTTCTTACCTCGTCATGCGTGGCGAGTCAGTGGTCTACCCATGCACGCCTTTATTGAGCGTGGTGGGAGGGGCAACTGACGCGACACCTGCGATAAGGTGAGCGAGCAACCTCCGCTCTTTTATCTCGACTAACGTGTCGGGCCGGCGGTCTACCTATGCACGCCTTTATTGAGCGTGGTAGGAGGGGCAACCGGTACGACACCTGTGTTGAGCTAAACGAGCAACCTTCGCACTCTTATCTCGACTAACGTGTCGGGTCGGCGGTCTACCTATGCACGCCTTTGTTGAGCGTGGTAGGAGGGGCAACCGGCACGATACCTGTGTTGAGGTAAGCGAGCGACCCACGCTTTCCTGTCTCGACATGCGTGTCGGACCGGCAAACCACCTAAGCACGCCTTTAGTGGCCGTGGTAGGAGGGAAACCGGTTCGACGCACATGGCGAGGCTAGGTGAGCCTGTTGTTCCCTTTTCTTTGCGCGGCCGGAATAATTTATAAGTACCCCCGGGCGGGGGGAAAGCAACTGCTCTTCTTCTTGTAACAGGTACCGTCAAAGACCCCATGCACGCCTTTATTGGCCGTGGTGGGAAGAAAAATCACGGCCGAGGTGTCCTCGAAAGAGGGCACCTACCATGCACGCCTTTATTGGCTGTGGTGGGAAGGCCCAGTTTTCTCGTAGTTTTTCCCCTAAACGGGGGAGACGCCGGGAGGCTGCCGAAATTTCGGGTGAAATAAGTACTACACTCGGACCTGTTTTGAACTCAAAAGAACAAAAATTTGGACCAAATGAGAAAGAGCAGTGGACTTTTGAACTTGATTGAACATGTGCAGATGACCTGATCAAAATTCAAAAGATTTCTAAAAATCCAAACTCAAATAAGTGAAATCAAAATGAAGCCTAATTCAAGTCAATTTGAACATGAAAATAAACTTACAAGGACTCCATAAGACTTTGAACAAAATGTGGACATGCAATCGAACTCAAATCAGACTTGATTTGCACATCAGATATGATTCACATATTTGAACTCAAGCAAAAACAATATATGGAGAGCAAGGCACTCAAATTGAACTCAAGTTGGATCCAAACTTGTCATGAGCAATAAAAGAATTTGAACTTTCAAGAACAATGTACAAGATCTTAGTGCTCACAAGTAAAGAATGTAGTAGACTCTTACAACAGTCTCTACGAAATTGGGTGCATCGTATCTGCAAGAATGAAATGCACGAGTATCCATGCACTATTGAAATCTCCTACAACAATCCCTATAAACGCCTGTTGATTGAGATGGCAATACGGAAAAAACCAATGATGGAGGATCCACCTGTCCCTACAAACAAATACAATCAACAAAACCCCACCCGAGATTGGTGAAAGGGTGGATATGATGCAGAGACAATGGGTCTTCTACAAATACCTTCAGGAGATCGTAGTTGATACAGCGGTCCCCTGCAAATGCACATGAATACTTGTGGATAACAACAGTGGGCATATCATAAGCACATCAAGCCACTGTGGGCACAAGTATAAATATCTCCTACGACGATCTCTACGATCGTCTATTGATTGAGAAGGCAATACTGGAGACCAGTAATCAAAGATCCATCTTCTACAAACAAATTCAACTATCAACCACCTGAGATTGGTGAAAGGTGGTTTCAATGCAAAAGCAAGGGTTCTCCTACGAATACTACTAGAAGGTCGTAGCGGATACAATCGATCTCCAGCAAATGAATACTTGTGGATAACAACAGTGTGTTGCAAGTACAATGAACCACTGTGGGCACAAGTATAAATATCTCCTACGACAATTTCTACAATTGTCTGTTGACTGAGAAGGCAATACTGGAGATCAGCAATCAAAGACCCGTCCTCTATAAACAAATCCAGACATCAAACCACCTGAGATTGGTGAGAGGTGGGCACAATACCGATGTCAATGGGTCTCCTACAAATACCTTCAGGAGGTCGTAGTGAGTATAACAGTCCCCTGCAAATGGCTACAAACAACTTGTGGATAACAACAGTGGATGTATCGTAGGCACGACGAACCACTGTGGACACAGGTACAAATATCACCTACGACAACGGTGATCAAGATCTTCAAGTATTTCGGGTACAATAACAACCCGATGTATGAAAAAACTCTACTACACTAAAGATCTTGAAAAGAGATCTTCTCAAAATGAAATGACAATCAGTGGACTTCAAAGTCCAAAAGAAAACTTTCCCCGGTGATTGAGAAAGGGGGAGGGGGTCAACATCAAGACCAAATCGCCACCGGATCTGCAACACTGATACAAGCAGACAGAAGGCGTCTACGATCTACAACTCATCGCCACCGGATCTGCAACACATATAAAAGCAGACAGAAGGCGTCTACGATCCACAACTCATCGCCACCGGATCTGCAACACATATATAAGCAGACAGAAGGCATCTACGATCCACAACTCAACGCCACCGGATCTGCAACACTGATACAAGCATACAGAAGGCGTCTACAATCTACAATGCTAACGTCACCGGATCTGCAACACTGATACAAGCAGACAGAAGGCGTCTACAATCTACAATTCAACGCCACCGGATCTGCAACCTCTGTACAAGCAGACAGAAGGCGTTTACAAATATGTCTAAATCAATATAAAAATCACCCGCATGGGCCCCGGCGAGAATGTTATTGGTACACACGTGACGTCTAGGGATGCTGCGCGGGTTGACAAGTGAATTCAAGTTCGAATCCGATCCTTCTATACGGATCAATAGAAGTCGACAAGATTCGAACTACCTAACAAAATACACGGTTGTAGCGACCGGTGTATTTGTCTAAATACATTCTTTTTAGGCCTTCAAAGCCTAAAATCAAGAGAATTCACTAAACAAAAGGCACAAAGCCTACGAGAAACCCGATCCCCTATCGATAAGTTGATAGGGTCGACAAGGTTCAATCAAATGGAAATGACCCCAAAACACCCCGATGATGGCCGTGTTGAAAGAAGATCTCAACCAGAGGGGTTAATTTTAGGCATTTTTATGCCTCCCAAAAAGTCCAATCAAAATCCAAAGCTCCACAAATCCCAAACTCCAAGATATTTTAAAAATCTGAAATCAATCCATCAATCACTCAAAGCAAAATCCATCCACCCTCCGCAACAGTCTGCCGGGATGGACAAATTCAAATAAACTCTAGCTCACAAAGAGCCAAATGCCTAGTCGAAAATATCACTAGGATCCATTCTCAAACAATCTCCTGCCAGTAAGGACGTGGTACGTGTCCTCTAACCGGCGGTCTGCCGCTAAATGGCCACCGCAGGATAAACGGTTACGACGACCCGGGGCCCTCTGAACCGCGTGGTTTCGCCGCCAAATGGCACCACGATATCTCGGTTATGGCCAGAGCCAATACGCTCCTTACTGACATCAAATCCTTGAGATATGAATCAATAGGATATGATCGATAGGGCACAAAGCCCTCTGTCAGCTAAGGTGGATTCAAATTTGTCCCCTTAGACAAACATTCAACCTCGGTCTACAAGGTCCCCTTGGACGAAGCAACCCATGGCTGCCGACAAGGATCCTTCTGTCAGGTTGGGTCGACTACCTCCTCTGACTAAGTAGACCAGGAACCACGATGGCCCGGGACGACGGAACCATGGGATCTTGATCGGGTCTATCATCCATTCCCCCACCATCCGCTTTAAGTGCTAGATGGTGAAATTCCCTTTTTTAAATATCAAACATCTAAACTTTTCAAATTCTCCAAAAACTCAATTCTCAAATTTCCAATACCCAAACCTATGCTGCTACCATATGCCAGATAACACGTATTCTATACGTATCTGATCAACGACTAGCCTTAATCGAAAGTTCTCTCCCGTGATCGGGAGGGGTAATTAACTATAGGGGCTTGCGCCTATAGGAAACCAGAACTCAGATCATAAAGTCCTCACCAAATGAGGGCGAAATCTCTGGGTAGTGTCTTATCTACAAACCCATCTGCCTTCCAAAATTTACCTCGGAACTTAGTTCAGTTAAAACTCCCTCGCCGAATAAGAAAAGCGCGGCGGGGAGGCCGGGGCCGAATTTTCGGAGCCCACACCTTCGTACTGGACGGGACTAGTTTTGAACTGATTGTATTATATGAAATTGGATCGTACAGTATGAACAGTGACGGCTAAGTTGAATTTTTAGGATTACTTGAAGACTATTACAAAAGAAATTCTTTAACCTGTTTTTATATAGTGGTGAAGAGAGGAACGTGGCTAAGAAGGAAACTCTAAGAATGAGCTTTTGATGAAAATCAGGGTTTGTGAGAGGAAGGAGAAGGTGAGCTTGAGCATGGGGGAGGAATGTGAGGAGAATCACATGGTTGCTCCGAGCTAGCTGCACGCTTGCTCCTCCTAAGGCCTTAGTAAGACTTGTGGGAGCTCTCTAAGGAGAGAAGCTTCTTAGTAGGTCCTCGAGGTTCTTTGCCTTTTCCAGGAGGGAGAAAAATGAGTCAAGGTTCTCTGCTTGTAAAAGGAGTTTTAAATCTCTGACGCACTGAGTTTGTGAAAGAGAGGTTTATAAGGGCTGCTCCGTCTTGCTGAGGGAGTAAAAGGAAAGTCACTTTGTATTAGTGCAATACTCGGAGTGGAGGAATCCGGGGAGTGGATATAAGTCAAGGTTTGACCGAATCACTATTAAATTTGGTTTGTTCATTCTGATTTTACATTTTGCACTTCATCTTAGCTAAAACTGCTTGATAAATTTCTAAGATCTATGTTCTGTAGTGATAATTAAAAATGCATCATCACGCTTTTTCAATGCATTTTTAATTTGTTAGCTTTCACATACAAAAATTAAAATTGCTTATTTCTAAGTTTTTTGAAAAATCCAAAAAATTAGTACTCTTGCATAGGATTATTTTTTAAAAGTACCAATCCACCCCCCTCTTGGGGTATCTCGTATTTTCAAGTGGTATCAAAGTGGGTATCAAAAATAGTGTTTTAGAAAACCTTAAGATAAACGATCAATGACATATTTTTGTAATCGTAACACTACGATGGATTATTTACAACCCGTCCACCTTTATTTGAAAATATCACATTTGATTTCTAGAAAATTCGTATGTCCACATTTATGCAATCAATTGACTATAGAATTTGGCATATAATTCAAACCGTTTATTCACTTCCATCGTATATTGTTAATGGTGTTAAAACTGATATTCCCTTTAATAAATGGAGCAATAATAATAGGGAACTTACATAGTTTTTTTTTTTTTTTTGAGAAGATGCATATAGAAATTTTATTAAAAAAAAAAAGAAATACAAAAGCTAAGTGATAGCTATACTATCACTTTCCTCCTTTAATAAAAAAATAAAATGAGGAGGAATACTTTCAGAAGATAAATCATCCCAAAAAAATCTATAGACCGAGCAATGTTAACACAACAATTGGCTAACTTATTACCATTTCAATTTACACAATGAAATAGGATTTGATTAAACTCTTTAAGAAAAGAGAAATCAATACCTTTGCCGAGATCCATTTTGAAGTCTCCTTTATTTACCAAATTACGAATGAAATTAATAACATTGTAGTTATCACCTTCTATGATAATGCCTTTAGCTTCAAGCATCCATCTTTGTAAGAAGTTCTTCAAAGAAAGAATAGAATACAATTCCAATTGTGAAATATCCCAATATAAGCACGAAGATCCATAAGCACATAGAAATCTTCCTTTATTGTCTCTAATAATTCCTCCAATTCCACCTTTATAATTGTTAGATAAAGAAGCATCAACATTGAGCTTGATCCATTCGGGAGGTGGAGGATACCAAAAAGAAGACAGCTTATTCAGCCGGTTAGTATCCCAGATATCCGAATAAATACCAAGCTTAAAGAAAGAAATGGCATAGCAAATAGAGTTGGCAGCAATGGACACAGTTCCATTCTCTTTATTTTCATGAATCAACCTATTCCTGCTTTTCCAGGTGAAGAATACAGCATAGCAGTATAAATTACCCAAAAAAGGATTTGAGTTGGCCAGTCCACTCAACTTCTTGTAAGTTTCCTCCAGGTTACAATTAATAGACAGCTGAAACCCCCAAGAGATAAGTAGTTTTATAACTTTAATCAAGTATGCACATGTTGAAGTAACATGAGCAATATCTTCAATACATAAACACCCTCTCGGGCATCCATTCCAATCCGAAATTCTTCTGTACAAGAGGAAATCATTAGTAGGAATAGCTCTTAAATTAACCTTCCACCAGAAAGTTTCAACCCGAGGCTGCAGGTTAAGCTTCTTAATCCACTTCCAATTGCCATCTTCTTCAGAATTGATAAAACTATTCCTCATTACCAGAGCTGATAATGATTTATCCGAAAGTTTAAACATCAGTTCTAATTGATCTTCCTCATTATTAGCATAAATTGGAATTTTGGTGATAATGTCCACTAACTGCTGACCAAAGACTTCCTTCAGTTTCTGAATATCCCATCCTTCTTCAGAAATAAACTGATTAAGAGTCATGAAGTTATGGTCCAAACAAGCAATGAAAGTATGCCAATTTACAAATTTTTTGTCGAACATCCAAACATCTTCATACATATTAATGCTTGAACCATTAGAGATATTCCATCTCACCACATTTTTAAGATGAGTAGCTCCATTTAACAAAATTTTCCAAGTTGAAGAAGAAGAGCTATTAAAGCCATATTTCCAAATATCTTTAGCATATTTGGAAATTAAGTTTCTATTAAGAAGAGTTGAAGGATTTTTGATGAAGTTCCACGCAAATTTAGCTCTCAAAGGGCCAACTCTTTGAGAAGAAGAAATAACTCCTTGGCCACCATACAATTTGAGCTTACAAATCACATCCCAAGCTACATAAAGAAGGCCGAATTCCCCTCCTTGTTTTTGCCATAAAAAATCTCTTCCCATTTTATCAATATCATTTAAAACCCCCATGGGGACAAGAGAATGGGAAGAAACAAAAGTAGTGAGAGAGAAATAAACAGATTTAAGAAGAGTAAGTTTCCCGGCAAAAGAAACAAATTTGTTACCCCACATATTCAACTTACTAGAAGCCTTTTCCAATAAGTGTTGAAAATATGCAAAAACCAGCCTCCTCAAAGCTATCTTGATGACAAGATAGTTTATTTCATTCACCACTTTAAAGTTAAGAAATCTGGAAATAACCTTTTTCCTTCTTCTTCTAACACTTTCCCAAATAATAAAGCTGATTTTTGGTGATTAATAGATTGACCGGACCATCTTTCATAATTTTTCAGAATTTTCTTCACTTTCTTAGCACTTTTCATATTGGCATCTGAAAAAACATAATGTCATCTGCATACTGCAAATGATTAATCCTATCAGCATTAGTGGAGATCTTAATGCCAATATTCTTTCCTCTATGAGAGAATGCATCCGATAGTAATTGAGAGCACAAGATAAAAAGATATGGAGACAAAGGACATCCTTGTCTAAACCCACTTTCTCCTTCAATCCAATCAGAATTGTAACCATTCACCATAATAGAAAATTTCGGTTTTTGAATGCATTGCAAGAGCAAATTACTAAAGCCAGTAGGAAAACCGAAAATAGAAAGAACTTGCTTCAAAGTTGACCAACTCATGCTGTCATAAGCTTGTTCCATATCAATTTTAATAGCCATCATTCCCTTTTTAGCTTTAGAAAATTTAAATTTGTTGAAAATCTCTTGTGCAAGAAGAATATGGTTGGACAAAGACCGATTTAACAAAGGCCGCTTGTTCTTCAGATATGATTTTAGGGAAGAAAATTTTCATTCTATTCAACAGCAATTTAGCCACAATCTTATAGATTGAAAGACAAAGGCTAATGGGTCTATAATGAGTAGGATAAATCGAATTGTTATTCTTAGGAAGAAGAATAACTAAAGTCTTTTTCCAATCATCACACATACTTCCAGAATTAAAGAAAAGACTAATGGCATTCCACATATCAATCATAATAATCTGCCCATAAGATTTAATAAAGGTATAGGAAATACCATCCATTCCGGGTGAGATATTGGCTTCTAAATTGTTGATAACAAGATCCAATTCTTCTTTAGTAAATTCAGCTGACAGCAACTCTTTTTCTTCATTCCCCAGCACATAAGAAGGATTAGGCCAATTATTTAAATTGCAATGCCGGAACTTCCATTTTCCCTTGAAATACTGAAAGAAAGTTTGTTCAATCAATTTCTGATCTTCAACTAACAAACCATCAGAATTTTTGATTTGATGAATCCAATTCCCACTACGTCTAGCAGATGCATATGCTTGAAAAACTTTGTGTTTGAATCTCCTTCCTTAGCCCATTTAACCTTTGTTCTTTGTTTCCACCAAGTATTAAGCCTTCCAAGAGTTGAGTTAAACTCAAACACTTTAGATCGCAATAAAGCTAAATTAACTTCTGAAAGTCCACCATTAGCTGCCTCTCCATCCTGTAATTCAGAAATTTCCTTCTTAAGTTGCTCTTTCAAAGAGTTAAGTTCAATGTTTTTGGCTTTACTCCAGAAATAAACTGCCCTCATAGCTCTTTTAAATTTGAGATTAAGGCATTCAAAGGCATTCCCACCAGTTTTCTTGCTCCATGAGTTAGCCACAATCCTGTAAGCTGCAGGGAACGAAATCCATGTATCTTCAAACTTCATAAATTTATTTTTTTTCACCTGATTGGAAGAAATACTAATTACTATCGGACTATGGTCCGAAGCAATTCTAGCAAGGTGACGAACCACCGGGATTTGGATAGTATCTAAAGCAGTAGAATTCAACAAACAACATACCTCTAGAAAGACCAATCACATATTGAGAAGAATACTTCAATACAGTAAAAGAAGCAAATAAAGAGTTCCAAAGAATCATCATACCTCCAGAAAGACCAATAGAGGGAACTATAAAAATTTCCCAATTGTTGCCAATCAAATGTCCAGCTTCTATTTTAGAAATAGAAGTGATTTTCGTTTCCAGTAATCCCACAAAAAAGATATCGAAGTCTTTAACAATCTCCTTCAAGTAATGGGAGGCTTCTTTCTTCCTGACCCCGCTACAGTTCCAAAATGTTAATGAAGACATTTTGTATTAGAAATGGGATTGCTCCCTTTCCTAATTCTTCTGCTTGACTCCTTATTGTTCTTCATCAAGAAATTATGATTACCCAAAGATTTAAGCTCCTTTTGAAGTTTAAACTTCAATTTAGAAGAATCACCTTCACTTTTGTTGGCTTCAATATCTGAATTCCTGTCAAGATTAGCAGAAATAATTTCACCCTCTTCCACCTCATTGCTAACAGGTAAAACTGGAGCCGTTTCCATCAACAAATCTTCTTCCAGGTTCCCAAGAATTCCAAATTTATTAGCAAATACTGTCCCATTTACAGCATTAACAGCTATATCAGGACCAGAGCAATTTGATTCCAATTGTATATTGGTTGCATCAGCAGATTTTCCAGAGAACAAATTTACATCATTTTCCCTGCAGTTCACCATTCCAGATTCCACATCTACCGCTGCAGCAACAGGATTCTTAATGATAGGTTTATATATTTTGACAGTATTAGCCACCGGCTTATGAATGTTGTCAAATTTCCAACCTTTGTTCTTATTATCAAAGACTTTCTTCTTTTTCAAATTATCCACTAAAACCCAAGGACCATATGTACAGTCTTCAACATTATCCTTGTTACCACCTGAATTCAATTTCTGTTGAATCATATTGTCTTGAGGAAGAGTATCTTTGGTAGACTTCTCATTACATGCCATCTTACACTCATTTTCCGAGTGTCGAATCATCCCACATTTGAAGCATAAAGTAGAAATTCTTTCATATTCTACTTTTTGAAAGAAACGGCCTTCAAGGCCTTCCACCCAAATTCCAAGAGGAAATTTTTTATCAAGAGGCATGCGCACACAAACTCTTGCATATTCCCTCTTATTCAATTAAAACATGTTGCCATCAATCCACAAGGGTGTACCAATCATCGATGCAATTCTTGCCACATTATCCTCATCCCAACAAAGCAAAGGTAGTTGAGGCATTCTAACCCAAATAGGAGAGGTTAGTCCTTTCAACGAAGAAGGTGAAAAAGATGAACTCCATTTATCGATTCCAACTATATGACCATTGACAAACCAAGGTCCACCTTCAAGTATTCTATCTACCGCCTCCAAAGATAGAAATGAGCAAAGCACCCAACCAAGACCAAGAGTAGTTATTTGAAACTTTCCAAATTGTTTCCATTGTCGACGAAGTTCCGCAG
Source organism: Dendrobium huoshanense (assembly GCA_016618105.1). Classification (NCBI taxonomy): domain Eukaryota; kingdom Viridiplantae; phylum Streptophyta; class Magnoliopsida; order Asparagales; family Orchidaceae; genus Dendrobium; species Dendrobium huoshanense. Next base: position 5,934,238 of record CM028349.1, on the reverse strand, counting down.
CCACCACATAGAAAGGAACCTCTTTTTTGAAAACTTTGACCACCACAGAGAATTGCAAACTCTCAGCATTTGCTTTGACTTTGGATTCAATTAACTTAACAGCCACTCCATCACTGATAGGAAATTCTGAACATTAGCGGGATTGATCTTAATGTTAGGCTTCTTATTCCAAGGATTAAAAATAGGGTTTCCAGCATCCACTATTTTGCAATTTTGAACATTGTTTAAACATCCATCTTCATTCACATTTTCACAAACAATTTCCAGGTTATCTTCCAACCCACTATAAAACAGGCTGGTTTAAAGCAGAGATTTTTGGAAAATTATTCCCAAATCTATTAACATAGATTTTCAAACCAGAGGGAGACGAATCATCTTTAACAATCTTATCCTTCGGAGAAGAAAGAAATAGATCTTCTTCCAAAATTTGTTTTCCCTTACCACTTATAGGAGTGGAAACATTCACCGGAACAGAGGTTGGTTCGCAGATTTTCAACGGACGAAACTTATTCGAATTCGATTTGACAGTATAGTCTGAGCTCCGATCAACAATTGATCTCCGGCGACCATCAGTAGCAGCCGTCGCCTCATCCGGCATCGCGGAAATCCCGCCAAACCAGCGAAAAACAGAAATTTGAAATTTGAATGCTAAGTGTTTGAATTGTTTCTTTTATACTTTAAAATCCGAATACTATTTGTGAGTTTCTACATGCACTATCGGTAAAGAGATTTGGGATATGTTGTGTATCACCTATGAAGGAACCAATGAAGTGAAATAGTGTAAGCTAAGCATTCTTTTGCATAATTATGAACTTTTTAGCATTACTGTAAACTTTTTGCATGAAACCTAGTGAGATTGTATTTGAAATGTACACTAGGTTCATCAAGATAGTAACATTCTTGCATGCACTAGGTAGAGAATTATTTAATTCTGAAAAGGTCAATAAGATTCTGCGTTGTTTGCCTAGCTCTTATGATGTAAAAATAAATGCAATTACTGAATCAAAAGATTTAAATATTTATTATATTGACAATTTGCTTGGATCACTCATTGCTTACGAGCAAGGTTTGAGTCAAAGGCAAAATGATGCAGGAGAAAAGAAAAATGAGAGAACTATGACACTAAAATTAAATGATTATGACGGTAACAACTCTTCAGTAGATGAGGATGACAAAATAGCCTCAATGACGCGCCAGTTAAGGAGCTTTCTAAAAAGAAAACAAAAATGTCATCAAAACAACTGGAGCAAAGATAATGATAACAAATCTACTAAAATTTCATCTGATACAATTTGCATTGAGTGCAGGAAGCTAGGACACCTTCGAGTTTTCTGCCCCAATTTAGAGACTCACCCGATCAAAGAAAATGGTGAAGAGAAGCCAAAGTACAGAAGGGGCAAACAAAAGACATAAAAAGCCTTTTGGACTAACTCTGCCTCAGAATTATCATAAAAAGAAGTAGAGGATAAGGTAACAAATTTGTATCTAATGGCTAATGATAATCTTGATCAATCTGATTAAGATGAGGTATGTCAACTCTCATATGATGGATTACTTATTATTTCTGAAAAAATTCAAGATTCGTATAACAAGCTTAGAAAAATGCATGCTAGTCTTAATATTGAATTTTCTACTATGCAAAAAGAGCACGCTAGTTTAATCATCGAGCACTCTACTTTAGATAACGATTATATAGCTTCATTAGATGAGTTTGATGCATTAAATAAAAAGCATATTGATCTATCTGATCCATACAATTCCTTGAAACATCACATATTGAGCTAGAAAAAGCATTTAAGGATTTAGATAAACTTGCATTGCAATTAGATAGCAGTGACCATGTATTAAAAGTGGAAGTGGCAAGCTATGAACATGCAAATAAATATTTACAAGCAAAAATTACTGCACTAGAAAGCAATAAACCACCACCTTCAATGGCTCAATGGTGCAACTCCTCAATACAGCAAGCATCACATAAATCTAGAAAGAGGCATCATCGCACACATAGGTTAGTGAACCAATTTCCTGGTGTTATGTGTTACTCTTATGGCATGTTATGACACATAGCTCGCACTTGCACCATCCACCATAGGACACATTTAGTGTGGAGGTTTAAATTGCATTCATCACAGTATAATATGCATACATCTCATTTATTCAACCATAAGGTGAAACCTAAACTCACTTGGGTTCCCAAATGTAACCTTTGAATGACATTATAGGGGCGCTCTCAGAAAAGGCCTAGTGAGAGCATGTGGTACCTAGACAGTGGCTGCTCGAGGCATATGATTGGTGATATGAAGCAGTTCATCACACTGGAGGCCAGGTCAGGAGGCAAGGTGACATTAAGAGATAACACCACTAGGAAAATGGTAGGATCGGATACAATTGGAAACTCTAAACACCTTATGATTGAAAAATATTCTATTAGTTAACGGTTTAAAGCATAATTTATTAAGTATTAGTCAACAATACGATAAAGAATTTGATATAAAATTTCTTTATAACAAATGCATGATTAGCCTAGATGATAAACTTGTGTTAGAAGGAAAACTAATGAACTTGAATTGTATTTAATACTCAAATTCCTTGTGTTTAAAAACAATAATAGATGATTATTGGCTATGACATAGGAGATTATGCCAAGCAAGTATGAAAACACTTAGGAATATAACTCAAAAAAATTTAGTTAGAGGCATAGCTAAATTAGACTTCACTAAGGATCACCTATGTGATGCATCCAACTAGAAATATAAGTAAAATCATCATTTCATTCAATCAAATATATCAACACCTCTAAGCCACTAGAAATTCTTTATATGGTTCTATTTAGACCAGTTAGCACAGCTAGCCTAAGAGAGAAAACTTACAGATTTGTGATAGTAAATAACTTCTTTAGATTCACTTGGGTAAGATTCTTAGCACATAAGAGTAAGTTATTTGAGGAATTTAGAAAATTAAGATGTTAAATCTCAACAATCCATAGTGATCATGATGGAGAATTTGAAAATGATAGGTTTGAATCCTTTTGTCAAGAGTTAGGAATAGAACATAACTTCTTTGCCCCATAGGACCCCTCAGCAGAATAGAATAGCTAAGAGAAAAAACAAAACATTAGTTGAATATGCTAGGGCAATGTTCGCTGAATACACTCTCCCTAGATATTTTTGGGCAGAAACAATAAATATTGTTTGTTATGTTTTAAATAGGGTGAATGTTAGATACAAACTTAATAAGACACCCTATGAACTTCTTAAGGATAGAACACCCAATTTTTCCCACTTCTATGTTTTTAGATGTAAATGTTTTATCTTAATCAATGGTAAGTCACCCTTATCAAAATTTGATCCTAAATTTGATAAAGGTGTCTTTTTAGATTATTTATTTGTAGAAAAAGCCTATAGAATCTTCAATAAGAAGATTTTAGAAGTAGAAGAGTCTATCCATGTAATACATGATGAATTAGATAAGACCTCTAAACCTAAACCTGAAGAAGAAGAAGAAGAAGAAGAAGAAGTTGAGATCATTCAGGGGTAGAAACCATTGCCATAGAAGATAGGGTAGAACCACAGGAGCATTTGCCTAGAGATTGGAGATATTTTCTAGTTATCCTAGAGAATTGATCTTAGGAAACCCATCTGAAGGTGTAAGAATTACACATGGACTTAAGAAGGATGTTAGTCATTCTGTATTTATCTCGATAATTAAACCCACCAATATAGATAAAGCCTTAAGAGATGAATTCTGGATCCTAACAATGCAAGAAGAGTTAAATCAATTTATTAGGAATGATGTGTGGGAATTAATCAAGAGACCTAATGAGCAAAGTGTGATTGGAATAAAGAGGGTTTTCAAAAATAAGATGAATGACTCTGGAATAGTAGTGCGAAATAAGGCTAGATTAGTAGCTAAGAGGTATAACCAAATTGAGGGAATATACTTTGAGGAAACCTTTGCCCAATAGCTAAACTGGAAGCCATAAGAGTGTTGTTCGCCTTTATCTACTACAAGGGTTTTAAATTATATCAAATGGACGTTAAGAGTGCCTTCCTAAACGGGATAATCAAATATGATGTCAATGTTGAGCAAATCATATTTGAGAATTCACAATTTTCAAACTATGTTTTCAAATTAAAAAAGGCATTGTATGGGTTAAAGCAAGCACCTATAGCTTGATATGAAAGGTTGAGCACCATTCTTCTAGATAGAGGCTTTGTTAAGGATAGCGTAGACATCACCCTCTTCCTAAAAAGGTTAGGAGATGAGATACTCATTATCTAGATTTATGTAGATGATATATTGTTTGGACTTTCAGATAAAAACCTATGTGATGAATTCTTAAAAATAATGAGTAACGAATTTAAAATAAAAATTATTGAAGAACTTAATTATTTCCTTGGATTTTGTGTGAAATAGATAGATGATGGAACCTTCCTTAGCCAATCTAAGTATATCAGGGATATTCTGAAAAAATATGAATTGAACAATGTGTGGGCTCCGAAAATTCGGCCCCGGCCTCCCCGCTCGCTTTTCTTATTCTTCGGCGAGGGAGTTTTAACAGACTAAGTTCCGAGGTAAATTTTGGAAGGCAGATGGGTTTGTAGATAAGACACTACCCATAGATTTCGCCCTCATTTTGCGAGGACTTTATGATCTGAGTTCTGGTTTCCTATAGGCGCAAGCCCCTATAGTTAATTACCCCTCCCGATCACGAGAGAGAACTTTCGATTAAGGCTAGTCGTCAATTAGATACGTAGAGTATACGTGTTATCTGGCATATAGTAGCAGCAATGGATTTTGATATTGGTAGAAATTGGATTTGGATTTGGGTATTTGGCAAGGTTTGAAAAGTTTGGATGATTTGATATTTAAAATAGAAATTTCACCATCGTGCACTTAAAGCGGATGGTGGGGGAATAGATGATGGACCCGATCAAGATCCCATGGTTCCGTCGTCCCGGGCCATCGTGGTCCCTGGTCTACTTAGTCAGAGGAGGTAGTCGACCCAACCTGACAGAAGGATCCTTGTCGGCAGCCATGGGTTGCTTCGTCCAAGGGGACCTTGTAGACCGGGGTTGAATATTTGCCTAGGGGGACAAATTTGAATCCACCTTAGCTAATAAAGGGCTTTGTGCCCTATCGATCATATCCTATTGATTCATATCTCAAGGATTTGATGCCAATAAGGAATGTATTGGCTCTGGTCATAACCGGTATCTGTGGTGCCATTTGACGGCGAAACCACTCGGTTCAGAGGGCCCCGGGTCGTCATAACCGTTTATCCTGCGGTGCCATTTGGCAGCTAACCGCCGGTTAGAGGACACGTACCACGTCCTTACTGGCAGGAGATTATTTTGAGAATGGATCCTAGTGATATTTTCGACTAGGCATTTGACTCTTTGTGAGCTAGAGTAAATTTCAATTTGTCCACCCCGGCAGACTGTTGCGGTGGGTGGATGGATTTTGCTTTAAGATATTGATGATTTGATTTCAGATTTAAATATCTTGGAATTTGGGGTTTGTAGAATTTTGGATTTTTGGGTAGAACTTAGATTTTGAATGGACTTTTGGGAGACATTTAAAAGTATTTGTGAACCCCTCCGGTTGAGATAAGCAATCAACACGGCCATCATCGGGGTGACCTTGAGGTCACTTGAAAAATATTTGGATTTTGTAGAGGTTTGAGGGTATTTTTGAAATATATTGTGGACCCCTCCAGTTGAGATAAGCAATCAACACGGCCATCATCGGGGTATTTGGGGTCATTTCCATTTGATTGAACCTTGTCGACCCTATCAACTTAACGATAGGGGATCGGGTTTCTCGTAGGCTTTATGCCTTTGTTTAGTGAATTCTTTTGATTGTAGGCCTGGAATGCCTAATACGAATGTACTGAAACAAATACACTGGTCGCCACAGCCGTATATTCGTTTAAAGGTTCGAACTTGTCGACTTCTATTGATCCGTATAGAAAGATCGGGTTCGAACTAGTATTCACTTATCGACCCGCGCAGCATCCCTATGCGTCACGTGTGTACCAATAACACGCTCGTTGGGGCCCATGCGGATGATTTTTATATACCTCTTTGGTGTACCTATGTGTATACAATTTATAGTGTACGTGCAGGGGTATTTATTTCAGATCTTATTGACGCCTTCTGTCTGCTAGTAGGAGTGTTGCAGATCCGGTGGCGTTGAGTTGTGGATCGTAGACGCCTTCTGTCTGCTTGTATATGTGTTGCAGATCCGGTGGCGTGGAGTTGTAGTTTGTAGACGCCTTCTGTCTGCTAGTACGAATGTTGCAGATCCGGTGGCGTGGAGTTGTAGTTTGTGGACGCCTTCTGTCTGCTAGTACGAATGTTGCAGATCCGAAAGCGTTTGGTCTTGATGTTGACCCCCTCCCCCTTTCTCATTCACCGGGGATGGCTTTCTTTTGGACTTTGAAGTCCACTGACTGCTGCTTTGCTTTGAAAAGATCTCCTTTCGAGATCTTTAGTGTAGTAGAATTTTTTCGTACATCGGGTTGCTATTGTACTCGACATACTTGAAGCTCTTGATCACCACTGTCGTAGGTGATATTCGTACTTGTGTCCACAGTGATTCATTGTACTTTCAATACACTGTTGTTATCCACAAGTATCCATTTGCAGGGGACTGCTTCGTCTTCTACGACCTCTTGAAAATGTTTGTAGAAGACCCATTGCTTCTACATCATATCCACCCTTTCACCAATCTCGGGTGGGTGTTTTGATGTATTTGCTTGTAGAGAGGCGGATCCTTGATTGCTGGTCTCCAATATTGCCATCTCAATCAACAGGCAATTGTTGTACTAGAGATCACATTAGCATATATGGTAGCCGTATATGAACTCTATGACTTGTTACTATTAGTTGTCAGTATAGTTCATTTGACCTCGTAGGGATCGTCATAAGAGATGTACTTGTGTCCACAGTGGTTCGTTGTGCATACGACATACACACTGTTGTTATCCACAAGTATCCATTTGCAGGGGACTGCTGCATCTACTACGACCTCCTGAAAATGTTTGTAGAAGACCCATTGCTTCTGCATCATATCCACCCTTTCACCAATCTCGGGTGGTTTGATTGTACTTGTTTGACTTCGTAGGGATCGTTGTAAGAGTCTGTTGCATTCATCTTTCGTGTGTATCAGGATTTCATCTCCTACTTACAACTTGTTGTTAGCTTGGACGACTGTGCACTTAGATCTTGATTTGTTCATTCATCCAAAGCCCATTTCTATGTATTCCATTGAACCCAAGTTCAAGATTCAACTCATGCTTGAGTCTCGTGTGTTGTTCTTGAAAGTTCAAGTTCTTTATTGCTCATGTCAAATTTGGATCCAATCTTGAGTTCAATTTGAGTTTGAGTTATATGTTCGGGTCCCTTGATGTTGCACAGTTTGAGTTCCAAGAACAAGTTCAAGTGCTTGTTCAAAGTCTTCTGGGATCTTTGCAAGTGCTGTTTCATGTTCAAATGATTTGAGTTTGATTCCAATTTGATTTCATTTGGATTTGATATTTAGAAATCATTTGAGTTTTGTTCTGATTCAGGTCCACAGTTCACTGTTCATTTGAATGCAGGCTCTTGTTCTTTTCTGTTCATACAAGTCCTCTGCTCGTTTTAATTCAAGTTCTGTGCTTTTTTTTGTTCGAGCACAAGTCTTCTGCATTGTTGCCCAAGAAGGTCTTCAAATTGTTCAAGTCTTTGGATTTTCAATCCAAATTTCGGCAGCCTCCTGACGTCTCCCCCGTTTAGGGGAAAACTACGGAAAAACTGGGCCTTTCCCACCACGCTATAAAAAGCGTGCATGGTAGATGCCCTCTTTCGAGGACACCGCGGCCGTGTAATTTTTTGATCCCCCACCACGCTAAGAAAAGCGTGCATGGGTATTTTGTTTGTAAAAAAGTATTTTTTTTTATTTTTTAAAAAATATTTTGTAAGCAGAAAGGCAGTTATTTCCCCGCAAGCGGGTACTTAAGGGTATCCCCACTTCGTCGTGCGCATCGCACCGGGATCCCTTCCCACCACGCTAAGAAAAGCGTGCATAGGCGGGGTTTCCAAGGCGATACGAACTTCGAAGAAGGAATTTGGGTGATTACCCGCTTCGTCGCAAGCGTCGGGATGCACTCCCTCCCACCACGCTAAGAAAAGCGTGCATAGGTGGTCGTTTTGTCTCGACGCATGCGTTGAAACAGGTTCTCGGAGTTTTAGGGTTTAGGAGGAATTATACCTGCGCGGGGTCGACGGCGTTGACTCGAGGAAAGAGAGAGAGGCATTCTCTCTTTTCTTATTTAATCAAACAATAATTTTAATTAATTGTTAATTAAAATTATTTTTAATTAAATATATTTACCTTTAATTAACTAGAGTTAATTAATATTAATTAACTTAAATTAATTAATAATAATTAACTAGAATTAATCAAAGAAGTTATAATTAATTAAAATTAATTTTATTTAAATTAATTATAATTAATTAACATTAATTATAATCATTTAATTAAAATTAATAATAATCAATTATACTAATTATAATTAATTAAAATAATTACAATTATAATTAATTCAAATTAATTTTAATTAAAATAACATAATCCCTCTCTCCCTCTACACTCTCTGGTTCACGGGATTAGGCCGAAGAAGCGCATTCAAGGGAGAAAGTTACCTACACTTCCAGCAAGCTCCTATTGATGCTTCCGATCGGACAAGAGGGAATGTCGACGAAGGGGTAGGGTCGGACAGCCAGGAAGGAGCCGAAGGAGCGATTGAAAGGGAGAAAGTTTCCTTCAGAGCAAGCGAGCACCCGTTCTTGCCTCCGATCAAAATGTCGACTTCTGATCCAACAGGAGGGAAGGTCGTCGATGGGAGCAAAGTCGCACAGCCACGACGGGGTCGGAGGGGCGTGCGGAGGGGAGAAAGTTATCTCACAGCCAGCGAGCGCCCGTAGTTGCTCCCGATCAAAATGTCGATCCTTCCGATCCTACAGGAATTTCGTCGAAGGAGCGAAGTCGGACACCAACGGAAGGGCCGAAGAGGCGCACGTTAGGTAGAAAGTTGTCTCACAGCCAGCGAGCTTTGTCTCGCTTCCGATCAAAATGTCGCAGGTTCCGATCCGCCCAGGCAGAAGAGAGAGCGGGAGCGCAGGGGGAGAGCGGGCTCGGGAGGAATTTCGTGGAGAAGAGTGAGCGGAGGCCTTCAGCCTCATTCCTTGAGTCCCTTTATCGACGCCAAAACGAGATCGTGCGCGGTCGTGGGGGATGCGACGTCGATCATGTGCGGGATGGCAACGACGTGCGATGGCAGAGTAGGTAAGATGTGATTTTTTTTATTAACAGGTCAACACAATGTTAAGGCTATGAGCACTCCAATGAGCTCAATTATTCAATTAGACAAAGATCCAAATGAAAAATCAGTAGATAAAAAAAATATAGGGGAATAATTGGATCTCTTTTCTATTTGACTGCTAGTAGACCGAACATAATATTTAGTGTATGTCTCTGTGCTAGATTTCAGGCTGACCCAAAAGAATTTCACTTAATTGCTATCAAGAGAATCCTTAGATATCTATCAAGAACTCCAAACTCAGGAATATGATATTTTAGACATAGCACTACTTTTGAAATCATAGGATATTCAAACTCTGATTTTGCAGGATGTAGGGAAGATAGGAAAAGTACTTCTGGAATTGTCAGTTCATAAGACGATCATTAGTTTTTTGGTCCAAAAGAAAATAAAATTTAGTAGCCCTTTCAACAGTTGAAGCAGAATATATAGCATTAGGGAGTTGTGTTGCTCAAGTTTTATGGTTAAAATAATAACTTTTAGATCTTAGACTACTTGTATGAACTATCTCAATTCAGTGTGACAACATTAGTGCAATCTGCATATCCAAAAATCCAATTCAACACTCCTGCACAAAGCATATAGATATTAGGCATCACTTTATAAGAGATTATGTAGCCAAGGGAGATGTAGAGTTGCATCATATAGCTATAAGAGATAATTTGACAAATATATTCACAAAACCACTTGTCTATGACACCTTTAGCACCTTGAGGATAAAACTGGGTATTATAGATATTCATGCTTAATCCAAGAAAAATAAAAAAATAAAAATAAAATATATTCCATTTGCAAACAATCCGTCATATATGTTTTGAACTTCCATATGTTTGTTAATGTACTCATTTTAGTTTATTTGTTGTTGTTCATTAAATTAAACAAAAAAAATAGTTATTTTGTATGTTGTTTGTCGTTTATGTTAAAAATTTATAATTTTTCTTTGATTTAAGATGTTTCCTAATTATCACACACACATCTCATTCAATCATCAAAATTCTCAAGTTTTTGTTCCTATCGGACCGTACAATTCACAGTCGTATTTTATGATCTTCACAAATGCACAGATCACAGCCCTTTGTTTAATCAACGGTCCATATTAGCTCACTAATATACACATCGTATTGTACGAAACACTACTCGTAATGTGTGATCCACGTGTCACCAACCGTTAAGGAATTGAATTGTTTGGTATGAAATTATTGACATTTGTACTGTACAATACCTCCCTTCGTACGGTATGATACACGTGTCAAATTAGATATGATGAATTCAATACGGTCGGTACGATAATAATTGCACTTCGTATTGTACGAACACTCGTTCGTACTGTACGATACTTTTCGTCAAAGGTCGTACCGATGACTCCTTGGGACAAACGAAATTCCTTAAGATAGTCCAGTACGATATTGATTGTGCTGTATGATTTGACAATTTTTTCTAACAAGTCGTCTAGATGAAATTATTGTTCTATTCATACTGTACGAATGTCTTCATATTGTTTGATTGGTCAAAAACTCTATAAATTGGAGGGTTTGTTTAATTAACTCACTTAACTTCTTTCAATCTCTCATCGTTTTAAACTTTTTATGCAATGGCCAGTGGAAGCAAATGCGGCAGACTAATCCAGGGGAGCTCCTCTCGTTGTTGTGACGATCGGTTTCTCTCCGTCGCAGATGAAGATGCCTATCATAAGTTCAAAAAGGCAAAGATCTCCCCATATCGCATGTTAAACTAACAGCCTTGAACTTCGAGGTTATTAACCTTTTTACCTCCACCACTCTCCAGTTTCTTCTTACCATGACCTTCCCCTTTAACTCTGAGCTCCTATATGAGTTCCTAGCGAAACATATAATAAATTTAGAACGCACGACCTTTACTTCATTTGGCTACAAACAAAATGTAGAAATCACTAAGGAAGAGCTAGCAAAACACATAGGACTCTCTACCCAAGGGCCTTGTCCCAAATTTCTGATCTCAAAAGAGTTTGATTGGACTTCCGTTAATCTGCTTCTTAGGAATGTGGCCTCAAACAACCACCTACTTTTTGTCCAATCTCTAACTCAAAATACCTATATCATCCATCACATCCTTCGAACATCCCTTATACCCAAAGATGGAGATCGATAGAACATAACCCCACTTATGTTTGTAGTCACTTATTTAATCATATCAGGAATCAAATTTGATGAAGCTCAAATGATTCTAGATTACGTCTATAACATGCCCACTATACGACATCCAGTGCCCGACATAAAAAAAATATTGCCTTAGGACATATCATGGGGTACATCCTTGACACCAAATACTAACTCAATTTCCTATTCCACTTGATAATCTTCCTATCTTTTATGCCACATTGCGTATTCATTTCCATCAGGGGCAAGAGCACACTGAGTCGGGTTTTTATGAAGAAGGGGACACTGCTCCTAAAGGAGGACCGCCACCACTAATACCACCACCTGCACCAGCCTACCCTGCCGACCCTCATGATGATATAGTTTAGCGGCTCGAGCAACTTAAAACTCGACTGGATTATCACATGGAGCAACAACAACGACAGCACGACAAAGATAAGCGATGGTTTATTGAACGATTTACCTTGATAGATCATCAGCTTACCTCCATCCATTCATTCTTTCAGCCACCACCATCACCACCTGATAAGAATCCAACTTTCGAGTAGTCTTTATTTGTTGTATTTTTTCCTTGTTTTTGTATTGTTTTATTTATTTGGTTGTGTGGTTCTCCACTTTTTGGTGATGTCAAAAGGGGGAGAAGATGTCTGTTTCATTGATTGTATGTTTAATTTTTTAATATAATTTTCTACTTATATTTTTTTGTATTCCTATATTGTCATCTTAAAAAAAATAAAAATAATTAAAAATTAAATTAAAGATTTTGTTTGTAGTCTCCCAAATTTTTAAAATTCATCATCTGGTGAGGGGAAGCTAAGGAAGAAATAACACTTATCTTGCCTATCAACTAACATTATTTGATATCATCAAAAAGGAGAAGATTGTTACAATTCAGGAACCCTAGTATGTCATTTTGATGATGACAAAAAATTTTTACTGAATTATTATTTTCTTCCTCAAATATTTTAGAAGTTATTTTTGTCTGTGAACACTAACATTTCAAATAAAATACCCACCGCTCAAGACTGCTGAAGACTCGAGACAGGGTAGAATAGGATGTGAAGGAGACTGTAATTTATATACTTTTATCATTTTTTTGATTTGTTGAGTTTGGCCACAAAAGAGTATATAAATTGGGTGACAATGCACACGCAGGGAGATTTTTTTAAAGACAAATCATACTGTACAATTTTCCTTCATATTGTACGATCTGTTAACTGAGAATAAGCTTAACGATTAGTTAAATGTTTAGTTTCTGTGAACTAATTATACTGTATGATCTTGATCGTACTATACGAATTATTTCGATCTGAAAATCTTAGCCACCAGATTAATTTAAGTAAAATTTTGAATTTTGTGTTTTGAACTATTCGTATTGTATGATTACAATCGTACTGTACAATCATTTGAAATTTTGCTAAAATTAACCCCCGTAACTTGGAAATTAAATCGTGATTAATTAATGATTTCTAATTTGTAATGTACGATCCTTATCATACTGTACGAAGAACAGAGATGGAATTCGACCGTCCCATAGATCGTACCAGGCAAAACCACGATTTTTGTTCTAATCGTACGGTAAGATATTAATATCGTACTGGACGAACTTCTTGAAATCAACTAATCGTACTGTATGAAGTATATAGTATGGGATGATTAACAAAGGCGGGTTTTGCTCGTCTCAGAATTCGTCCCGTACAAATAGAGAAAATATAATAGATCATACTGGACTATCTCTAGATCGTACCGTACAATATGTTATAAAATTGTGAAATGTTCGTTCTCCTTTGCACTGGACGGGAGTTTTGAACTGATCGTACTATACGAATTGAGAAAGGAGAAAGTGAGCTTGAGCGTAAGGGAGGAGTGTGAGGGGAATCGCACAGTTGCTCTGGGCTAGTTGCACGCTTGCTCTTCCTGCGACCTTGGTGTGTTTTGTGGGTGCTCTCTAAAGAGAGAGGCTTCTTAGTCGACCCTCAAGGTTCTCTGCCTTCTGCAGGAGGGAGAAAAAGAAGTCAAGGCTCTCTGCCTATAAAAGGAGTTTTGATTTTCTGTCACACCGGGTTGGTGAAAGAGAGGTTTGTAAGGGCTTCTCCGCCTTGCTGAAGGAGCAAAAGAAGAATTACGTTGTGTTAATGCAATACTCATAGTGGAGGACTCCGGAGAGTGTACGTAGGTCAAGGTTTGGCCGAACTAATATAAAATTTGATGTGTTCGTTCTAATTTTGCTTTCTATTTTTACTTTTTGCACATCAACTTAGGCATAATTGCTTGAAACATTTCTGAGATTTATGTTCTTTGTGATAATTAAAATTGCATCATCACGTTTTTCAAGACATTTTTAATTTGTTAGCTTCCGCATAAAAAAATTAAAATTGCTTATTTCTAAATGTTATGAAAAATCCAAAAAATTAGTACTCTTGCTTAGGATTATTTTTAAAAGTACCAATTCACCCCCCTCTTGGTGCATCTCGTACTTTCAAAATGTGAGTTTTCTTCAATTTTCTGTTATTTTATTGATTGAATCGCTAAGAGACCGTAATTGAAGTGAAGAATTGCATCATTTTGCGAGGTGGGGCCAAGGCGTATGATGCTGGTCGGTTACTTCGTGGAGAGAAACATATGTTTGATTTTCCCCTATTTTAAATCAATAGCAGACCTAAAAAGACTTTGTTAGAAAATATTAGAAATGACCTTTCTTTATTAGATTTAAATGAGAACATGACAATGGAGAAAAATGATTCATGTAGCCAATCCCACGGTGGGATAAAGGATGGATGTTATTGTTGTTTTTGTTGTTGTACTTCTAGGAATGTAAATGATGAACTATTGAGATGTTTGAACATCTCAATATATCGAATAATTTTTTTAGGACACTTAGATATTACTAAATTAGAAAGTAACAATCATTTATAAATTTGTCATTCAGAAAAGTCATCAGACCAAACATCGAACATCTCTTAATAAAATAACATAAGATTGAGATATTAGCGAACCAAACAAACTTAATTCTTACTGTTTTTCTTTTCCTATCCATATTCATGTACTGCTCTGTTAGAAATACGTATTACACAGCATCTACACAAAAGTTTGCATACCTTCTTAGAGGCAAGAATATCAGCCCGCTTGCGGCAGAGAATGCAACTAAATAACATACCAAAAAAGTTAATCAATATTCTGCTTAAAATTTGCAAAAAAAAATGTTATACACTCTGGTTTTCAATTTAATTATGAGAGAAGTTTACAAAGATGTTATCACTTACCCGAAATGGCGAGCAAATGCAACAACCGCTTTCCTATCTCTCCACAAATCAAAAATCGGAATAGCTTTTCCCATTAAATCATAAACCTCTACTTTCTCCAAAGAACTTGTAATATCCTCGTCACTAGCGGTGGATGCAATACCTGCACAACATTATATTCCCGATAAAACCCGTGGTTTCAATTGAAATCCTCTGCATAAAATTCTTAGGACGCGGAGAAATCGTAGCTGCATAAACAAAAAAAGAATGACCAGGGAGAAACCACCCAAGATAATTAAATGAATAAAGTGAATCAGAATCAGTTTCTTCCCTGGATTTCCTTTATCTATGTATATGATGAAGAGCGCGAGAAGGAACAGCTGAATGTTACCAGAAGAACTAACGGTGGAAGGAATTGGAGAGAGGAATCGGGAGAAGCGGCAGCTCTTCTTGGTATGGTAAGTAGAGACAATCATAGTGGGATAGCTAGAGTTCCTCACATGAGCAGAAGCGCTCTGCCGGATTAGGGGTAGCCGGGGAGCGGTCAAGGGAGTGGTGATAGCAAGGTTCATCGCCATTGCCCGGTTGGAAGTGGACGGTGTTCAGGCTCGAGAAAGGAATGCGAATAAGGGTGTAAACAATCTGATTTGGGCTGGAGCTTAATTAATTAATGAGTTTGAGCTCTAATTTTATTTTATGAGTTTGTCTTATGAGCTGGTTTATGTGCAGACTCGTTTATTATTAAAAAAATGATTATAAGTTGAATAATTATTATAATAAAATGATAAAAAGAATGAGAAATCATAAGAACAAAAATAAAGAAATTTTTAATATAAAGGATATAATTTTAAAATATTTTTAACAATTTTATATTTAAAATCCAAAATTTTAATATATTTTAAGTATAATTTATATTAATAATTTTTAAATGATTCTACTCACAAGCTTACGAGTCGAGTAGGGGCTAGCTCAAATATGACTCGTTAGCTCATCGAGTTTAGCTCACGAGTAATTTATCGAGCCGAGCTCGAGTCGGCTCACAAGTCGACTTGACTCACTTACCTAGATTCGAATGCATAAAACTTGGCCAAGAAGAACCGACACCATTAGGGCACAAAGCCTTCAACTTCTTGATAGAGCCTTCAACTCCATGTTAGGGACCCCAATGTGGATTGACATAAATATGTTTCAATGGGGGCGGAGGGAATTTGCCAAAGTATGTGTACGAATGGCTATCGATGAGCAATTTCCTTTGGGAGTCTGAATTGATGGACCTAATGGTCGTTTTTTTCCAAAAAGTTGAATACCAAAAAATTTCTACATTTTGTTTTAAATGTGGGAAGTTAGGCCATCTCATTAATGATTGTAAGGTGAAGGATAATGTTCAAACTGTTGAAAATCCAAAGGTTTCTGTTGGAGGAGTCTTAGTTGAAATGTTTCCAATTGAAGGCAATGCTTCGTATGGTCCTTGGGTTCACGTGAATCATAAAGGTAGAAGGAGATTCAATCCAGCATGGAAGAGATTTATTCAATCTAATGCTTAAATCAAGTCAGTCATGCTAAGAAAGTTCTTGTGTATGTCAAGAAATCTCAAGCAGAAGTTGTAAATCATACAGTTAATATCTCAGTTGGAAATGAAAAGGAAATTGATGCCCAACTAGAAGTTAAAAATCATATTGTTGCTGTTCCGGATGAAGTTCTATCAGAGGCTGAGGCTTGGAGATGAAGGAGCAATCAGTTTCCACGAAGGTGTTTGATCAGGGTCAGGTGATTGCTAACTCTGATTCTACCAAGGTCAATAATATGTTTAATATTCTTCAAAATTGCTATGATGAAGAAGTTATTGTAAAAGTGGAACCAACTCGTCCTTTGGTTCCAGTTGAAGAGATAGAAGAGGGGGAGGTTATTGAAGATATCATTAAACCTACACTTTCAGGTAACATAAAGATGGGTGCTTCCAATGGAGGGGAGAAAGGGAAGCTTTTGAAAGAGCTTAATTCTTTGGGAAAATCTAATATTCTCTAGCATAACATAAAAGGTGGCATGTTGTCTAGAGGTAGGAACGGGAGTAGTCCCAATTCTTATCTTTAAATGTTTTCTATCGCCTTTTGGAATTATAGAGAGGCTAGGAAGAGTGAAGCCTCTCATTATTTGGAGTTTGTGAAAGATTTTGATATCTTTTTCGTTGGGCTTGTAGAAACTAAGATATCTACTATAGATACTTTTGAATGTAATAAATTGATTGGCACCAATTGGGATTTTTTTCTTTTTCCCTCAAATGGCTTATCTGGAAGAATTTTGGCATGTTGGAGAAAGGATTTAGCTTCCTTTTCGATTTTAGAAGCTTCATCCCAAGTTGTTATAGGGGAAGTTCAAAATTTCTATAAAGGAGCGTGGATTATCTCTTCAGTTTATGCTAGTAGAGATCCTCTTGGAAGAAGAAGCTTATGGAGTAAATTAGAAATGCCTTCTAATTTTAATCTTCCCTCCATTATGGGAGGTGACTTCAATTGCATTTTATCTCAAGATGAGAAAAGAGGGGGGAAGAAATTCTCTCTATCACAAGGAGCTCAGGACATGAGTTTGTTTATGAACTCGTGATTTGAAGAGTATTGGTCCAAAGAATACTTTGTGCAATAATAAGAAGGATGGGGCACATATATTGGAGAGTTTGGATCGGTGTCTTGTTAACACGACTGCTTTGGAGATTCTTAAAACCACTTATGTTCGTCATCTTGCTAGAATAGCTTCGGATCACTGTCCTATCTTGATTAATATTCTTCCTACCAATATTCAGAAAAATAAGTTTTTAAAATATGAAGAAATCTGGTCTTTATTTGCTACTTCCGCAGCTATTGTTTCTAATTCTTGGGTAAAAATTGTTCATGGTGATGAAGCTAACATATTGAATTTGAAGTTTAAAAGAGCTTTGAGAACTCTTTTTTTTTTATGAGATCGAAGCATCAAAGTCTTGCTGCCTTGAAGGATGAACTGAAGGACATTTTAGAACTACAGAATGAAGAAGCCGAATTAGGCGGGTTACCAGAAGAAAAACTGCAGTTGCTCAAATCCAAAGTTCATGAACTGCATAGTACTCTTGGACGCCTTAACACATGGTGGAGACAAGGGCGAAGGTGAAGTGGTTTGCGGATGGAGACTCCAACTCTAAGTTCTTCCATGCTTTTGCTTCTGGTAGAGGTAATGTTAATTGGATACATCAGATAAAAAATTGTCAAGGAGATTGGGAAGTAGATCCTAAAGAGATAGAAGGAATTTTCTTTGATTTCTTCAAAAGTAAATGGAAAGATAGAAAATGCAAGCTTGAAGGATGGCCGACTCCTAGTCATGTTCTGATGATGTGGATAAAGGAATCTTGTTGGTTGATTTCACCATAGAGGACTTGGAAAGTGTGGTGGTTAATTTAAAAGCAAATATCTCCCCAGGTATTGATGGTATATCATACTATTTCATTAAAGCTTACTCATATATTATTAAAGAGGACATGTGGAAGGATATTAATGTCTTTTTCAAGAAGGGCATCATGTGTCCCAATTGGAGGGAAACATTAGTGGTCTTCATTCCAAAAGTTAAAAATCCAACTTTTCCTTCCAAATTTAGGCCTATAAGCCTTTTTTGGCTCTTTACAAGATCGTGGCTAAGATGCTTTTGCATAGGATTAATTACATCATTCCTAAGATTATTTCTGAGGAACAAGTTGCTTTTGTAAAAGGTCATTCAATCTCTGATCATGTTTTACTTGCTCAAGAATTGCTTAGCAAGTTTAGATTTTCCAAATCTTCAAAAGGGCTTATGGAAATCAAAATAGATATGGAGCAAGCTTACGATAGTATGGGTTGGTCTACCCTCAAGAAAAATCTACAGGTATTGGGCTCCCCTATGGAATTTTCTAATCTTCTTCTTCAATGTGTGTATGATCTTAAGTTTTTTATTTCAATCAATGGGAGTAATACAAAGTGGATTGAGGCTAGATGTGGTTTTAGACAAGGACAAGGCTGTCCCTTGTCGCCTTATTTGTTTATTTTATGCTCCCAATTGCTTACCAATGCATTTCTTAAGAGAGGTTCTAACATTGGAATTAAAATTTACCAATACATGGATAGAATCTCTCATTTGTTGTATGCTGACGACATCATAATTTTTTTGGAGGCTCATCATAACAAAGTAAGAAAGATTTATAAACTATTGAAAGATTATAGCAGTTGGACGGGTCAAAATGTTAATCTTCAAAAATCTTCTATCCTTTTTGCCAATTCGACTATGAGGCCTAGAAGGAAATTCATTTCTAGGATTTTGGGTTTTAAAGTGGCGAAAGAGATGATGTATATTAGCATCGAGATTGCTTTGAGAAGGTTGAAAGTTTCATATTTCCAATTCCTACTGGAGAGAGCTGTTGGTAAATTAAATGTATAGGGTAATCGTTATATCTCTCTAGCTGGAAAATTGCTACTTATTAATTCGGTCTTCCTTTCTCTTCCTACTTTTTTATATTCTCATTCTTTAGTCCCTAAGGAAGTCTTGAATGATTTGGATAAAATGTGTAGGGAGTTTTTATGGAATAAGCAAGATGGGAGTAAAGGCCTACATTATGTCTCTTGGGAGAAGCTGTGTAGTTTGATCAGGTTGGGTGGATAGGGTGTGCATTCGGTGGCTAGCAAAGAAGGTCCTTTGTGGGTCAGATTTGCATGGAATCTCATCTCTAACCCTGGTTCTCTCTTGAATAGAAATCTTATTGTTAAGTATGGTAACCAAATGTGGAAACATGAAGCTAAGAAGAATTGTTCTTCAACATGGAAAGTTATCATCTCTGGTTTCAAGTCTTTAACCTCTATAATAAGATGGAAGGTTGCTATGGGTTCAGAGATCAGTATCTTAAATGATATATGGATTTTTGATAAATCATTATCAAAGTTGTTGAGTCTAGTAAATAGGTTGTTAAACCTAAGTTAATGTCCCAAAGCTACCAAGAGGGGGGTGAATTGGATATTTAAAATTTTTCCCTCTTTTGATAATTTTAATCGAAATTAAACTTTAATGATATTTTTATAAAAAGTTTTTCAACCACAATTTTTAAAACACTAAAGTAAATGCAGAAAATAAAAAGCAGTAAAATAAAAGGACACACGATTTATAGTGGTTCGGTCTAAACCAGACCTACATCCACTCCCCAGAGGCACCCTCTGAGTATTGCACTAATACCAATAGTGTCTCTCCTTTTGCACCCACAGCAAGGTGGAGAAGTCTTTACAATCACTCTTTTCACCACCACCCGGTGCGGCAGAGAACCGTCATCCTTTTACACTCTCTTAGTGTCGGCAGAGAACTGTTCGTCCTTTTACACTCTCCTAGTGTCGACAGAGAACCGTTTGTCCTTTTACACTCTCCTAGTGTCGGCAGAGAACCATTCGTCCTTTTACACTCTCCTAGTATCGGCAGAGAACCGGATCTCCTTGACAAATCTCTTCCCAAGAAATCTTGAAAGAAGAAAGAAAAAGAGTGAAGTAACCTCAAATCACAAGTAGGAAATCTTACCTTTGAACACTATGCAAAGCCTTCACGCTCCAATGGTAGAAATCCTTCTTTGAATGCTCTCTCTCACTCTCTCCTTTACTCTTCTTCCAATAGGCATGTAGATCAATGAGCAAAAAGATTTGGTGGCAGTCTAATTTGGACTATATATACAAAAGACAAGAAAAACCGCCCAAAAACTGCAAGTTTTCAATTCTATATGTAGTGGATCGTCACGTACGATCGTGGATCATCCTGGACGATTTTACTTAAAGTGTCGGAAATGAACCTAATGTATATTGGTATGAACTATGTTCATACATGCTCATCGTCCCGTACGAACTAGGTTCGTCCGGTACGAAACGGTTATTACATAGGTCGGTCCCCAAAATTCTACAGGACGTAACCAACTGACATAAGTCGGTTCGGTTCATCCTGGGACGAACAGGTTTCATCCGCCGATGATTTTATACAGAGCGTTTCGTCCAGGGATGAAAATTAATTTTGTCTTGTACGATCGCATCGAGAGAGCTTCGTACAGGGACGAAAATTAATTTCGTCCTGTAAGATCTCATACAGAGAGCTTCATCCTAGTACGGAAATTAATTTCGTCTGGACGAACAGTGAAAGTGAGAATCCATAGACGTTCATCCCGGGATGAATATTAAATTCGTCCTAGACGATTAGGACTTAGAAAATTTTCTACTCGCCTGTTCGATCCATTGCTCTTCTGAGGGTTAATTGACATGATCATCCCGTACGAACCAAGTTCGTCTCGTACGATCAGTTCATAAAAATTGTCCCCTAAGAGTGTGTGTTGTGATTTTTCACTCAATTACAATCACTCCCTCTCATTTCAAAACTTGTAATTTATAAAAGAATAATTTGAAGTCTTCATCACTTGGAGTTGATTTTCCTGAAATGTTAGTACATACTAGAGCAAAAATAAAACTTCCAAAAAGTGTTAGGAGATATATAAAAACAATAATATTTGAAATCATCAAAATAATACAAGTTACAAGAATGTAAAACATGCAAATAGCAACTCTCTCTACAAAAGTGACCTACATTTGCTGCAGAATTAAGTGAAGATTTAAAGCTAGATGTATGCATACAAAATGAAGAATGGGACGAAACTCAATTGCTGAGGTTCTTTGGATGTCAGCTGATAGATGTGATTATGGGAATTGAAATTTACCTGGAGTTAGTTGTTGACCGTATAGAGCTTGTTGTCAATTGTTCAGAGAATTTGATCTCTGCTTTAATAGCTAAGAATTTAAGTAGAAATGGTGATGAAGATGCTCATCGGTGGTGGCGTACGAAACTGAAGCGAAAGCCCAGTATTAATTTGTTTTGGTGGTGTATGATAAATAATGCACTTCCATTAAATGAATTTTTATCATATAGAAGGTTGCTGGATCATAAAGAATGTCCTAGAGGATGTATGCTGACAAAAAATCCAGAACATATTGTTGTCAAATGCTTGAAATTAATAGAAATCTTTAATTTGTTCAGGAAATGGGGCTTCATGGCACCAAATTTCTGCTCCTTAAAGGGCTGTTTTTCAGGTCTTAAATCCTATGCAGATCTCAATCCATTCATCAGAAATTTATATTGCACTGCTATTTATTTCTGCTGGAAGAGTAGAAACAGGATAGTTCAGGGAGGTAAAGAAGACAGTTTATACGTTATTGCTGCTAATGCCTTAAGTATGACCTCTGCTTGTCATAGTCTTAATCAAAGTTCAGACCACTGGGATTCCAATCAGCTATCTAAGTTGTCATTTTCTTTTTGGTGTCCCCCTCCACCCGAATGGATTAATCTTAACATTGATGCTTCTTTAGAAAGCAATTATAATGTTGGAGTGGGAGGAGTCTTTAGAGACCACAAGGGTAGATTTTTATATGCTTTTGGAGTCAATTGTATGCATTGGGACTCAGCATAAATGGAGTTCTTCTCTATTTTATCCATAAAAATTTTCATAAAGGATTGGATGCTTGAATCAAAATGTATCATTATAAAAGGAGACAACCAGAATGTTATCAATTTTGTTCATAGGTTATTCAATAAGGAGGCCATAAAGGAGAAGCATGTTAAGCTTGAAGATTTTTCTTTTCTCTTTGATTTTAATCAAGTTTTGTTTCATTTTACAATAATAAATTATAATAAGTTAGTTGATTTATGTTCTAACTATGCTCGTTCTTTAGATTTTTTTTGGGAAGACTTAGGCGATAATAAGATTCCTCCTCTCTTTATTTCTATGTTAAAGGAGGAATGTGATTGTGGTTCAATCACTTAGTTATTTGTATCTCTTTCTATTGAATAAAATTGCTATATGCATTTCTTCAAAAAAAAAAAAATTTGTAGTTGGAGATGAATTGTTATTATTTAAAAAAAATTGAGAATAATTTGAATAAGATATTGTTATAAAAAAATTATAAAATAAATGGATTACATATTTGAATAAGTTTAGTTCAATTATCAAATAAGGCAGAAATTTGTTAAACAAACGAGTATAAAATGATATAAAGAAATCTCAACAATTGTATAGTAATAAAATAAACACATGCGAGAATAGTATTTTAATATATATATATATATATATATATATATATATATATATATATATATATATATATATATATATATATATATATATATATATATATATATATATATATATATATACTAAATTAAAATTATTGTTGTTGATTGTATGTCTCCTTCTACTCCTAGCTCTTCCAAACTTGCTACAACTACCAATGTCGTGACCCAATATCTTGGTCATGCTCTCTATCATCATCTTGTGTGTTTAATTCGACATCTTATCATAACGAGACCTGATTTTATCATCTGTGATTAACCAAACATATCACCATATGAAAAATCTGCAAAATCAACTTTTTAATATGTTAAAGTGTATTCTTCGTTACATTAAAGGGACACTCACTCTTGGCATGCTTATTGAACCTGGTGCTTTACATCTTCTTACCAATTATGTAAGAATCCGTGAATTGTTTTCTCGATTCAAATCGATCCTCACCACTCCCATTAAGGAAATACCATGCTTTATAAGTCTCTAATTGAGCTTAGGAAAAGAAATTCGATTAGAGAGTGGGTAACTAGAGAAGAGAAGATGAATGTGTACACAAGAGAGGAGTTAGAGAAGCATCCAAGCCTGAGCAGGTGGCTATGCAAGACCTTGCAGGTGTAGCATCTTGTGTGAAACCCCTTAAGTAAAAGAAAGCTAACTCTTAAACATTAAGGCACCTTTTGCTGTA
This sequence comes from Dendrobium huoshanense, assembly GCA_016618105.1. NCBI lineage: Eukaryota > Viridiplantae > Streptophyta > Magnoliopsida > Asparagales > Orchidaceae > Dendrobium > Dendrobium huoshanense. The sequence continues at coordinate 5,910,690 of CM028349.1, read as the reverse complement.
ATGGATAGAATTTTTGTAAGAAACTTTGCTGTTAAGCGAGCACATCGTAGAGCAATTCTGAGATGGGTGACCTACTAGGAAGTTACACCAACATGACAAAATCATGAGGCTCTTATGCCAAAGATGACTATATCTTGATGGTCAAAGAGTTTGGGTTGTTACAAATGGTATCAAAGCAATACACCGACTGGAAGATGGGAAGTGCCATACAAGATAAAGTGCTATGCCATGGGAGCCACCTCTTAAACCTTGTATGAGACAATGTGCTACATGATGGAAGCCATCACTTGAACTTGTAGGGACCATCTCCTTAGTCCAATCTATCTGGTGGATGATTCTGTGATACAAATGTTGATGAGAAAGGTAGTTAAGTGGGGGAGATTATAAAACTCCTTAAGTAAAAGAAAGCTAACTCTTAAACATCGAGGTGCCTTTTGGTGTATTGGCTATAATTTTTGTAAGAAATTCCACTGTTAAGCGAGCTCATCCCAGAGAAATTTTGGGATGGGTGACTTATTGGGAAGTTGCAACAATAGGACAAAACCGTGAGGCTCTTAGGCCAAAGCAGACAATATCTTGATAGTTAAGAGTTTGGGCTGTTACGTTCTGAGCATATATGGCTTGTCAAAGGTTGATGCAAATCTTGAGTTGGGGTATGGAGTTTGGTTGTTAATGCTAGGGCTTGGACTTGAAACTTGAGAATGCTGCAACTTAGACTAAAAGATTATTTTTTATATAATGTGATTTTTTATGATAACAAAATATTATTGTTATGATTATTGTTTCTCCTAACAAACATTGGATACATTTTTTGTTTGTTGTTTGTGTATACTAATATTTTAGAAAAATCATACTTCAATCTACTGAAGACTTCAAGACATAGTATATTAGGATTTCATGTAATGAAGTATATAAATTTTCTTTTTTTCTTGAGTATGAGAGAGTGTGATTGTAATTAGGTAACCATGCATACGCACACAAGGGAGTGAATCAAAATTTAAATATTTTAAAACTAATTATTTTATATGATTTCTAATCATACTATATGATTTGTCAAGTTTTTTTCCCTCAAAATAATAATGTCTTAAAAATTTTAAACTATTTGTATTATATGGAGGTTGTTTAAACAGATGATTCATAGAGTACAAAATAGCTGCGTACCACTTCATCCCAAATGAACTCATATTTTTTTGATCTGTTAGTATTGTACAAAAATGCTTCATATAGATGATTCTTAGAGTATGAAATGTGTGCGTACCAGCTCATCCCAAATGAACTCAATTTTTTTTGTATTGTACGATGTCAGTTTGTACAGATAACTAACAGAGTATGAAATGAAGTCCATATAATATCATGCCAGATAAATAAGTTTTTTTTTTTTGAACTATTCGTATAGTACGATGTCAATTCATATAAATAATTTACAGAGTATAAAATCAGGTTCATACATAAATTTTTTAACTATTCGTACAGACAATCATTGATCGTAATGTATGATCGTAGGTTGGTTGACTTGTAATTTTCATTTTTCTCAATGATTTTTCTCTTATTTAATATATAAGAGTACTAAAAATTGACACTAATACTTTTTGTTACAATTTTTTATTTAGACGAGCCATTGAGTGTGAGTGTTTGGGAGTGATTGTGAGTGTGAAGTGTGAAAGATCAAGTGAGTGGGAGTTCTGAGGGATTCACAAGATTGCCCAAAGTGATGTTCTCTTTTTCTTCTTCAAATTTCTACCCATCTCCTCTAGAAGTTTTTGAGAAAAGGTCTTCAAATTAAAGTCACGATTCTTTGCTGTCACTAGGAGGGTGAGAAAGGGAGTTGGTACTTTGTCATCACTAGGAGGGTGAGAAAGGATGTCGGTACTCTGTTATCACTACGAGGGTAAGAAAGGAGATTGGTACTCTACCATCACCAAGAGGGTGAGAAATGATGCCGGTACTCTGTCATCACCAAGAGGATGAAAAAGGATGACAGTTCTTTACCGCATCTGGTTGGTGGAAGAGATATTTTGTAAGGGCTTCTCCACCTTGCTATGGGAGCAAAATAAGAGTCACTTTGATTTAGTGCAATACTTGAAGAATGAGTCTTCAAGAAGTGAACGTAGGTCTAGTTGGACCGAACCACTATAAAATTTGGTGTTGTTATATTCTTTTACTTTTTACTGTATTTTATTTTTATATTTTATATTATTATGGTTAAAAAATACTTTGTGAAAATCTATTTCTACAAACCACCACATACATTAGGATAATTGAGTAAAATTACTTAAAATGATTTTCTAAAATCTAAAAGATTTTTTAAATTACAAATTCACACCCCCCTCTTGGTTAACTTTGGGATAATTATATTAGGTCTAACAACCTACTCGAGCTTTTAAGTGGAATCAAAGCATATTTCAAAAATTAAAGTTTAGACAACTTTTTTAAAAATAATTATGGCTACTTTTGAAAACCAAAACACTCCTAAAGGATATTCGATCACAAGAACACCCAATACAGGAAAACACGCTATTACCGACGGACCATATCCGCCAGTAACACGTAAAATCCGATAGAATTCCTTGGTTTCTGGCGCATTTTCGTCGAATTTTTGTCCGTCGGTTTAGTGCAAGTCAATAAATGTCTTCCGACGTTTATAATGCACCGGAAACCTTTCCGGTGCTCTCTCCGGTGCATTACCAGTGCAAAATATGCTAGAAAAAATGGCGTTTCTTAATCAATAATTCCGACGACGTATGCGTCGGTAGTTTACGTCGTATTTATACGACATAAACTACCGGGGGATAAAACATCGTAGGGTCACCGTAAGTAAACTACGGCTTATTACCGGCTCAAAAACGGCGCCAAAAATTTTTGGCAAACAAGACGCCGTAAGGCCCACCGAAAATTTTCGGCATACACAAAAACACCGTCATGATTGCTCTGATTCGTTGTATTGTCATTTCCGTCATTTTTTCGATACAAAATCCACTGAAAACCTTTAGCATTGACAAAAAAAATTGCCTTCCCTGCCAATAATCAAATTTCCACGCCTGCAAACATATACAAATATATATATATATATATATCCACATCAGTTTACAACAGTTCCACAACATAAAATTCTTCAACAGATGCACAAAAACATAAATACTCATTAAAAGAAATTGTTCAATAGCAACAACCAACTAAAAACATCACATATTATTCAATACTACAGATTCAAAGAAATAAACAAGTTCATATGACTAAAGTTAACTACTTTGAATCCGTTGACTCCTCAGTTGGAGCTACCTCTTTTGCACTCATCTGGTCCCTCATTTTGCGCATTTCATCCAATAACTGATTGTGTTGCTCCTGCATCTGCATCTGCATTTGAACCTGTGCTTGCAACTGAGCTTGCCAATCAGCTTGTGATTTCCTTATTATAGCTCTACTTGAATGGCTATTATTTGTTGAGCATGTAAGGATTCATGTGAACTGGATGCGAAGCTGGATGCAGTAGAGAAGGTCATCCCCTCATATACCTGAGCTTGCAAACCTAAACCATAAATGCTGTCATGTTGCATTTCTCCAACGGCTTGCGACCACATGCGGTACTCAAAAAACTCCACAGAGCCGCCAGAAGAGCCCTCACCTGATGCGGCATGACTCTCTCGAAGCCGTTTATATTCCTCCTGTGAAAGTAGAATATAAATATATATATAATTAAACTAAAAATAGAAAATATTAAACACATATACTTACATGGGCTTTTCTTGCTCTCTCATCAATCCATTGTTGATCCTCCTATCGCTTATGAGTGTGACTATGCAATTCCACAGGAGTTGATTCTTTACCCAGCATCTCTTTATGTTAGAATTAAGAGAATTCTATTAATATTTATATTAAAGAAAAATTTTAAAAAACATTTAAAATTCATTACCAAACGTCGCATGTGCCAGTTTGAAGGGAACTTCCCAAGCCCCCAACATCTGATGCTCTATTGTGTCGATTTTGATCCCTCCTCCTGCTATACTCTGCGCTGCCCCAAGCAGTGTTCAACTCAGCCCATATAATCTCTCCAATCCACAATGGTAGCTTGCCAGACTTTCTAATGTCTGTGAACATGTCACGCATCCGAGTGGACCTATGCTTCTCAAAATTATTTCTAATTTTATCATTATGCTGTGGAGCCAACAAAAAACTTTATGTAATAAAAAACATACAATATAGAATATATATGTTTGTTAGCTTAAGTAAAAAAAGAATAAATTATTTAATTAGAAATAACATAAAAACTAATATCCAAAAATACCTCAAACTCTCTAAGCCACATCTCCCGGACTTCATTTGGGACTTTCTTCCAAGAAACATAAGGAGTGTCAAACCTGCTCCGTATGATGTTGCATATTTTATGTGTCGGTTGTTTGATGTGAGAGAAACGAACAAATGAAATGAGCAGCCAGAGGGGTTCGGGTAAGGAAATAGGGTTTTGGCCGGTGGATTTTTCAACATCTAAGACGCCGGAAACAATTCTGGTGCAGAATGCGTCGGTTTTAAGTTGTTGAGTTTAAAAACGCCGGCGTATTGTCCGTCGGTAACTGTGTCGGCTATTTTCAGCCGTAAAGTGCGCCGAAACCATTAAAATGCTAGTATATTCCGACATGTTTACCAGCGCAGTAGACGTCGACACCTTTCCGGTGTCATATGCATCGAAAAAAATGCCATAAAATTTTCTTTGCACTATGCGCCGCTATAGGCGCCGTATGTACCGACGCATATTTTTCCGCCAGAAAATCTGATGGTAATAGCGTGTTTTCCCGTAGTATGTACCACTATTTAATAACATTCATTTTGACTTTTAAAAAACTAGCATGTCTTCTTTTATGCAATCACTTGACTCTCGTATGTGAATTTTAGTACAGGAAGGTTACACTAGACCCAATAGACTTATTGATGGTATTATGATTAAAAAATCATTTACTGATTGGACATTAGAGAAAAAAAGACTAAGCTTAGTTGAATGCAAATTATTTAAATGTTTTTTTTGCCATAAAATCTTAGGACTCCATGCGTGTTTCAACCTGTAAAATTGAAAAAGAAATCTGGGATAAATTTTGCATAACATATGAAGGTACTAATGAGGTGAAATAATCTAGATTGAGCATTCTATTACACGACTATATCTTTTTTGCATGAAACTAAATGAGTCAATCTCTAACATGTATACACATTTTGCTCATATAGTTACCTCATTGCATGCTTTAGGTAGAGAACTAACGAATTTATAAAACGTTAATAAAATCCTATGTTGTTTACCTACTGCTATATAATAATAAATGTTATAACTGAGTCAAAAGACCTAAATGTATTTTTTATTGATAATTTATTTTGATCACTAATTGCTTATGAGTAAGGAGTGACTCAAAGACAGATTGATGCATGTGACAAGCAGAAGGAGAATAATATCAAGTTGAAAGTGAATGATTTAGAAAGTAATCAATCACTACCTGATGATGAAGATGATATTACACTCATAACGAGGCAATTCAAAAGTTTTCCTAAGAAGAAAATAACAGAGATGTCAGCAGTAGATTAAAGGTAAGTTCTACAAGAATGAAAAAAATTATAATGACTTCATTTTTTTATGAATTTAAGAAGTATGGACATATTAAAATCGACTGACCGAATCTCAATGCTAATCCTTTCAATGAGGAAATTGATGAGAAAACTAATATAAGGAAGGGAATGAAAAGACTATAGAGAGCTTTCTATGCTAACTTAGCTTCAAACTTTTTAGAAATAGAAGAAGAAGAAGAAGAAGTCATAAACTTATGTTTAATTATAGACAAACTTGATCTTTTGGATCAAAAGGAAGTATGTGATTTATCTTATATAAAATTATTTGATGTTTCTGAGACAATACATACTTTACATAGGAAACTCAAAAAACTGCATGCTAAACTTAACATAGAATATTTAAATTTACAAAAAAAGCATGAAATTCTTAGGACCAATCACACAAGCATAGATAGCAATCACATGGCTTTATTAGATTAATTTGATGATTTGAACAAAAAACGTGAACTTTTAAAATCATCACATACTGAACTTAAAAATAATTTTGAAATTTTTATAGATGAATCTAATCGTAGAGAGCATGATTTGAAGATTTATAATTTGATTTTAGAAAGTGAAAATTCATATCTTAAAGTACGAGTGAAATTGGTCCTAAATTTTCCTGGTGTAATAATAAGAAAGGAGGAGCACGTATCTTAGAGAGATTGGATCGTTGTCTTCTTAACTATGTTTCTTTATCTGCTATACAACTAGCGGTTGTTCGTCATCTTGGAAGAATTGCTTCAGACTACTGTCTTATAATGTTAAAAATCTTTACTTCATGTTTTAAGAAGAAAAAATAATTGCAGTTTCAACAAATTTGGGCTTCATTTTCAGCTTCAAATTCCATAGTGGCCAGCTCCTGGAAGAAACCAGCTAGAGGAGATGATGTTCAGGTGTCGAATTTGAAGTTCAAGAGAGCTTTGAAGGCGTTATTCTATTGGATTAAAGCAAATCATTCAAACCTTAATAGTTTAAAAGAAAAGTTAAAAAAGAGATCATTGAGTTGCAAGAAGAAGAGGCCAATCTAGGTGATTTACCGGATGACAAAATCTGTATGCTGAAATCAAAAGTTATGGAAAACTCTACCTTGGGTCGGCTTAGCTCTTGGTGGAGGCAAAGAGCAAAAGTTAAATGGTAGAAGGAGAGTGATTCAAATTCAAAGTACTTTCATTGTGTTGCTATAGCTAAGCGGAACAACAATTTTATTAGCCAAATTAAAGACAGTAATGGTTCTCTGATTGAGGAGCAAGAGAAAATTGAAGAAACAATTTTTGAGTATTTCAAAGACAAATGGAGGAATAGAAGAAGTGTTCTTACAGGTTGGTTGAGATTTAATGGAGTTGTGGAAGATGGATACAGGAGCTTTCTCATGGCAGATTTCACCAAGGAGGAGCTGGAATCTGTAGTTCGTCATTTGGAAGGTAATATTTCCTCTGGTTTAGATGGAATATCATATACCTTCATAAAATGTTATTGGCATGTCATCAAAGAGGAGGTTTTGAAGGCTATTAGTCTCTTTTTTAATTCATGAGTTATGTGTGAAGAATGGAAAGAAACTTTTGTGGTTCTTATTCCTAAGTTGAAGAATCCATTGATCCCTTCCAATTATAGATCTATAAGTCAATGCAAGTCGATTTATAAGATAGTAGCGAATATGCTATTGAATAGATTAGTTAGCTTTATTCCAAAATTGATCTCAGAAAATCAAGTAGCATTTGTTAAGTGTAGATCAATGTCTGAAAATATCTTGCTTACTAAAGAAATTATTATTAAGTTTAGATATTCAAAAGCTAAAAAGGGATTGATGGAAGTTAAAGTTGATATTGAACATGCTTATGACTGTATGGGATGGAAGACATTAAAGCAAGTTTTAGAGAATCTTGGGTTCCCTTGGAAGTTCACAAATTTTTTACTGCGGTGTGTTGTGGATACAAAGTATTCCATTTTAATCAATGGTACTAATACTAAATGGATATAGGCAAGATGTGGATTCAGGCAAGGATGCTCATTATCTCCCTTTTTGTTCATCTTGTGCTCCCAGTTGTTGACTGAAGCATTCAATCAAAGGGGCACAAAGATTGGTATCAAAATTGCTCCTTCAACAGAGAAAGTTTAACATTTACAGTATGAAGATGCATCATCATTCTTTCTGAGGCTAACCGAAGGTGTGCAAAGAAAATCACAAAGATCATGAAAGGCTATAGTTGATGGATGGGGCAAAAAGTGAATGTGTAGAAATCTTCATTGCTTTTTGGGAATTCGGTTGTAAGGAGTAGATCTAAAGTTCTTTGTAAATTTCTTGGAATTAAAGAAGTCAAAGAGATGATTTATTTGGGAGTTAAAATGGCGTTAAGGAGATTGACTGTTGTTGATTTTCAAAGCTTGATTGAAAAGGCTTATGATAAGCTAAATATATGGGTAAACCAGTTTCTTTCTTTACAGGTAAGCTTTTACTCATTAAGTCTTCTCTCTTAACTCTACCTATTTTCCTTTCAACTCACTCTTTGGTTCCAATGGGAGTTTTGAAGGAGTTAGATAAGTTAAGTAGAGAATTCCTTTGGAAGAAACAAGACAAAAAGTAAGGGACTTCATTATGTTGATTTGGAAACATTATGCAAACATAAAAGGTTGGGTGGCCAAGGAGTTGTATCAGCATCTAAAAAAATGGTCCTTGGAGGGCCAAATTTGCTTGGAGTCTGTTATCTAATCCAACTACTTTGCTTAATATAATTTTAATTGCAAAATATGGGAATGAAATATTGAATTTTGAAGCTTCAAGCGGGAAATCTTCTACCTGGAAGATCATTATCAATGGAGCAAAATTTCTGCAGCAGATTTTGAGATTGAAAGTATCAGATGCAAGAAAGTTAATACTACAAAAGATATCTTGATTCTAGACAAGAGTATTGATCGGTGGCCAACCTTTGTGGCTGAATTACAAGAAGAACATGGCTGTTTGAAGTATTTTATTCATGAAGGTAGCTGGAATGTTTTGAAACTGTAGCAGGTTTTTAGGAAAGAGCTTGTGGATTTAATTAATTCTGTGCTGATCTATAATTATCTTCCAAATGATGAAAGGGAGATTTTGTTTAATCATACAAGGAAGTCATTGGCGGCTCTTATTTTAGATTACAGTAGAAGATATGTAAATGAAGATAAAAACTGGAAATGGTTAAGGGATTTAAAATTAAGACCAAGAGTGGAGCTTTTTTGGTGGAGATTGGATCACAATTCAACTCCCTCTAATGCGTTTTTGATGTATAGAAGGATTATCAACTATAATGGATGTTTGAGAGGATGCTGTGCAGTGGAAAACTCTGAACATATAGCAGTCCATTGCAACTTTCTTCAAAAGGTGATTGAAGAAATTAACAAATGGGGATTTAAGCTTCCTGTTTTTTTCTAATTTAGAAAACTGCTATAAGGAGTTGGCTTATATGTCTAAATCCAATCCATTCATGAGCAACTTGTATTGTTCGGCAGTATTCATGACATGGAAAAGTAGAAACAAGATGGTACATGGAAGCAAAGAGGATTTTATAAATGTTTTTGCAGCAAATGCGGTCAGTTTTGCTTCCCCTTCAATAACCTATAATCTAATTTCGATCAACTGGGATTCTAATCAGCTTAGGCTGTTTTATTCCTCTTGGATTCCCCCTCCAATCGATTGGATTAAATTTATTGTTGATGCCTCCCTTCACAATTCATACAAAGCAGGAGTAGGTGGTGTGATAAGAGATAGCAAAGGTAGATTTCTATTTGCCTTTAGTTTTAAATGCTTGCATTGGGATTGTTCAGTCTTGGAGCTGAAAGCTATATTATCATTGAGGAAGTTGGTTCAAGAATGGATGTATGAGGCAAAAGGAATCATCATTGAAGGAGATAATTATAATGTTATGAAATTTATGCAAAGGGTACTGAATAAAGAGATAGCCAAAGAGGACGGATCTAGTCATGACGACATCTTCTTTTTAAGAAATTTTAACCAAGTGATCATTCAATTTGTGAATATGGAATGCAATAAGTTAGCAGATTGTTGTGCTAACCTTGCTAGTTCTTTTGATTTTGTTTGGGATAGATTAGAAAGTAATAAGATTCCTCCTCTTTTTTTTTTTATTTGTTAGAGGAATGTGATAAGTGTTTCTTCTCTTAGGTTCTTGTTCTTTGATTTCTTTTAATAAAATTGCATCTAGCATTTCCTTAAAAAAATAATAATTATTTTTCCATAATAAAAAACTAGGAGATTATTGGAACTTAGACTTTAAGATTGAGTTTTATATAATGTGATTTTTTTATGATAATAAAATATTATTAGTATGGTTACTATTTCTCCTAACATATATTGAATACATTTTCTATTTATTGTTTGTGTGTAATAATATTTTAGGGAAATCATTCTTCAAACTACTAAACACTTCAACATAGAGTAGATTAGGGTTTCATGTAATAAAGTATATATATTTTTTATTTTTCTTAAGTCTACAAGAGTGTGATTGTGATTAGATAACCGTGCTCACACACACTGGGGGAGTGAGTCAAAACTTAAATATTTTAAAACTAATCATTCTATATAATTTCTAATCATACTAGATGATTTATCAAGCTTCTTTTTAAAAGTACGAGAAGCACCAAGAGGGGGTGAATTGAAAATTTGTTGCAATAAAAAGACAATCCTAAATAGGAGTTTTAATTTTTTGTGTTTTTAAATTTTAAACTAGAAAATTAATTGATACAAAAGCGAATGCTTGAAACACAATTTGCAATAACTGGTTGTGAAAAATTAACTTTCTCAATAAAGAAATTCAATATTATTTTCACCAAGCAATTTTAATGAAAATAAAATGCAGTACATAAATAAAGTGCAGTAAGGGAAAAATCACAATAGAGAATTTATAGTGGTTCGATCAATTGACATGTATCCACTCCTCTGAGTCCTCCACTCAGAGAATTTCACTACTAAATAGTAATTCTCCTTTTGCCCCAACAGCAAGGCGGAGAAGCCTTTACAAACCTCACTTTCATCAACCCAGCGTGGCGGAGTGCCAAGCACTTTATCACCCTCCTGATGATGGAAGCGAACCTTCTCATTTTTCTCCCTCTTGGAGAAGGCAGGGTACCTTAGAGGACACTGACGTTGAAAAATCTCCCCCCTTAAAGAGCCTCCCACAAGATCTTCTCGGGCCACAGGAGGAGTAAAGTGCAGCAAGCTAGGAGCAACCGTGTGATCTCCATCACACTCCTTCTCCCTCATAAAACCCACCTTCTCCTTCGTCTCATAAACCCCAAAATCTTCTTAAGATCTCTCTCCCAATGAATCCCTCTCTAATCACATTCCTTTCTCACTAACTCTCTTCAAAAAATATAAGTTTTTATATTTAAAACAGGCTCTAAGAAACCCAAAAAATTTCAATTTAGCCATTATGATTGTACAATATGATCTAATATTGTACTGTATGATCAGTACAAAATAGCCTTCATCCTGATACGAACGATTATAACCAGACAATATTTTTGAATAATATTGTATAGTACAATATAATATCGTCTAGTATGATATAAAAAATCCTTTGTTCATACAAGATGATTTCCAGGATGATGAAAACTCATCTCTGTATGTCATATGGTATGAACCACTTCGTATAGTATGATTAGTTCAAAATCAAGGGATCATCTGGTACGATGTCAAGGATGACCAAAAATAGCCTCGGTTGATCGTATAGTACGAACGGTGTCGTACAGTATAATAACCAATCAGAAATTAATCCTTGATTTATGTTAATCATCAGGTTAATTTAAGTAAGTATTCAAAAATATTGTATCATATAACAGGATCGTACTATTCGATCAATTCAAAATTTGTTTTTCACTAGATCAGGAAACGTTTTCTTTTTTTTTCTTTTATTCGTTTTGCTTTTGTTTGTGCCTCCTCTCTTTTTGATAATGTCAAAGGGGGAGTATGTATTATTGAATTTTTGTACTGTTATCGTATTTGTATCTTATTTTCAAAAAATTAAAAACAACAAAAATATTTTCATCTCCCCTATTTTTTAAAAGTGTTATTCTAGTGAGGGGGAGATTAGGAGAAATTGTTTTTTTTTTTTGAAAATTCAAATTGAATTGTTTGCCATCTTAAAAAAGGGGGAGATTGTTGCGGATCAATGATTTATGATTTTGATGATAGCAAATATTCCTTATTTCTCTATGATTGCCTTTTGTGCTAACGTTTCAGGTCCACACGATCAGACTGTAATTTGGAACCAAGTCAAGATTGGGTAGACTTTGTCTGTGTCAGTTTGTAATCTTTTTTCTTTCTTGAGTTTGTTGTATTTGGTGTGGGATCTATTGATTTGTAACTTGGAAGATTTCCTGTTGTTCCCTATAAGATTTCTATTTTTGGTAATATCAGCCGGGATGATATTTATATCATCCTGGACGATATGTCCAAAATCAGAAACCCTAATTAGGGCATCCTCATTAAGGCAGACGTCATTGATATCGGCCTGGACGATACATGTATCAGCCAAGACGATGTTCTTAATTCAGAAAGAATCAACCGACATAATCAGTTTAGGAATTCTTTGTTTTAGGAAATTGGCCAGCACGATATTTATATCGTCCAGGCCGATCTAACTCAATTATGCCTAAATTGATCTGGTATCTTTGGAAAGCATTAATGGTTGATTGATATGATCACATCGGCTGGGACGATCTCCTGATCTGCCGGGACGATGTTCTGGACAATCTACATCGGACAGCTCAAATTCAGGTCAATGATCAGGACGATTGAAATCGGTTTTAAACTAATCGGCCTGGACGATCGTGATATCGGTCAGGACGATGTAGCCAATTTTCTTCTGATCATCCCAAATTGTCCCAGGCTGATGAGCTGAATTTGTACTGATCGGCCAGGATGATATACCTATCATCCTGGATGATAATGTCGGCAACTTGCATTAATGAGCTCGTTTTTAGCTCTTCTATTTAAGCTATGACAAGGCACTTTGTTAAGTGTCTTTGACAGCCATTGTAGCTTCATTCTTGTGGGGGAGAGAGGAAAGGGTGGAGTTTGAGAGAGAGAAGATCCTGTGAGGGGGAGGAACTCAAGGGAGTATGGTGGGGGATCCACACGGTTGCTCCGGCGAACTCGGACCTTAGTTCCATCGGATTCAAGGATTGTCTCGAGGTAAGTTCACCAAAGAAGAAGATCTCTTTGGTGTCAAAGGACCCGGCAACTCCGCCGCACCGGGGAAGGTGGAAGTGATTTTGTAAGGGCTTCTCCGCCTAGCTGTGGGGGCTAAAAGAGAGACACTTGTTTTAGTGCAATACTTGGAGGGTGCCTCCAAGGAGTGGACGTAGGTCAAGGTTTTACCGAACCACTATAAATCCGATGTGTTCTTTTCTTATTATCGCTTCCGCATTTAATTTTCGCACTTTGGTTTTCTTTGTGGTGATTTGGTTTGTAATTTTATTTCTTTGTTTAAAGAATCTTTTTTACCAATTCACCCCTCTTGGTTAGCTTGGGCCAGTTCATAGGGCTTAACATCCTTAACGAACTTTTAGTTATACCCCTTGTCTACTAGTCTAGCCTTATTTCTTACTATGGTTTCAGGGTCATTCACCTTATTTTTAAAGACCCATTTTGTTCCTACTATACTTTTCTCTTTAGGTCTCTTGACTAGTTCCAATACATTATTCCTGGTGGATTGATTCAATTCTTCTTGCATTGCTAAGATCTAAAATTCATCTCCTAAAGCTTAATCTATATTTATGGGTTCTATCATAGAGATGAATGCTGAATGACTAACCTCCTTCCTAAGTCCGTGCTTAGTTCTCACACCTTCTGATGGGTCTCCTAAAATTAATTCTTTAGGATGACTAGAAGAATATCTTCATTCTCTAGGAAAGTCTTCCTGAGGTTCTACCCTTTCTCCTATGGTCATTGTTTCTACTCCCTGAATTGCCTCTTTTTCATCTTCTTCAATTTTAGATTCAGAGGGCTTATCCGATTCATAAAACACTATATGTTTTGACTCTTCTACTACTAGGGTTCTCTTATTAAAGATTTTATAGGCCTTACCTACAGATGAATAACCTAAGAAGACACCCTCATCAGACTTGGGATCAAATTTTCCTAAGGGAAGTTTGTCATTAATTAAGATAAAGCACTGCACGCTGTGTTTATCTCTTCTACCCAAAAATATATAGGAAGAGTGTACTCAGCTAACATTGCCCTAGCAGCTTCTAACAAGGTTTTATTCTTTCTTTTTGCTATTCCATTTTACTGTGGAGTTCTAGGGGAAGAGAAGTTATGATCTATATTGTGTATTTGATTTTAAAAATAGAATTTTAATGAAAGAAAACACTTCTATTTTTTCATGACTGCCTTGTCTATTAACATTTCAGGTCCACAAGATCAAGACAATAATTTAAACTAGCTCAAGATTGGATAGCCTAGAATTGAGTCAATTTGTAAACTTTTCCCTTTCTTGAGTCTATTTGTAAATAATGTGGTTCCTGATTCTAAATAACCTTGCACACACATACTTGGGTAATTATTTCTATCTGATTTAGAGTTCTATATTTTGAGGATATCATCCAGGATGATCCTAACATTGTCCTGGACAAACGGTTAAAATTAGAAACCCTAATTAGAGCATCCCTATTAAGGCGGTCGTCATTAAGCTCATCGTCCTGGATGATATTTGTATTGGCCGGGATAATATGCTCAATTTAAAAAGAATAACCCGCCATATCTATTTAGGTAATATTTATTTTTGGACATCATCCTAGAAGATGCAATACAATTATGCCTAAATTAATCTGATGATTATGGAAAGTTATTAACGCTTGATTGATACGATCACATCGTCTTGGACGATCGCAGGATCGTCCGGGATGATCAATTCAAAAACCTTAGTTATTCCTGTATGATCACATATCGGAAAGCTTCTATTTAGGATGTTGTTCTAGATGATTTTCCTAGATTTAAACTAATTGTCTAAAACGATCAAGCTATTTTTTAATCGTCCAGCCATCCTTTCAGTGTAATTATCTGGATGATATTCCATGATTTGAACTGATCATACATAACAATATTATATCATCCTGGATGATATGAACAAATTTCTTCTGATTAACCTAGATCATCTCTGTTGATTGAGCTTAATTTGCCCTGATCGTACATAATGATATTTATATCGTCCTGGATGATAAAGTCAGCAAGTTAAATTTAATGAGCTTTTTCGAAGCTCTTCTATTTAAGAGCTCTTATTTTACCCTTTAGAACATCTTTTGCTACTCTCTTGCCTAAGAGAGCCAAGCGTAGATGGAGGGAGAAGGAGAGGGAGAGAGAGAGAGAGGAACTTATGAGGAGGGGTTTGTGATGGGTTTTATAAAGGTTGCTCCAAGCAAGGTTCCAAGTTATCTTCTCTGATCGTTGTCCATTATCCTTGGGGGTTCAAGGGAGGTCTACTTCAGCAATCGATCAAGGTTCTCTATCTACTTCAGGAGGAAGCAAAAGGGGTCGGGTTATTTGCCTCACCGATGTCGGTGGAAAGGAGGTTTTGTAAAGGCTTCTCTGCCTTGTTGTGGGAGTAAAAGGAGAGTTACTGAGTTTATTGCAATACTTGAAGTGTGCCTCCGGGAGTGGACGTAGCTTGAGTTGATCGAACCATTATAAATCTTTATGTTCTTTTCTTACTAACTTTTCAGCATTTAATTTCCGCACTCTTTATTTTTTTATGGTGAATTTGTGTTTAAGTTTTGTGATTTTGATTTAAAGATTTTTTAAAATACCAATTCACCCCCCCTCTTGGTTAGCCTTGGGCTAGTTCATAAGGGCTTAACATCTCTAACAAACTTTCAAGTGGTATCAAAGCGGGATTCATAAAAACAAGTTTGAAAATTTATTGAATTTTGATCCATGGCTAACTCCAGTAATCATAATACTGCGGAAGGGTATTCTATTACCCGAACACCTTTGTTTGATAATATTGCTTTTCAATTTTGGAAAACTCGCATGTCTACTTTTTTGTAATCAATTGACTATCGTATGTGGATGATTGTTAAAGAAAATTATTCACTGCCTTCACGCAAAATTAATAGATTTAAAACTGAACTTCCTTTTATTGGACTTTTGATGATAGGGATTAAGCACAACTTAATGCGAAATGTTTGAACTATTTTTTCTGTACTTTAAAATTTGAAGATTACATGTGTGTTTCAACTTATACTACTGGTAAAGAGATTTGGAATAAATTGTGTATCACTTATGAAGGAACAAATGTAGTTAAGCAATCTCAATTAAATATTTTGTTGCATGATTACAAACTTTTTCATATGAAACCTTTTAAATTATTTTCTGAAATGTATACAAGGTTTACTCAAATTTTTACCTCTTTGCATGCCTTAGGAAGAGAATTGGCTAACTATGAAAAAGTAAATAAAATTTTAAGATGCTTGCCTTCCTCTTTTGATGCAAAGATTACTACAATTTTTAAATCTAAGGATTTGAATACTTATTCGATTGATAACTTACTTGGATCACTCATTTCTTACGAGCAAGGGGTGAATAAAAGAATTCTTGATACATGTGAGAAAAAGAAGGAGAAAACTATGGCGTTGAAGGCCAACAATATTGATAGTGATTGTTTCGGGTCTGAAAGTGATGATGTTTCCTTAATCACAAGGCAATTCAAAATCTTTCTAAGAAAGAAGCAAAAGAACCATCAAAAGTGGAATAAAAGTAACGGAAATAAAAATTTTAAGAGTTCTAACGATATGATTTATTTTGAATGCAAGAAGCCAGGACACGTTAAAGCTGATTGTCCTACACTTAAGTCTCACCCAATCAAGGAGAAGGGTAAGGAGAAACCCAAGTTTAAAAAGGATAAGAAGAGGTTCCAAAAGATTTTTTGGGCAGATTCTGCATCGGATTCCTCTGAGACTGAAGCTAAAGATGAGACAACAAACTTATGCTTGATGGTAGATGATCATCTTGGTCAAAGTGACCAAAAAGAGGTATATGTACTAACCTATGATCAACTACTTAAAGTTTCTAAACAAATTCATGCATCGTATAAGAAAATTAAGAAATCTCATGCTAGTTTGAAATTGGAGTTTTTAAATTTATAAAAGGAGCATGAAATTCTTCTTAAAGATCATTCTACAATCGATAGTAATCACATGTCTTTACTTGATGAGTTTGATGCATTAAATAAAAAGCATGATGAATTATCTGATACACATGATTCTTTGAAGTTATCCCATGCTGAGTTAGAAAAAGAGTTTAAAAAATTAGAAAATCTCAAAGCTTTTGAAAATAAAAAGAAGCATCACCATATGAGTAGATTAGTACATCCTTTTCCCGGAGTTAGATATTTTTCATGTGGCATGTTAGGACACATAGCACACACTTGGACCATTCACCATAATACACTTTGGGTATGAAAACCCAAATTGCATGATTCACAGCATAACACACATGCATTGTATTATTCTTTCCATAAGAAGGGACCTAAATATGTTTGGATTCCTAAATCTAACATTTGATGATTTTGTAGGAGTGCTCTCACAAAAGGCCTCATGAGAGCATGTAATACTTGGACAATGGATGCTCACGACACTTGACTGGAGATGCCAATCAGTCAATTTTGTTGGAGACCAGGACAAGAGGCAAAGTTATCTTTGGGAGACAACACCACTAGGAAAATGGTGGGCGCATGGATAATTGGAAACTCCAAGAATCTTTTGATTGAAAATATTTTGCTTGTAGATGGACTGAAACACAACTTACTTAGCATCAGTCAACTTTGCGATAAGGGCTTCATCATAAAGTTTTTGGCTAATACTTGCATTATAAGCTTAAATAACAACACCATTTTGCAGGAAAAGCGTATTAACAATGTTTACATGCTAGATTTAAATAATATTGAATGTGCTGCTTTATTTTGCTTAGAAACTACTGCTAATGATTCTTGGTTGTAGCACGGGAGGTTATGTCATGCCAATATGAAAACCCTTAGAAGAGTGACCCAGAAAGACCTAGTTAGAGGTATCTCCAAGCTTCTTCTCAAAAAATCACCTTTGTGATGCCTGCCAATTAGGAAGCAAGTTCATTCCACTTATCACTCCATTAATTATATTAGCACCTCTTGACCTTTAGAAGTCCTTCACATGGATTGGACCCATTAGCACTGCCAGCTTAGGAGGGAAAGTCTATGGTTTTGTGATTGTCGATGATTACTTGAGGTTTACCTTGATTAGATTTTTGTCACATAAGAATGAGTCTTTTGATGAGTTTGAAAGTTCGATGGGGATGTTAAGCCCTATAGAACTGGCCCAAGCTAATTTAAAAGAGAGAGGTGAATTGGAAAACTTTAAAACCAAAGATAAAACTAAAACCAATATCACCACATTGAAAAACAACGATGCGGAAATTAAAAGTGCGGAAGTAATAAAGAAAGAACACACCGAATTTATAGTGGTTCGGTCAAACCTTGACCTACGTCCACTCCTTGGAGGCACCCTCCAAGTATTTCACTAACACAAGTGTCTCTCCTTTAGCTCCCACAGCTAGGCGGAGAAGCCCTTACAAAATCACTTCCACCTCTCCCGGTGCGGCGGAGTTGCCAGGTCCTTTGACACCAAAGAGACTTCTTCTTTTGTGAACTTACCTCGAGACAAGCCTTGAATCCGATGGTACTAAGGTGCGAGTTCGCCGGAGCAACCGTGTGGAACCCCCTCCACACTCCCTTGAGTCCCCCCTCACAGGATCTTCTCCCTCTCTCAAACTCCACCCTTTCCTCTCTCCCTTTCAAGCTCTCTCTTCAAGTTTCCCCCACAAGAACGAAGCTACAATGGCTGTCAAAGACACTTACAAAGTGCCTTGTCAAAGCTTAAATAGAAGAGCTAAAAACGAGCTCATTAATGCAAGTTGCCGACATTATCGTCCAGGATGATAGGCATATCGTCCTGGCCGATTAGTTCAAATATGAGGAAAATCATCTTGAATATCGCCCTGAAATGAAGCTGGACGATGTCTAATCGTCCCGGACGATCTTGCGATCGGCCTGGATGAAATCCCCATTAATTGCTTTCCAAAATTGCTTTAGAAATTTTGGAAAAATTGACCTGGATCGACCAGGCCGATATTTTATAGTCCAGGCCGATATACCAGGACGATATCCAAAAATAAGATTTTCCTAAGTAGATATGGCGGCAGATTCTTGCTGAATTGAGCCGATCGTCCTGGCCGATACAAAATTGTCCAGGATGATGTGTTTTGTAAAAAGACGGCTGCTTTAATGAGGATGCCCTAACTAGGATTTCTACTTTTGTCAGATCGTCCAGGATGATATAAATATCGTCCCGGACGATGTTACCAAAAATAGAAATCTTTTAGGGCACAACAGAAAATCTTCCAAGTTATAAATCATCATATACCACACCAAATACAACAGACTCAAGAAAGGAAAAAGATTACAAACTGACATAGACCTAGTCTACCCAATCTTGAGCTGGTTCCAGATTGCAGTCTGATCGAGTGGACCTGAACCGTTAGCACATAAGGCAATCGTAGAGAAATAAGGAATGTTTGCTATCATCAAAATCATAGATCCGCAACAATCTCCCCCTTTTTGATGATGGCAAAATATTTCAATTTGAATTTTCATAAAAGTATATCCTCCTAATCTCCCCCTCACTAGAATAAATTCTTTTTAAAAAAATAGGGGAGATGAAAATATTTTTGTTGTTTTAAAATTTTTGAAAAGAAAAAAGATACAACGTTCTCCCCCTTTGACATTATCAAAAAGAGAGGAGGCACAAACAAAAAACAAAACGAACAAAAAACATTCCCTAATCAAGTGAAAAAATAAATGTTCTTAAAATGAGAAAGTTACATCTAGGTTTTAATCAAAAAACTTAGTAGAATTGGATTGATAACACATAACCCAGTAAAGGTTAGAAAATCAAGAATTGATAATCCAAACTCAAGTTCTTTAAAAAGGCTAAAAAACTTTTTAATTCAATATGTAAATCAAGGAATAAATTAGAGAAAGAAACAGTAATTTTTCAAAACTCCTTTCATAAAATATATCTAATAGAAGATTAATGCACGATTTGTTGAATCATGAATCAAGATTTTCAAACTCAAGCATCGAAAAATCAAGGGTTTTCTTAAGCTTTAAGAAGTATAAGAATGGTAAGCATTAAAATTTAGTGGGCTCATTTTATGCCTCTTGACAATTGGTTGGCGCACTGCGCATCATTTGATACACTTTGTGTATTCTATATTTTTCAATTTTGGCGCTTTGCGCTTCTTTTATTTTTGGCATCATTGACCAATTTTTTTTTTTATTATGCTACCTTTCTGAAATCTTAAATACCAACAGTAAACCCATACTATTGATAAAGCGAATTTCTTGATTAAGAAAATTTTGAATTAAATTCAACAACTTGCAAAAGATTCCTATGCGATAAATAAAATATAGGGAGATAAAAAATTTAGTTTCAAAAACCAATTTAAAAGATGAAAAAGATTTTAAATCAAAAGTAGAAAAACCTCTTTTAGGAAACAGAGATTGAAAGTCAAAAACAAGAGTTTCCTTCCTTTGATTATTTTTAGAGAAGTCAATCACAACTTACTAAAGATTTCAAGAAAAATTAGGAAGTAAATTTTTCATTTCTAGAAAGGTGAATGTGTGTGTAGATCAGAGAAAAATTTTTACGAAAAAAAAAGAAAAAAAAAATTCAAAGAAGAAACAAAACAAAAACGCAAAATAAAAATGAAAAAACATAAAAACAAAAACACAACAAAAACACGAAAGGCTCTTAACCATTATCTCTCTCCTGGTCCGATGCTTCAGAGACCAGATCTGCCCATGAGATTTTTTGCCTTTCATTATTTCCCCAGTTTAAATTTAACTTCGCCTTACCCTTTTCTTTTGCAGGTAGAATTCTTAAATTAGGGCACTCATTTTTCATATGTCCAGGTTTCCTGCATCTAAAACAAATAACGTCAGAGGAAATATGGACATCCTTACCACTTTTACCTTTCTTCCACTTTTGCTTATGCATTGGTGAGCTTTGTGATTTGCTTGACAATTCATTGCCATCGTCACCAACTAAGCTTCCTCTTTCCGTATCTTCGGCTTTTAGAATGATCATTTCACCTGCATCCAAAACTCTTTGACCCAACCCTTGCTCGTAGGCAATGAGTGAGCCAATTAAATTATCAATAGAATAATCATTCAAATCTTTTGATTCACAAATAACAACAACTTTAGCATCGAATTTTTCAAGTAAACAACAAAGAATTTTGTTAACTTTTTCAAAATTTGAAAAATCTTTTCCTAAGGCATGCAATGATGTAATAATTTGAATAAACCTTGTATACATGTCTAAAATCGTTTCAAAAGGTTTCATAGAAAATATTTCAAAATCATGCATTAAAAAATTCAACTTGGATTGCTTGATTTCACTAGTGCCTTCGTATATGGTGTGCAATTTATTCCAAACTTCCTTACCGGTAGTGCACGTGGATATTAACATAAAATCATCAGAATTTAAAGCACAGAAAAAACAATTTAAAGACTTTGCATTTAAATGAGCATCCATTCGTTCATTCCTATTCCATTGATTAAAAGGAATATCAGTTTTAATTCCATTAACAATACGTGATGGTGATGAATAACCAGTTAAAATCATATGCCACATGCGAAAATCAATTGATTGCAAAAAGGTAGACATGCGAATTTTCCAAAAATCAAATGTAATATTTTCAAACAATGGTGGTCTAGTGATTGAATATCCTTCCGCAAAAATACGATTTGAAAAATTAGCCATGGATCGAAATTCAAAAGTTTTTAAAAACTTATTTTATGAAAACCGCTCTGATACCACATGAAAGTTCGATGGGGATGTTAAGCCCTATAGAACTGGCCCAAGCTAATTTAAAAGAGAGAGGTGAATTGGAAAACTTTAAAACCAAAGATAAAACTAAAACCATTATCACCACATTGAAAAACAACGATGCGGAAATTAAAAGTGCGGAAGTAATAAAGAAAGAACACACCGAATTTATAGTGGTTCGGTCAAACCTTGACCTACGTCCACTCCTTGGAGGCACCCTCCAAGTATTTCACTAACACAAGTGTCTCTCCTTTAGCCCCCACAGCTAGGCGGAGAAGCCCTTACAAAATCATTTCCACCTCTCCCGGTGCGGCGGAGTTGCCGGGTCCTTTGACACCAAAGAGACTTCTTCTTTGGTGAACTTACCTCGAGACAAGCCTTGAATCCGATGGTACTAAGGTGCGAGTTCGCCGGAGCAACCGTGTGGAACCCCCTCCACACTCCCTTGAGTCCTCCCTCACAGGATCTTCTCCCTCTCTCAAACTCCACCCTTTCCTCTCTCCCTTTCAAGCTCTCTCTTCAAGTTTCCCCCACAAGAACGAAGCTACAATGGCTGTCAAAGACACTTACAAAGTGCCTTGTCAAAGCTTAAATAGAAGAGCTAAAAACGAGCTCATTAATGCAAGTTGCCGACATTATCGTCCAGGACGATAGGCATATCGTCCTGGCCGATTAGTTCAAATATGAGGAAAATCGTCCTGAATATCGCCCTGAAATGAAGCTGGACGATGTCTAATCGTCCCGGACGATCTTGCGATCGGCCTGGACGAAATCCCCATTAATTGCTTTCCAAAACTGCATGAGAAATTTTGGAAAAATTGACCTGGATCGGCCAGGCCGATATTTTATAGTCCAGGCCGATATACCAGGATGATATCCAAAAATAAGATTTTCCTAAGTAGATATGGCGGCAGATTCTTGCTGAATTGAGCCGATCGTCCTGGCCGATACAAAATCGTCCAGGACAATGTGTTTTGCAAAAAGACGGCTGCTTTAATGAGGATGCCCTAACTAGGATTTCTACTTTTGTCAGATCGTCCAGGACGATATAAATATCGTCCCGGACGATGTTACCAAAAATAGAAATCTTTTAGGGCACAACAGAAAATCTTCCAAGTTACAAATCATCAGATACCACACCAAATACAAAAGACTCAAGAAAGGAAAAAGATTACAAACTGACATAGACCTAGTCTACCCAATCTTGAGCTGGTTCCAGATTGCAGTCTGATCGAGTGGACATGAACCGTTAGCACATAAGGTAATCATAGAGAAATAAGGAATGTTTGCTATCATCAAAATCATAGATCCGCAACAGAGTTTAGATCCTTCTTCACTTGGATTCAAAAAAAGCTAGGTTGTGAGATCTTGACCATCTATAGTGACCATGGGGGAGAGTTTGAAAATGAGAGATTTGGAAACATTTATGAGGATAAGGGGATTAGCCACAACTTCTCAGCTCCTAGGTCCCCTAACGGGGTAGCTGAAGGAAAGAACCTGACCTTAGTTGAAGCTGTTAGAGTCATGCTTACTGAGTATTCACTTCCAAAATACTTTTGGGCTGAAGCTATAAACACAGCTTGTTATGTGATGAATATGGTGAATGTTAGAGCCAAACTTGATAAGACACCCTATGAGATCCTTAAGGGTAGGATACCCAATCTTTCCCATCTCCATGTCTTTGGTTATAAGGTTTTCATTCATAATAATGGGAAGTCTCACTTAGAAAAATTTGACCCAAAATCTGATGAAGGAGTGTTCTTAAGATATTCCAGTGTTGGGAGTCTTTTAGGGTGTTTAATAAGAGGACTTTGATGGTGAAGGAGACTACTCATGTAGTGTTTGATGAATTTGATCCTAGGAAGTCTAGAGTTGAGAATGAAGATGAAGTTGGAGAGGTTACCACTGGAGTTAAAAATTTAGAGAAGAGGGTAGTGCTCCAAAACACTGAAGGAGTAGGTGAGATTACCCAAGGAGTAGAAAATGTATATATGGAGGAAAGGGTTAAACCTACACACACCTTACATAGAGGTTGGAGATACTCTTCAACTCATCCTAAAGATCTAATCTTAGGAGACCCTTCTGAAGGTGTGAGGACTAGACATGGACTTAGGAAGGAAGTGAACCACTCTGCCTTTATCTCAATGACCGAACCCACCAACATCAATAAAGCCCTTTTGATGAGTTTTGGATCGTATCCATGCAAGAGGAGTTGAACTAATTTATTAGTAATGATGTTTGGGAGCTTGTAGAAAGACCAAAGGGATAAAGTGTAGTTGGAATCAAATGAGTCTTTAAGAATAAGGTGAATGATTTTGGTTTGATGGTTAGGAATAAGGCAAGATTAGTGGCTAACGGGTACAACCAAAAATAAGGGATAGATTTTTAGGAGACCTTTGCCCCTGTAGCTAGATTGGAAGCCATTAGAGTGCCATTAGCCTTCGCTTGTTATAAGGGATTTAAGATTTTCCAAATGGATGTTAAGAATGTATTTTAAATGGGATAATAAAAGAGGATGTGTTTGTAGAATAACCCCCAGGTTTTGAGAGTTCCCAATTTCCAAATCATGTTTTCAAATTAAAAAAAGCCCTATATGGATTAAAGAAGGCACCTAGAGCTTGGTATGAGAGGCTTGACACATTTTTACTAGAGAGGGAGTTTGTTAAGGGGAGCATAGACACCACCCTTTTTCTGAGAAAAGTAGGAGATGATTTACTCATTGTTCAGATCTATGTCGATGATAAATCTTTTGGATCTTCTGATAAGAGGCAATGTGATGATTTTTTAAAAATAATGAGTAAGGAGTTTGAGATGAGTATGATGGGAGAGTTGTCCTACTTTTTGGGGTATAGCATAAGACAATTAAATGATGGAACATTTATACAACAACAACAACAACATTAAGCCTTTATCCCACTACGTTGGGTCGGCTACATGAATCCTTTTTCTCCATTGTGTCCTATTAAAAGTATATAATTCTCTTTTAAATCTAATAAAGAAAGGTCATTCCTAATATTTTCTAACCAAGTCTTTTTAGGTCTACCCCTACCTTTCTTAACATAAGTCAAATCTAATACCTCTACTCTCCTAACCGGGTCATCGGAAGGCCGCCGTTTAATGTGACCAAACCATCTAAGGAGACTCTCTCTAATCTTATCTTCTACTGGAGCTACTCCAACCTTTTCACGTATATGCTCATTTTGTATCCTATCTCTAAGGGTAAAGCCACTCATCCACCTGAGCATCCTCATCTCTGCCACACTTAACTTAGTATTATGCTTCTCTTTTAAAGGCCAACATTCGGCACCATAAAGCATTGCAGGCCTCACTACCATCTTATAGAATTTTCCCTTAAGTTTGAGGGGTACATTTCTATCACATAACAAGCCCGATGCATTCCTCCACTTCAACCATCCAACTTGAATTCTGCTGATAATATCCCCATCTATTTCACCATCACTCTGAACAATAGATCCAAGATATCTAAAACGTGTACTCTTATTAATGACTTGATCGCCCAAAGTCACAATCCCCTCACTAGGTCTATTACTACTAAAATTACACTCCATATATTCCGTTTTAGATCTACTCAAGCGAAAACCTTTAGACTCTAAGGTTGACCTCCATAATTCAAGTTTACCTTCAACTCCCTCTCTAGTCTTATCAACAAGAAGAATATCATCAGCAAAAAGCATACACCAAGGTATATCCTCTTGCAAATGTCTAGTGAGAACATCCATGACTAAAGCAAAAAAGATATGGGCTTAAGGCTGATCCTTGATGTAACCCAACCGAAATAGGGAAATACTTAGTCAATCCACCTTGTGTTTGAACACAAGTAATAGCTCCTGCATACATATCTTTAATGATTTGAATATAAGCATTATTGACTCCTTTCTTTTCAAGAACTCTCTATAGCACTTCTCTTGGAACTTTATCATATGCTTTTTCTAAATCAATAAATATCATATGTAGATCCTCCTTATTTTCTCTATATTTCTCCATCAAACCTCTTAATAAATGTATGGCTTCCATAGTCGACCTACCCGGCATGAAACCAAATTGATTTTGAGAAACATTAGTATCACGCCGCAACCTATGCTCCATAACTCGCTCCCAAAGTTTTAAAGTATGACACATTAACTTAATACCTCTATAATTCGCACAATCTTGTGCATCACCTTTATTTTTAAAAATAGGAATTAACACGCTCATTCTCCACTCATCTGGCATCTTTTTAGTCTTCAAAATAGTATTAAAAAGTTTAGTAAGCCATGAAATTCCTTCATCTCCTAAGCATTTCCACACCTCTATTAGAATATCATCAGGTCCAACAGCTTTTCCACCCTTCATTTTCTTTAAAGCCTCTCTAACTTCAGTTTTACTAATACGCCGACAAAAACATAAATCTTTATTTTCATTTAGGGTGCTAAGGTCATTATAGTCAATCTTATTTTTACAATCTTCATTAAAAAGTTTAGCAAAATATCTCATCCATCTTTGTTGAATATCATCTTCTAAGAAAAGTATTTTTTGATCTTCATCTTTAATACACTTCACTTGAACTAAATCCTTACTACTCCTATCTCTTTGTTTGGCTAACTTATACATATATCTTTGTCCCTTTTTAGTATCTAATCTATTATATAAATCACTAAAAGCTAATGTCTTTGCATCGCATATTGAAGAAGCATGAAATGGATAAAGCCAAACTAATTAATACTCCCATGACCTCCAGTGTTCAGTTGGATAAGAATCCAAATGGAAAATCTGTTGATCAAAAGAAGTATAGAGGGATGATTGGTTCTCTACTTTACTTGACTGCTAGCTGACCTCATATAATGTTTAGTATTTTTCTTTATGCTATATTTCAAGCTAATCCTAAGAAATCTCACCTGACTGTAGTTAAGAGAATTCTTAGATATCCTTAGGGACCTAAAACTTAGGAATCTGTTATCCTAGGCACAAAACTTCTTTTGAGATTATTGGATATTATGATTCTAATTTTGCAGGATGTAAGATGGATAGTAAAGCACTTATGAAACTTGCTAATTTATAGGACAATCTTTAGTCTCCTAGTCTAGTAGAAAGAAAAACTCTGTTGCACTTTTCACTATTGAAGCTGAGTACATTGCTTTAGAAAGTTATGTGGCCTAAGTCCTTTGGTTGAAATAGCAGGTACTAGATTTAGGATTACCTGTAGGCATAATCTTAATTCTTTGTGACAACACTAGTTCCATCTGTATTTCTAAGAATCGTGTATAACATTCAAGGACTAAGCATATTGACATAAGGCATCACTTTATTAGAGACCATGTGACCAAGGGACACATTAAGTTACACCATGTGGCAACTAAGAATCAACTAGCTAACATCTTTACTAAACCACTGGCCTTCGACACTTTCGGCACTTTAAGGACCAAATTAGTTGTGATTTACATAAATGCATGAACTTGGTTCCTACTGATTTCTGATATGTTGTTTATTTTTCACTTATGTTGTTTTATTTTTGTAGCTTTTTCTTTATTTATTTTATTATTATTTTTGTTTTTGTTGTTTTATTTTTTCATATGCTTTAAATTTTTTTTCTTTCTAATCATCATTGAATTGATATTTTATGCCTTATTTTTATTTTTGAAAATTGTAGTCAATATTTCACATCTCTTAATCTATTAAAGGGTGAAAACACCATTGATTTTGTTTCTTTCTCTAACCAATTTTAGTGGTGTAATTTTCTTTTTGAAGTAAAAGTTTATCTCAAATTAATAACTGAACTTTGCAATTGAAATCTTTTCTACCTTGCTACAGTAATCTAGCTTATATTTATAATGATCAAAGTCTTTATGTTACTTCAAGATTTCTCGTTATTCTGTCATTGCATTTCTCATATGTTTTTTATTCTGGTTTGTTAGTTTGTTCTTCCCTATATTAGAGAGTGAGTTGTTTTCTCTAATATCTAGAAAATATACTCACAACTAAGAATATTTAAGAATTTTTGATAGAGAATCTAACTTGCAAAAAAAAAAAAAGTGGCTAATGATGCTAAAAATAAAAGATATGCAATGACGCCAAATTAAAAAATATACAAAAAATGTATAAAAAATTAAAAGGTGCGCAAAGTGCGTCATTCAATGGATAAGAGGCATTAAAAGAGCATACCGAAAACTAGCTCTCTTCTTTTTTCAAACTTTTAAATCTTAGAAAAATTCATGTTTCACTTGGGTTTTTCAAATGCTTGATTTCAAATTTCGCGATTATGAAAAATTACTTTGATACGTTATTCTATAAGATATTTTTTTGAAACCAAGTCTTAAACGGATCTCCGTTTCTTATCTAATTGGTTTTTTATGAGTGAGGTCTTTTGTTTTTGAACCTTAGTTGTTCCCGGATGATCATATATTGGACAGCTTCTATTCAAAGCGATGTTCTGGATAATTTTCCCAGATTTTAACTAATCGTCCAGGACGATCGTAAGATCGGCCTAGACGATCAAGCTATTTTTTAATCGTTCAGCCATCCTTTCAATACAATTATATGGATGATATTCCATGATTTGAATTGATTGTACATGATGATATTATATCGTACAGGATGATATGAACGAATTTCTTCTGATCGTCCCAGATCTTCCTGGCTGATTGAGCTTAATTTGCACTGATCGTTCGACAAGTTGTACTTAATGAGCTATTCTGAAGCTCTTCTATTTAAGATCTCTTATTCTACCCTTTAGAACATCTTTTGCTACTGTCTTGACCTGAGAGAGCCAAGAGGAGAGGGAGAGAAAGGGAGAGAGAGAGAGAGAGAGAGGAACTTGTGAGGTGGAGTTTGTGAGGGTTTCAAAAAGGTTGCTCCAAGCAATGTTCCAAGTCATCTTCTCCGATTATCGTCCCTTGTCCTTAGGGGTTCAAGGGAGGTATATTTCAGTAATTGATCAAGGTTCTCTGCCTACTTAATGAGGAAGCAAAGGAGTCGGGTTCTCTGCCTCACTAGTGTTGGTGGAAAGGAGGTTTTGTAAAGGCTTCTCCGCCTTACTATGGGAGCAAAATGAGTGTCACTAAGTTTAGTGCAATACCCGGAGGGCACCATCGGGAGTGAATGTAGGTCGAGTTGACCGAACCACTATACATCTTTGTGTTTGTTCTTACTACTTTTTCCTCATTTAATTTTGCACTTTTTTATTTTTTTATGGTGAATTTGTATTTGAGTTTTGTGATTTTGATTTAAAGATTTTTTAAAATACTAATTCATTCCCCCCTCTTGATTAGCCTTGAGCTAGTTCATATGGGCTTAATATCCTCAATGAACTTTCACTCTATTCCTAACTCTTGACATAATGATTTAAATCTTTCATTTTGAAACTCTCCACCATGACCACTATGTATTGTTGAGATTTCACATCCTAATTTTGATTGAATCCATGTAGAGAAAGTCTTAAATTTCTCAAATGACTCATTCTTGTGTGATAGGAGTTTTACCCAAGTGAATCTAGTTTAGTTGTCTACAATAACAAATCCATAAATTTTCCCACCTAGGCTAGCTGTGCTAACGAGTCCAAATAAGTCCAAGTGAAGGATTTCTTCTGACCTAGATGTGTTCACATCTTTGATTGAATGAAAGGATGATTTTATTTATTTTCCTAGTTAGAAAGCATCACATAGATAGTCCTTAGTGAATTCTAAGTAAGGATAGAAATTACTAGATGGACGAGGGGGGGGGGGGGGGTGAATTGTGAAAACTTTTTGACAATAGTTAAAACCTAAGCAAGAGTTCTAATATTTTTTATGTTTTAAAATTTTAACATGAAAATTTAAACAATTTTTTTCACAAATTTTCTCAAGCAAATATTGAAAGAAAAATAAAAGCACACAGTAATAAAAGACAATAAGAAAAATCACATAGAGATTTTTATAGTGGTTCGGTCAAACCATGACCTACGTCCACTCCCAGGAGTCCTCCGCTCCGGGTATTTCACTATAAGCAATAGCTCTCCTTTTGCCCCCCTTGGCAAGGCGGAGAAGTCCTTACAATACTCCCTTTCACCAACCCGGCGTGGCGGAGTGCCAAACTCTATTTTCACCCTCCTGGCGACGGTAGAGAACCTTCTCATTTTTCTCCCTCCTAGAGAAGGCAGAGTACCTCGAGGTCACAGATGTATAAGAGTCTTTCCCCTTGGAGATCCTCCCACAAATTCTTCGAGGGCCACAGGAGGAGCAAGATGCAGCAACTTCGGAGCAACCATGTGATCTCCCTCACACCTCTACTCCCTCACAATGCTCACCTTCTCCTTCCTCTCTCAAACCCTAAAGAACTTCTGAAGAGCTCTCTCCCTCGGAATCCCTCTCTAACCACGTTCTCCTCTTCTGATTCACACTCCAAAATATGACAAGTTGTACACATAAAACGGGCTCCAAAATCCCTGAGATTTCAAAAGTAGCCGTTACTATCGTACAGTTCGTTTCTAATCGTACAGTATGATATGTTTAAACAGACTTCGTCCTGGTACGAAGTAGTATGAACAGCTCAAAAACATTCGTACAGTATGATATTAAATCGTACGGTATGATCCACAACAATTCTGTTCGTACAGGACGATAGTCGGGACAATCAAACATCATCTCTGTTCATCGTATGGTATGATGTATGTTGTACAGTACGATGAGACAAAATCCAAGAGATCATTTAGGATGATCTTTGGGACGATTATAATTCGTCTCTATTCATCATATGGTACGAACTGGTTTGTACAGTACGATGATCAAATTATAATTAAGCCTGGATTTATTGCACTAATCATAGGTTAAATTAAGTAAGTATTTAAAATAAATCATACAGTACGAACGTGTTTGTATAGTACGAGCGACACAAAATAACTTACTTAAGTTAAAATAATGGCTAAGGTTTTGGATCTGAACATATCGTACAGTACGATTATATTCGTATGGTATGATCTATTCACAGAATTGTCCTACAAAGCTCTGATCATACGGTAGGAAATAATATCATACAGTACGATCTACAGAGAAAGAAAAACTCTAAATTTTTCATTTAAAAACACTCCCCCATGTGTGTGTGCATGGTTGCTCATACTTTTATGCATTTTGAGGCCAGACTCAAGAAAATAAAAATGAAATAAATAATAAAATACATTGTAGACTCATACTCATAATCTATCCATTCTTGAGTCTTCCTGTCGTCCTGAGTTACTTTTGATCTTTCCTTAAATGTTAGTACTCATGGACAATAGCAAATAATATTCAATGAATCTCAAGATAATTAAAACGATATTATTTGTCATCATCAAAATCTCAAACTCGGGGTCTCGTGGTCATGAGTTGCAACAATCTCTCCCTTTTTGATGATGTCAAATAATGTTTGTTTTAAGCAAGTGTTAAAGGCATTTTTTTAATTTTATTTAAACATAAGAACAAGAAAAAATGAAATAAAAGAAAATGCAGTATGAAAGAAAAAAAAACTTGCATTTAACCATAGAAACGAAATACAACAACCTTCTCCCCCTTTTGACAGCACCAAAAAGAGGAGCAAACACTAAAATAAAAAGAAGCTACAATACAAAGACAATCTAAAGTAGAGGATCCTGATCAAACGGTGGTGGAGGTGGGTTTGGTTGGAAGTACTGAAAGAGAGTGTCAAAGCGCTGATCAATAGCAGTAAAGCATTCTCATAACCATTGCATATCTATCTCATATTGCTGATGTTATTCTTGAATGTGAGTATCGAGACGAGTCTGAAGTTGGTCAAAGCGTTCGACCAAATCATCGTGTGCTGGTGCAGGTGCTCGAGGTGGTGCATGTCGACGTGGACGTGCTGGAGCTGCGGCTGGGGCATCTTCTCCTTCTTCTTCGTTAAATACAGTTTCTTCTGGCTCGTGTCCCCGATGGAAAAGAGCACGGAAAGAGGCATCCGTATAAAAATAGGAATATTGTTGGGTTCACTAGGATAGGTCAATTGATATTTATTTTGGAGAATATATCCTATAAGGTGACCAAGAGTTATATTTTCTTTTCGGCGAGTGGTACTGGGAAAAGGAGGTCAAAACGTATAGTACGATGAATATCGTACATTACGATCAGAGGAATATCGATCGTCCCGAGGAATACAGTACGACTTTTGACCAAACGTATCGTAATGTATGAACAGGTGTATTGTACAGTTCAAATTGCATTAATATCATACCGAACGCCTTTATTTCATTCTTATCCATTGGCTGAGGTGGATCGTACAGTACGACCGGCAATAATAACATACCAGAACGCTTAAATTTGTCCCAATCCGTTTGATGACGTGGCACGTACAGTACGAAGAGGAGATATCGTATAGTACGATGACCAATAATGTATCATACAGTACACTGTGAGTCGTACAGTATGATCAACATAGGCGAAATTTTCTGTTTAGGTGTGTTCCGTGTAGATTATAGTATACCATATAGTATGATATATATATCGTACAATACAATATACAGAGTCAGGGTTTAGTGCTTTTTGTGTAGTGAGTGTGTGATGATCAGGAGCAGCCTTTTTTTTTTTATTATTTTAATTTTTTTTATGCAGTTATATCTATGACACCTAATCTTGTCCTCATGGTGCTAAAGGTGTCGAAAGCTAGAGGTTTTGTGAATATGTCAGCTAATTGATCTCATGTAGAGATATGATGCAATTCTATATCTCCTTTAGCAACGTGATGTCTAATGAAATGGTGTCTAATGTCTATGTGTTTTGTTCGAGAGTGCTGAATTGGGTTCTTAGAGATGCAAATTGCGCTTGAGTTGTCACACATGATTGAAATGGTTCCTATAGGTAGGCCAAGATCAAGAATTTATTATTTTAACCATAGTACTTGTGCAACACAACTTCCTACTGCAATATATTCTGCCTCGGTTATAGAAAGTGCTACTGAGTTTTGCTTCCTACTAGACCAAAAAACTAATGATTTTTTTATGAATTGGCAGGTACCAGAGGTGATTTTTCTATCTATCATACATTCTGCAAAGTCAGAATCTAAGTACCCTAAGATTTCAAAGGAAGTGCTGTGCCTAGGATACCAAATTCCTAAGTTTGGGGTGCCTAGTAGATATCTAAGAATACTCTTGACAGCAGTTAAGTGAGACTCTTTAGGATCAGCTTGAAAACGGGCACAGAGGCACACACTAAACATTATGTCTGGTCTACTAGCAGTCAGGTAAAGAAGGGACCCAATCATTCCTCTATATTTCTTCTGATTTACTGATTTTCCATTAGGATCTTTGTCTAATTGAATTGTTGAGCTCATTGGAGTGTTCATGGGTTTAGCATTATCCATTTCATATTTTTTCAAGATATCCTTAATGTACTTTGTTTGGCTATGAATGTTGCAGATCTATGGTTTATGATTTTGATGATAGCAAACATTCATTATTTCTCTACGATTGCCTTATGTGCTAACATTTCAGGTCCACTCGATCAGATTGCAATATGGAACCAGCTCAAGATTGGGTAGACTAGATCTATGTCAGTTTGTAATTTTTTTCCTTTCTTGAGTCTGTTGTATTTGGTGTGGCTATAACTTGGTAGAAATTCTCTTGTTCCCTATATGATTTTTGTTTTTAGTAATATTGTCCAGGACGATATTAATATTGGTCTGTACGATCTGTCCAAAATCAGGAACCCTAATTAGGGCATCCTCATTAAGGCAGCCGTCAACAGATCGGCCTGGACGATACTTGTATTGGCCAGGACGATAATCTCAATTCAGAAAGGATCAGCCGCCATAATCAGTTTAGGAATTCTTTGTTTTAGAAAATCGGCCAGGACGATATTATTGTCGTCCAGGACGATCTAACTCAATCATGCCTAAATTGATCTGGTATCTTTGGAAAGCATTAATGGTTGATTGATACGATCACATCGTTCGGGATGATCGAATGATCGGCCAGGACGATGGCCTGGATGATTTACATCGGACAGCTTGTTTTCTGGGCAATGATCAGGACGATTGAAATCGGTTTTAAACTAATCGGCCAGGATGATCGTGAGATCGGCCTGGACAATTTAACCAATTTTCTTCTGATCGTCTCAAATCGTCCCGGGCTAATGAGCTTAATTTGTACTGATTGGTCAGGACGATATGCATATTGTCCTGGACGATAATGTCGGCAACTTGCATTAATGAGCTCATTTTGAGAGCTTCTATTTAAGCTTTGGCATGGCACTTTGTAAGCGTCTTTGAAAGCCATTGGAGCTTCGTTCTTGTGGGGGAGACTTGAAGAGAGAGCTTGAAAGGGAGAGAGGAAAGGGTGGAGTTTGAGAGAGGGAGAAGATTCTGTGAGGGGGGACTCAAGGGAGTGTGGAGGGGGTTCCACACAGTTGCTCCGGCGAACTCGCACCTTAGTACCATCGAATTCAAGTCTTGTCTTGAGGTAAGTTCACCAAAGAAGAAGTCTCTTTGGTGTCAAAGGTCCCGGCAACTCCGCCGCACCGGGAGAGGTGGAAGTGATTTTGTAAGGGCTTCTCCGCCTAGCTGTGAGGGCTAAAGGAGAGACACTTGTGTTAGTGCAATACTTGGAGGGTGCCTCCAAGGAGTGGACGTAGGTCAAGGTTTGACCGAACCACTATAAATTTGGTGTGTTCTTTTCTTATTATTGCTTCCGCATTTTAATTTCCGAACTTGGTTTTCCTTGTGGTGATTTGGTTTGTGATTTTATTTCTTTGTTTAAAGAATCCTTTTTATTATCCAATTCACCTCTCTTTGTTAGCTTTGGGACTAAGTTTATAGGGCTTAACATCCTAGCAAACTTTCAAGTGGTATCAGAGCACTTTCTAGTGTCATCTGAGCACTTTCAAGTGGTATCAGAGCGGTTTTCATAAAATAAGTTTTTAAAAGCTTTTGAATTTTGATCCACAGCTAATCGTACTTTTGCGGAAGGATATTCAATCACTAGACCACCATTGTTTGAAAATATTATATTTGATTTTTGAAAAATTCGCATGTCTACTTTTTTGCAATCGATTATGTGGCATATGATTTTAACTGGTTATTCATCACCATCACGTATTGTTAATGGAATTAAAATTGATATTCCTTTTAATCAATGGAATAGAGATGAACGAATGGATGCTCAATTAAATGCAAAGTCTTTAAATTGTCTTTTCTGTGCTTTAAATTCTGATGATTTTAAGTTAATATCCACGTGCACTACCGGTAAGGAAGTTTGGGATAAATTGCACACCATATACGAAGGCACTAGTGAAATCAAGCAATCCAAGTTGAATTTTTTAATGCATGATTTTGAAATGTTTTCTATGAAACCTTTATTCAAATTATTACATCATTGCATGCCTTAGGAAAAGATTTTTCAAATTTTGAAAAAGTTAACAAAATTCTTCGTTGTTTACTTGAAAAATTTGATGCTAAAGTTGTTGCTATTTGTGAATCAAAAGATTTGAATGATTATTCTATTGATAATTTGATTGGCTCACTCATTGCCTACGAGCAAGGGTTGGGTCAAAGACTTTTGGATGCAGGTGAAACGATCATTCTAAAAGCCGAAGATACGGAAAGAGGAAGCTTAGTTGGTGACGATAGCAATGAATTGTCAAGCAAAACACAAAGCTCACCAATGCATAAGCAAAAGTGGAAGAAAAGTAAAAGTGGTAAGGATGTCCATATTTCTTCTGATGTTATTTGCTTTCGATGTAGGAAGTCTGGACATATGAAAAATTAGTGCCCTAATTTTAAAATTCTTCATACAAAAGAAAAGGGCAAGGCGAAGCAAAATTTAAACTGGAGAAATAATGAAAGACAAAAAATCTCATGGGCAGATCTGGTCTCTGAAGCATCGGACCAGGAGAGAGATAATGGTTAAGAGCCTTTCGTATTTTTTGTGTTGTGTTTTTGTGTTTTTTCTTTTTTTGTGTTTTTGTTTTTATGTTTTTTTCGTTTTGTGCTTTTTCATTTTTGTTCATTCCTTTTTGTCTTTGTGAAATTTTTTCTCTCATCAACACACACACTCACTTTTCTAAAAATTAAAAATATACTTCCTGATTTTTCTTGAAATCTTTGGTAAGTTGTGTTTGACTTCTCTAAAACAGTCAAAGGAAGGAAACTCATTTATTTTTAACTCTCAATCTCTATTTTCTAAAAGAGGTTATCCTACTTTTGATTTAAAATCTTTTTCATCTTTTAAATTGGTTTTTGAAACAAAATTTTTTATCTCCCAACATTTTATTTATCGCATAGGAATCTTTTGCAAGTTTTTGAATCTAAATCATAATTTTCTTAATCAAGCAATTCACATTGTCACTAAGATGGGTTTTCTTTTATTTTTAAAGATTTAAGAAAGGAAGCATATTCAAAAAAAAAAAATTGGCTAATGATGCCAAAAATAAAAGATGCGCAAAGTCGCCAAATTGAAAATATAGAATACACAAAGTGTATCAAAAGATGCGCTGTGCGCCAACCAATTGTCAAGAGGCATAAAATGATCCCACAAAGTTAATGCTTACCATTCTTGTACTTCTTGAAAAGCTTAAGAAAACCCTTGATACTTTCATTACTTGAGTTTGAAAATCTTGATTCTTGATTCAAAAAATTCGTGCATTGATCTTCTATTAGATATATTTTATGGAAGGAGTTTTTGAAAAATGATTGTTTCTTTCTCTAATTTATTTTATGATTTAGATATTGAATTAAAATATTTTTGAGCCTTTTTAAAGAACTTGAGTTGGGATTATCAAATTATGAATTTCTAACCTTTTTCTTGGTTATGCGTTGTAAATCCAATTCTACTAAGTTTTTGATTAAAACCAAGAGATAACTTTCTCATTTTAAGAATATTTGTTTTTCACTAGATCAGGAAATGTTTTTTGTCTTTTGGTCGTTTTGTTTTTGTTTGTGCCTCCTCTCTTTTTGATAATGTCAAAGGGGGAGAACGTATTGTTGAATTTTTGTACTATTATCGTATTTGTATCTTGTTTTCAAAAAATTAAAAATAACAAAAATATTTTCATCTCCCCTATTTTTAAAAGTGTTATTCTACTAAGGGGGAGATTAGGAGAAATTGTTTTCTTTTGAAAATTCAAATTGAAATATTTTGCCATCATAAAAAAGGGGGAGATTGTTGCGGATCTATGGTTTATGATTTTGATGATTGCAAACATTCATTATTTCTCTACGATTGCCTTATGTGCTAACATTTCAGGTCCACTCGATCAGACTGCAATCTGGAACCAGCTCAAGATTGGGTAGACTAGATCTATGTCAGTTTGTAATCTTTTTTCTTTCTTGAGTCTGTTGTATTTGGTGTGGCTATAACTTGGTAGAAATTCTCTTGTTCCCTATATGATTTCTATTTTTGGTAACATCGTCCAGGACGATATTAATATCGGCATGGACGATCTGTCCAAAATCAGAAACCCTAATTAGGGCATCCTCATTAAGACAGCCGTCAACAGATTGGCCTGGATGATACTTGTATCAGCCAGGACGATAATCTCAATTCAGAAAGAATCAGCCGCCATAATCAGTTTAGGAATTCTTTATTTTAGGAAATCGGCCAGGACGATATTATTGTCGTCCAGGACGATCTAACTCAATCATGCCTAAATTGATCTGGTATTTTTGGAAAGCATTAATGGTTGATTGATACGATCACATCGTTCGGGACGATCGAATGATCAGCCAAGACGATGGCCTGGATGATTTACATTGGACAGCTTGTATTCAGGGTGATGATCAGGACGATTGAAATCGGTTTTAAACTAATCGGCCAGGACGATCGTGAGATCGTCCTGGACGATGTAACCAATTTTCTTCTGATCGTCTCAAATTGTCCCGGGCTAATGAGCTTAATTTGTACTGATCGGCCAGGATGATATGCCTATCGTCCTGGACAATAATGCCGGCAACTTGCATTAATGAGCTTGTTTTGAGAGCTTCTATTTAAGATTTGGCATGGCACTTTGTAAGCGTCTTTGGCAGCCATTGGAGCTTCGTTCTTGTGGGGTAGACTTGAAGAGAGAGCTTGAAAGGGAGAGAGGAAAGGGTGGAGTTTGAGAGAGGGAGAAGATCCTGTGAGGGGGGACTCAAGGGAGTGTGGAGGGGGTTCCACACGGTTGCTCCGGCGAACTCGCACCTTAGTACCATCGGATTCAAGGCTTGTCTTGAGGTAAGTTCACCAAAGAAAAAGTCTCTTTGGTGTGAAAGGACCCGACAACTCCGCCGCACCGGGAGAGGTGGAAGTGATTTTGTAAGGGCTTCTCCGCCTAGCTGTGGGAACTAAAGGAGAGACACTTGTGTTAGTGCAATACTTGGAGGGTGCCTCCAAGGAGTGGACGTAGGTCAAGGTTTGACCGAACCACTATAAATCCGGTGTGTTCTTTTCTTATTATTGCTTCCGCATTTTAATTTCTGCACTTGGTTTTCCTTGTGGTGATTTGGTTTGTGATTTTATTTCTTTGTTTAAAGAATCCTTTTTATTATCCAATTCACCTCTCTTTGTTAGCTTTGGGACTAAGTTCATAGGGCTTAACATCCCAGCGAACTTTCAAGTGGTATCAGAGCACTTTCTAGTGTCATCTGTGCACTTTCAAAGAAAAGTTCCATTATCCATTTGTTTTACACTAAAGCCAAGAAAGTAATTAAGTTCTCCCATTATGCTCATTTCAAACTCATTTCTCATTTTTTTTGAAAATTCATCACATAACATTTTATCTGAAGATCCAAATAGAATGCCATCCATGTATATCTGAATAATGAGAATTTCTTCTTTGAACTTTTGTAAATAGAGTGTAGTATCTACACTACCCTTTTTAAATCCTCTATCAAATAAAAATGAGCTAAGTCTTTCATACCATTCTCTAGGTGCTTACTTTATTCCATACAGTGCCTTATTTAATTTGATTATATGGTTTGGAAATTGTGAACTTTCATATCCTGGGGGTTGCTCAACATAGACATCTTCCTTAATTACCCCATTCAGAAATGCACTCTTTACATCCATTTGATATAACTTAAAGTTCTTGAAGCAAGCAAAAGCTATGAGCACTCT
This sequence comes from Dendrobium huoshanense, assembly GCA_016618105.1. Classification (NCBI taxonomy): domain Eukaryota; kingdom Viridiplantae; phylum Streptophyta; class Magnoliopsida; order Asparagales; family Orchidaceae; genus Dendrobium; species Dendrobium huoshanense. The sequence continues at coordinate 5,872,145 of CM028349.1, read as the reverse complement.
TATGGCTTCTAGTCTAGCAACAAGGGCAAAGGTTTCTTCAAAGTCTATTCCCTCAATTTGGTTGTACCCCTTAGCTACTAGTCTGGCTTTATTCCTTATTATTATTCCTGAATCATTCACCTTATTCTTGAAGACCCATTTTGTTCCAACAACACTTTATTCTTTAGGTCTCTTGACTAACTCCCAAACATCATTCCTAGTGAATTGGTTCAGCTCTTGTTGCTTTGCTAGAATCCAAAATTCATCTCCTAAGGCTTGATCTATATTTGTAGGTTCTATTATAGAGATGAATGCTGAATGACTAACCTCCTTCCTAAGTCCTTGCCTAGTTCTTACACCTTCTGAAGGGTCTCCTAAAATTAACTCTTTAGGATGACTAGAGGAATATCTCCATTCTCTAGGCAAATCTTCCTAAGGTTTGACCCTTTCTCCTAAGGTCATAATTTTTATTCCTTGAATTGCCTCTATTTCATCATCTTCAATTTTAGATTCAGAGGGCTTATCTGATTCTTCAAATACCACATGGGTGGACTCTTCTACTACTAGGGTTCTCTTATTAAAGATTCTATAGGCTTTACCTACAGAAGAATCACCTAAGAAGACACCCTCATCAGACTTGGGATCAAATTTTCCTAAGGGATGTTTACCATTATTCAAGATGAAGCACTTGCACCCAAAGACATGAAAGTGTGAAAGGTTTGGTGTCCTACCCATAAGGAGTTCATACGGAGTTTTGTTCAGCTTAGATCTAATATTCACCCTATTTAAAACATAACATGCTGTGTTGACTGCTTCTGCCCAAAAGTATCTAGGAAGGGTGTACTACGCTAACATTGCCCTAGCTGCTTCTACCAAGGTTCTATTCTTCCTTTATGCTATACCATTTTGTAGTGGTGTTCTAGGGGCTGAGAAATTGTGTTCTATTCCTAGCTCTTGACAGAATGATTCAAATATATCATTTTGAAATTCTCCACTATGATCGCTATGAATTATTGAGATTTCACCACCCAATTTCCGTTGAATCCATGTGGAGAAAACCTTAAATTCCTCAAAAGACTTATTTTTATGTGCTAAGAATCTTACCCAAGTGAATCTAGTGAAGTCATCTACAATCACAAATCCATAATTTTTTCCACCTAGGCTGGCTGTACTAACGGGTCCAAATAAGTCCATGTGTAGGATTTCTAGTGGCCTAGCGGTGATCACATCCATAATAGAATGAAAAGATTATTTGACTTGTTTTCCTAGTTGGCAAGTATCACATAAATGATCCTTTATGAAATCTAACTTAGGTACGCCTCTAACTAAGTTCTTCTGAGTGATGTTTCTAAGAGTTTTCATACTAGCATGACATAGTCTCCTATGCCATAGCCATGAGTCATCAACTATTGTTTTCAAACAAAATGAATTTGAGCTATCAATGCAATCAAGGTCTAACATGTAAACATTGTTCATTCATTTTCCTTCTAAAATTAGTTTATCAAATAAACTAATCAGGCATTTATTAGATAGAAATTTAACATCAAAACCTTTGTCACACAGTTGACTAATGCTAAGTAAATTATGTTTCAAACCATAAACTAGTAAGACATTTTCAATTAAAAAAATTTTAGCATTACCAACAATACCTGAGCCTATCACTTTTCTGGTAGTGTTGTCTCCCAACGTTACTTTGCCTCCAGTTTTGGTCTTCAGTAGGATGAACTTCTTCATATCTCCAGTCATGTGTTGCGAGCAGCCACTATCCAGGTACCACATGCTCTCCTTAGCTGGTTGGCTTTTTAAATTGGAGCAATCGGCTCGAAGGTGACCTGGCTTCTTGCATTCAAAACAGATTGTATCAGATGAAACCTTATTGGTCCTTGAGCTCTTACCTTTATTCCAGCTGTTCTGATGACGCTTCTGTTTTCTCTTCAGAAAATTTTTGAACTGTCGGGTCATCAGTGTTATCTCATCCTCTTCCTCCCCTACAGAGCTTTCACTTTCTAAGTTGCTTGCTTTTAATGCCACCGTTCGCTCCTTCTTTTCACCTGCATCACTTTGTCTTTGACTCACTCCTTACTCGTATGCAATGCGTGACCCAAGGAGATTATTAATATAGTAAACATCAAGGTCTTTAGATTTAGTGATAGCAGTTATCTTTGCATCATAGGAAATTGGTAAGCATCTAAGAATTTTATTTACTTTCTCAGAATTTGAAATCTCTCTACCTAATACATGCAAGGATGTCACGATTTGGGTGAACCTAGTGTACATGTCAGATATTGTTTTGCTAGGTTTCATGCGGAAGAGTTCATAATCGTGCAGTAAAATATTAGACTTTTTTACTTCATTTGTTCCTTCGTATGTAATGCACAGTCTATCCCAAATCTCCTTACCAGTGGCACATATAGATACTTTCATATAATCCTCAGACTTCAATGCACAGAAAAAACAATTTAGGCATTTAGCATTCAATTGGGCTAATTCTATATCCTCATTGCTCCATTCATTAAAAGGTACAGAAGTTTTCAATCCATTAAGAATTTTAAACGGTGCAACATATCCATCGTTCACTAACATCAACATGCGGTAATCAATAGATTGTAAAAAAGTAGTCATTCTAATTTTCTAGAAATCAAATGGAATGTTATCAAAAAGAGGTGGACGGGTTATTGAATAACCCTCCGCAGTATTGTGATTACCAAAATGTGACATGATCATTTTTTCAAGGTTTTCTAAAACACTATTTTTGAAAACTAGCTCTGATACCAATTGATATTACTAGATGGACAAGAGGGGGGTGAATTATGATAACTTTTTTTACAATAGTTAAATCCTAAGCAGGAGTTCTAATATTTTTGATGTTTTAATATTTTAACATGAAAATTTAAACAATCTTTTTCACAAATTTTCTCAAGCAAATATTGAAAGAAAAATAAAAGCACGCAGTAATGAAAGACAATAAGAAAAATCACACCGAGATTTTTATAGTGGTTCGGTCAAACCATGACCTACGTCCACTCCCCGGAGTCCTCCACTTCGGGTATTTCACTACAAGTAATAACTCTCCTTTTGCCCCCCTTGGCAAGGCGGAGAAGCCCTTACAATACTCCCTTTCACCAACCCGGCGTGGCAGAGTGCCAAACTCTATTTTCACCCTCCTGGCAACGGCAGAGAACCTTCTCATTTTTCTCCCTCCTGGAGAAGGCAGAGTACCTCAAGGTCATGGATGTAGAAGTGCCTTTCCCCTTGGAGATCCTCCCATAAATTCTTCTAGGGCCACAGGAGGAGCAAGATGCAGTAAGTTTGGAGCAACCGTGTGATCTCCCTCACACCTCTTCTCCCTCACAATGCTCACCTTCTCCTTCCTCTCTCAAACCCTAAAAAACTTCTCAAGAGCTCTCTCCCTCGAAATCCCTCTCTAACCACGTTCTCCTCTTCTGTTTCACACTCCAAAATATGACAAGTTTTACACATAAAACGAGCTCCAAAATCCCTAAGATTTCAAAAGTAGCCGTTACTATCGTACATTACGATTTCTAATGGTACAGTACGATATGTATAAACAAACTTTGTCTGGTACGAAGTAGTACGAATAGTTTAAAAACATTTATACAGTACGATATTAAATCATACGGCACGATCCACAACAATTTTGTTAATACAGGACATTAGTCGGGACAATCAAACATCGTCTCTGTTCATCGTATGGTACGATGTACGTCATACAGTACGATGAGACAAAATCCAAGAGATCATCCAGGACGATCTTTGGGAGGATTATAATTCATCTCTATTCATCATATGGTACGAACTGGTTTGTACAGTACGATGTTTAAATTATAATTAAGCCCGGATTTATTACACTAATCACAGGTTAAATTAAGTAAGTATTTAAAATAAATTGTACAGTACGAACGTGTTCGTACAATACGAGCGGTGCAAAATAACTTACTTAAGTTAAAATAATGGCTAGGGTTTTGGATCTGAACATATCGTACAGTACGATTATATTCGTACGGTACGATCTATTCATAGAATCATCCTACAAAGCTCTGATCGTACGGTACGAAATAATATCATACAGTACAATCTACAAAGAAAGAAAAACTCTAAATTTTTCATTTAAAAACACTCTCCCCCTGTGTGTGTGAATGGTTGCTCAGACTTTTATGCATTTTATAGCCAGACTCAAGAAAATAAAAATAAAATAAATAATAAAATACATTGCAGACTCATACTCCTAATCTACCCATTCTTGAGTCTTCCTGTCGTCCTGAGTTGCTTTTGATCTTTCCTGAAATGTTAGTACTCATGGACAATAACAAATAATATTCAATGAATCTCAAGATAATTCAAACGACATTATTTGTCATCATCAAAATCTAAAACTTGGGGTCTCGGGGTCATGAGTTGCTACAAGGCACGCTTCTAATTAGGTTTTTCTGAGTGATATTTTTGAGTGTTTTCATACTAGCATGGCATACTCTCCTATGCCATAGCCATGAGTCATCTATTATTATTTTTATACAAAGTGAATTTGAATTTTCAATTCAATCAAGATCTAACATGTAAACATTATTCATATGTTTTACTTCTAAAATAAGTTTGTCATTTAAACTAATCACGCATTTATAGAAGGAAATTTTATGACAAAACCTTTATCACATAATTGACTAATGCTTAATAAGTTATGCTTTAAACCATAAACTAATAAAACATTATTGATTAGAAAATTCTTAGCATTTCCAACCATATCTGAACCCGTGACTTTTCTATTCTGTTGTCTCCAAACGTTACTTTGCCTCGGTCCTGATCTCTAGTATAATGAACTTCTTCATGTATGCAGTCATATGTCGCGAGCAGCCACGGTCCAAGTACCACATGATCTCACTAGGTCTTTTGTGAGAGCACCTCTACAAAGTCATTCAAGGGTTAGATTTAGGAACCCAAGTGAGTTTGGGTTCCTCCTTATGCTTGTATGAGTGAGATGTATACATGCTATGCTGTGATGAATGCATTTTAGGTCTCTATACTAGGTATGTCCTATGGTGAATCATGCATATACCAGCTATGTGATAGCATTCCATAAGAGAAGCAACTAATATCAGGAAATAGGTTCACTAACCTATGTGGGTGGTGATGCTTCTTCGTAAGTTTGAATAATTCATGCTGTTGTAATGGATTGCAAAATTCTTCAAGTGAAGGTGGATGTTTATTTTCATTCAAAGCTTTTATCTTGACTTGTAAGTAATCATTTGCATGTTTAAGATTTGCAATTTCAAATTTCAAACAATGTTCATTGCTATCTATCTCCCATGCCAGTTCCTCTAATCCTTTATACTTCATTTCTAATTCAATATGCGAGGTTTTCAAGGATTCGTGTGCATCATTTAATTTAGTATGCTTCTTATTTAATGCATCATACTCATCAAACAGGGACATATGATCTCTATCTAAATCAGAATTTTCTTTAACTAGGTTAGCATGCTCAGTTTGTAAAGTACTAAACTGAATATTAAGACTAGCATGCATTTTCTTTAACTTTCTATACAAATCATAGATTTTTTCAGAAATAACCAATAAATCTTCATATGAAAATTGCCATACCTTGTCTTGATCTGATTGATCAAGATTATCGTTAGTCATTAGACATAAATTTGTTACCTCCTCCTCTGCTTCTTCTTCTGATGATTCTGAGACAGAGTCGACCCAAAATGCCTTTTATGTCTTCATCTTCCCTTTCTTATATTTTGCTTTTTCCTCTCCTCTTTCCTTAGTTTGTTGACTCTTTAAGTTGGGACAATTAGCTCGGAGGTGACCTGGTTTCTTGCACTTAAAAAAAATCATGTCAGATGAAACTTTAGTAGTTCTTGAGCTTTTATATTTGTTTCAGTTATTTTGATGACGCCTTTTTTCTTTTTAGAAGTTTTTAAACTTCCAGGTCATGAAGGCTATATAATCTTCTTCCTCCATTATAAAACTTTCACTTTCCGAGTTGTTTGCTTTTAATACCACCGTTCGCTCCTTCTTTTCTCCTGCATCATTTTGTCTTTGACTCACTCCTTGCTCATACGCAATGAGTGACCCAAGCAAATTGTCATTAGAATAAATGTTTAGATCTTTGGATTCAGTAATTGCAATAATTTTAGCATCATAGAAACTCTGTAAGCATCTAAGAATCTTATTGAATTTCTTAGAATTAGAAATTTCTCTACCTAATTCATGCAAGGATGTCATAATTTGGGTGAACCTAGTGTACATGTCTGATATAGTTTCGCTAGGTTTCATATGGAAAAGTTTATAATCATGAAATAGAATATTAAGTCTAAACTTTTTAACCTCACTAGTTCCATCGTACGTGATGCATAGTCTATCTCGAATCTTCTTACTAATATCATAGGTAGATACTCTCATGTAGTCCTTAGATTTTAATGCTCAAAAGAAACAGTTTAAGCACTTCGTATTTAATTATGCTAGATCCCTATCCTCATTGCTCCATTCACTAAAAGGTACTTGAGTTTTTACGCCAGTCGAAAGTTTAAGTGGTGCAATGTAACCTTCTATAATCAACATCCACATATGATAGTCTTAGATTGTAAAAAAGTAGACATTCTAATTTTCCAGAAATCAAACAGAATATTGTCAAACTGTGGTGGACAAGTTATTGAATAAACCTCCGTAGTATTATAATAACCAAAATAAGCTATGATCATTTATTCAAGGTTTTCTAAAATACTAATTTTGAATCCTCGCTCTGATACCAATTAAAAGTACAAGATGCGCCAACAGGGGGGGGGGGGTGAAGTGGAAATTTATTGCAATAAAAAGACAATCCTAAACAGGAGTTCTATTTTTTTTTTTTTGTGTTTTTAAATTTTAAACAAGAAAATTAATTAATACGGAAGCGAATGCTTGAAATACAATTTGCAACAATTGGTTATGAAAAATTAACTTACTCAACAAAGAAATTCACTATGATTTTCACCAAGCAATTTTAACAAAAATAAAATGCAGTACGTAAATAAAGTGCAGTAAGGGAAAAATAAAACCAAAGAATTTATAGTGGTTCAGTCAATTTACCTACGTCCACTCCGGGAATTTCACTACTAAGCAGTAATTCTCCTTTTTCCCCCACAACAAGGCAGAGAAGCCTTTACAAACCTCACTTTCACCAACCTGATGTGGTGGAGTACCAAGCGCTTTGTCACCCTCCCGGTGATGGCAGCGAACCTTCTCATTTTTCTCCCTCTTGTAGAAAGTAGAGTACCTTAGAGGACATGGAAGTAGAAGAATCTCCCCCCTTAGAGAGCCTCCCATAAGATCTTCTCAGGCCATAGAAGGAGCAAAGTGCAGCAAGCTTGGAGCAACCATGTGATCTCCCTCACACTCCTCCCTCACAAAGCCTACCTTCTCCTTCCTCTTACAAACCCCAAAATCTTCTCAAGAGCTCTCTCCAAAGGAATCTCTCTCTAATCACGTTCCACTCTCACTAACTCTCTTCAAAAAAATATAAGTTTTTATATTTAAAATAGGCTCCAATAAACCCTAAAATTTTCAATTTAGCTGTGAAGATCGTATAATACGATCCAATTTCATACAAGACGATCAGTACAAAACAACATTCATCCAGGTACGAAGGATTACGAACAGGCAATATTTCCGTATAATATCATACAGTATAAAATAATATTATCCAGTACGATATGGAAAATCCTTCTATTTATATATGACAATTGTTGGGATGACAAAAAGTCGTCTTTGTACGTCATATGGTATGAACCACTTTGTATAGTATGATTAATTCAAAATTAAGGGATCATCTTGTACGATGTCAGAGACGAGTGAAAATAGCATCGGTTGATCGTACAGTACAAACGGTGTTGTACAGTACGATAACCAATCAAAAATTAATCCTTAATTTAAGCACTAATCTTGGGGTTAATTTAAGTAAGTATTAAAAATATCATACCATGTGATAGGATCGTCCAGTATGATCAGTTCAAAATTTATGAATTAAGAACTTACTTAAATTAGTCTAATGGATAGGGTTTTTGATTAGAAACACATCGTACAATACGATATCCTTCGTACAGTATTACTTATTTATGAATAGTCATTTGAGATAGATCAGATCGTATAATACGATTAAAACTCGTACAGTACGATCGATAGAGAAAAAAAAATTTCTTCATTTTAAAATCGTCTCCCCCTATATGTGTGCATGGTTGCTCAGTCTTGCATTCAATTTGTGGCTAGACTCAAAAAACTCTTTAAATTAGAGGGAACATATGATCATTCCTCTCACTCCTTAGCCAATTCCCTCACTCTCATCTGTCTTTGGTAAATTTCTAGCTCCAGCAAGCGCGGTCGTTTCATCCATGAAAGCTCGTCTTCCTCTCGCCATCCCAACGACCATTTCTTAACCACCAAAGATGAAGAGGCCTACCACAAATTTTATGCATGTAAAATTACCTCATCACAAATGTTGAATCAAGCGGCCTTAAATTTTGAGGTAATGAGCTTATTTGCCTCCACAATTCTGTAATTACTCCTTACCCTAGCCTTCATGTACAACTTCGAACTTCTATTTAAATTCCTGGCCAACCTAACCATAAATGTCAAAAACCTAACCTTCACTTCTTTTGTCTGCCAACAACATGTAGAAATCACTAAGGCAGACCTCGCCTAATACATTGTGTTGTCTATTGAAGGCCGTAGAGCTCATTCATTTTGTCACAAATGAATTCAACTGGAGTGCTTCAAATCTAGTCCTTAGGAATATCACTTTTTACCAACACCAGACTCTTGTTCAGTCACTTACCCAGAATACCAGAATTATTTAACATGTCCTTCGCACTTCAATCATACCCAAAGCTGACGACCGAATATGCATGATCCTAATCTTATCCGTTGTTACTTACCTTGTTATGTCAAACACCAAATTTGATGAGGCTAATTTGATCATTGATTATATCCTAAACATGACCTTAGTCTGCCTCCCTACCACCCATAGAAAATAAAATCTAGCCCTTGGCTACCTCATAGGTTATATTCTTCAAAAAAATATCAAATAACCTATCATGGTGAACCTGATAATTTATCCATTTTCTATACGGATGCCTCCTTTCATATTTTGTTTCATCAGGGGCAAGAGTTGGATGAACTATATTTTTATGAAGAAGAAGTAGAGGCTGCTCTAGCAAGAGCTCTAGTTCCACCAAGACAGCATGCACCATCCCGAGGACCTACACCGTCCTATCCTCACGATGACCTAGTTGAATGATTTGACCAACTACAAATCCGCCTGGATGCTAACATCCAAGAACAACATCAATAACATCACAAGGATATGCGATGGTTTGGAGAATGCTTTACTTCAATTGATCAACAATTCACATCCATCCACCTCTACTTTCAGCAACCTCCACCACCACCTCCACCTGATCAGGATCCTAATTTTTGATTTGTCTTTGCTTTGTGCTATTTTTCTTAGTGTTATTTTTACTCCTCTTTTAGGTGATGTTAAAAGGGGGAGAAATTTGTTGTGTGCCTTAGGTAGTATGTCTTATTTTTCCTGTTATTTTTAATTTCAATGAAATGCATTTTTTTCTCCTGTTTCTATTCATATAATGTTTTATTTTAATTAAAAAAATGAAAATGATAGATAAAAAACAAAACAAAAAATTCTTTGATAAATTCTTTAACAACAACATTATTTGACATCATCAAAAAGGGAGAGATTGATGTAGTCCATAACCCATAGTCTGAGATTTTGATGATGATAAATAATGTCTATTAAATTATTATTCATTGAAAATTTTTTATTTCCACTCTTGTTTGTGAGTATTAATATTTCACCGATATCTCAAGTTACTCAGTACAACAAGAAGACTTAAGACTGAGTAGAGTAGGAGTTGGAGTTTATAACATTATAAATTTTCATTTATTTCTATCTTTTTTTTCTTGAGTCCGGCCACAAATTATATGCAAGCCTGAGTAACCATAAACAAACACAGGGGGAGAGTGTTTTAAAATGAATAAAATACTTTTCCTCTGTCTATCATATTATACAAGTTTTAATCATATTGTACGATCGAAATTGGCTCAAACGCTATCTATAAATAAGTCGTACTATACGATGTGTTTCTAATAAAAAATCCTAGCCGACAGATTAATTTAAGTAAGTTCTTAAATCGTAAATTTTGAATTGATCATACTAGATGATCCTATTGTACGATATGATATTTTTGAATACTTACATAAATTAACCCCATGATTAGTGTGTAAATCAAGAATTAATTTCTGATTGGTGATCATATTGTACTACATCCTTTATATTATACGATCAATTGAAGTTGTTTGCAGTTGTCTCGGACATCGTACTGGATGATCCTTTTTTTTTGAACTAATCATATTGTACAAAGTGGTTAATACCATAAGACGCACAAAGATGGGTTTTCATCATCCCATCAATCATCCTATATAAACAGAAGGATTTTCCATATAGTACTGGATGATATTATTGTTGCAAATCTGACTTTATGGTATAGACTTTTGATGATAGAAAACATTCATGATTTTCTACGACTGCCTTGCCTACTAACTTTTAAGGTCCATAAGATTCGAATACAACTCAAGCCAGCTCAAGATTGGGTAGATTAAGGTTGAGTCAAGTCTGTAATTTTTTATTTCTTGAGTCAATTATAAAAGTGGTTCCTGATACTAAGTAACTTTGCACACACACACTTGAGGGTTTTTCTGTTGTTTTCTATTTTGAGTACATCAGCCTAGATGATATCCATATTGCTAGGATGATTATACTAAAAATAGAAACCCTAATTAGGGCATCTCATTAAGGCAACCATCATTAAGCCGATCGGCCTGGATAATACTTATATTGGCCAAGACGATAGGCTCAAATCAGAAAGAATTAGCCGCCATGATCTATTTAGGTATTCTTTATTTTTGGAAATCGGCAAAGATGGTATCGTATCAGCCTGGACAATGATATACAGTTATGCCTAAATTAATCAGATGATTAAGGAAAGCAATTAAGGCTGATGGCATGATCACATCATCCGTGATGATCGCGGGATCCGTCGGGATGATGGCGTGGATGTTTGATATCAGCCTACCTCTATTCAGGGCGATGTCTATGATGATTTGACTCAGAAATGAACAGATCAGCCAGGCCAATCTATTATTGGCATGTACGATATGACTAGAAATTACTCTAATCATCCCAAACCGACCGGGCTGATTGGGTGAAATTTGTGCTGATCGGCCAGGCCGACACCCCTATCAGCCTAGACGATAAAGTTGGTTTGTATAAAATTAAAGCTATTTTGAAGCTCTTTTATTTAAGATCTCTTACTCTACCCTTTGGGGTATCTTTTGCTGCTATCTAGACCTGATAAAGCCTAGAGGAGAGAGAGAGAGAGGGAGAGAAAGGGAGGATTTTGTGAGGGGGATTCATAATGGTTGCTCCAAGCATTGTTCCACTTCTTCTTCCACTAGAGTCTCTTTTCCTTGGAAGGGTTGGGAGAGATGAGCTTTAGCAATCGATCAAGGTTCTCTGCCTACTTCAGGAGGAAGCAAAAGGAGTTGGGTTCTCTGCCTTGCCGGGGTTGGCAAAAGGAGGTTTTGTAAGGGCTTCTCCACCTTACTGTGGGAGCAAAAGGAGAGTCACTTTTATAGTACAATACTCAGAGGGCACCTCCGGGGAGTGGTCGTAGGTCGAGTTGACCATACCAATATAAATCTTTGTGTTCTATTTATACTACTTCCACGTTTATTTATTTTTCTGCACTTTGATTTCTGTGGTGATTTTGGTTTAAATTTTGTGTCTTTGGTTTAAAAATTTTTTAAATTACCAATTCACACCCCCTCTTGGTTAGCCTCGGGCTAGTTCTTAAGGGCTTAATATCCCTAACAAACTTTCAATTATATCATACTATATGATATTATTCAGAAATATTGCCTGTTTGTAATCCTTCATACCAGGATGAAGGCTATTTTCTACTGATCGTACTTTACAATATTAGATTGTAATGTATGATCATAACGGCTAAATTGAATTTTTTAAGGTTTATTTGAGCCTGTTTAAATAAAAAAACTTATGTTTTGTGAAGAGAGTTAGTGAGAGAGGAACGTGATTAGAGAGGTATTCCTTAGGAGAGTGCTCTTGAGAATATTTTGGGGTTTGTGAGAGGAAAGAGAAGGTGGGCTATATGAGGGTGAAGGAGTTTGAGGGAGATCACATGGTTGCTCCTAGCTTGTTGTACTTTACTCCTCTTGTAGCCTGAGAAGATCTTATGGGAGGCTCTATAAGGGGGTAGATTCTTTTATGTCCGTGTCCTCTAAGGTACTCTGCCTTCTTCAGGAGGGAGCAAAATAAGAAGGTTTGCTATCGTCACTAGAAGGGTGACAAAGCTCTTGGCACTCTACCACACCGGAATGGTGAAAGTGAGGTTTGTAAAGGCTTCTCCTCTTTGTTGTGGAGGCAAAAGAAGAATTACTGTTTAGTTGTGAAATTTCCAAAGTGGATGATTCTAGGGAGTGGACATTGGTCAATCGACCGAACCACTATAAATTATGTAGTATGATTTTCTCCTTACTACACTTTATTTACGTACCGCATTTTATTTTCGTAAAAATTGCTTGGTGAAAATCATAGTGAATTTCTTTGTTGAGTAAGTAAGTTTTTCAAAACTAGTTATTGCAAATTGTGTTTCAATCATTCACTTTTGTATTGAATTAATTTTCTTTTTTTAAAATTAAAAACATAAAAAAATAGAACTCCTTTTTAGGATTATCTTTTTATTGCAACAAATTTTCAATTCACCCTCTTATTGGCGCATCTCGTACTTTCACGTTCCCTCAAAATGAAGTTAATCACATCATATCTGAAATTTTTTGAGCTATTCATACTGTACGAAGGTTGTTCATACAAAAGACTCACAGGTTACAAAATGGGTGTGTGCTAGTTCATCCTAAAAAAACTCACCATTTTTTGAACTATTCATACTGTACGAAAAAATGCTTCATATAGATGATTCACATAGTACGAAATGGGTGCAAACAAGTTTGTCCCAAATGAACTCATTTTTTTGTATTGTTTGTACTGTATGATATAAGCTCATAGAGACGATGCATAGATTATGAAATGGGTTAGTCCAGATTTGTACCAAATGAAGCATGTTTTGTTTTAAGTATTTATACTATATGCAATTTGTATAGACGACTGATAGAGTACAAAATGAGGTTCATAAAAGATCGTACTAGATGAATAAGTTTATTTTTGAATTGTTTATACAATACGATATTAATTCGTACAGACGATTGATAGATTACAAAATCAAGTTCGTACATGAATTTTTTAACTATTCATACAGATGATCATTGATCGTATCGTAACGTATGATCGTAGGTCGGTTGACGTATAATTTTTAGTTTTTTGGATAGTTTTTTTGGTCTTTAATATGTAAGAGTCCTAAAAGCTGACACTAATACTTTTTGTTATGATTTTCTCTTTAGAGTGGCCATTAAGTTTGAGTGTTTGGGAGAGATTATGAGAGTAAAGTTTGTGAGATCAAGTGAGGGGGAGTTATGAGGGATTCACAAGGTTTCCTAAAATGAAGATCTATTTTTATTATTCAAAAAATTTGCCCATTTTCTCTAGAGGCTTTTGAGAGAAGATATTCAACTTAGAGTCACAGTACTCTATCATCACTAGGAGGATGAGAAAGGATGTTGGTACGCTGCCATTACTAGGAGGGTGAGAAAGGAGATTGGAACTCTGCCATCACCAGGAGGGCTAGAAAGGATGTTTGTACTATGCCATCACCATGCGGGTGAGAAAGAATGCTGGTACTCTGACATCCCAAGAGGTTAAAAAAGGAAGATGATTCTCTAACGCACCGAGTTGGTGGAAGAGAGATTTTATAAGGGCTTCTCCATCTTTTTATGGGAGCAAAAGGACTGTTAGTTTGATTTAGTGTAATGCCTGAAGAAGGAGACTTTATAGAGTGGACGTAGCTCTAGTTGGACCGAACCAGTATAAAATTTGGTGTTCTTCTATTATTTTACTATATTTTTATTTTTTTATAGTTTTTATTATTGTGGTTGAAAAATACTTTGTGAAAATCTATTTCTATGAACCACCACATACTTCACGATCATTGAGTAAAATTACTTAAATCGATTTTATAAAATCCAAATGATTTTTTATACTACTAATTCACCCCCCTCTTTTTTTGCCTTGGGATAATTATATTAGATCTAACCACCTACTCAAACGTTTTAGAGAAGAGAAGAGAAGATAAGAGAAGGTAGAACAACTCCTAGGGCTTTTCACATCTACAACAAGCTTACAGGAGCTACAACATCGATAAGTGGGACTGGTGACCATAGAGTTGAGTAAAAGAGATAGGGGAAGGAGTGATAAGAAACATTCATTTATGTAGACTTACAAGTCTTTCATCATCATCATCAACTCCATCTTATTTGAAAAAATTAGGTAAACCCTAACAATATATCTCTAACATCATGATGAATAAAGAGATGCTAGAGAGAGAGTCTCCAAGATTTTAGAGAGAGAAAGCTTCATTTTTTTGAATTTCACAGATCCTCATTTCCCGATTTGTTTGAATGGTGGTGGAGGGTTGACGATCATCGGCTCCTAATTATCAAAATACCTCCATTTCCTACTCTACGAGGCTTCCTAATGATTTATATCATGGTGGATCCAAAAGTAGATGTGTTATAAATCTGGATGGCTTGATTAAACAATGGCCTTTATTCATCAATGAATGATGATTACCTCCTGTGCAAGAGGTTGTCTTGGTGATGGGTAAGGGAATTGGATCAATAGAATCCTTTTAGAAAAAGGTTTCAGTGGTTCCTTCCTCCTTGATTAAGAATTTACTATCTAGAATGGCAAATGACTTGGAAGCTTCATCATCCATTGGATTCAAATTGAAGGTTAGCATATGCTCTAATCTTTATGTTGCAAAAAGTATTATTGAAAAATAGTGCTTTTCAAAATTGAATTTAGATGTGATAATGCAAGATAAGGATTTGATAACTGATGAAGAAATGCATATGGTGAAGGGAATGATGGTATTACCAATTTCTTACAATAACATTTTTGGTTCAATAAATGAGTGGTATAAGAGCCATCATATTAAAGTGAATTATATGAATCAAGATAATGTAGAAGTTGTAGATGCAAATGTGGTTAAATTGGATATGGATAAGGTATATGAGAATGTTAAATTACTTCAAAAATCTCTTATGGTGAAAGTGTTTGAGAGAGAAATTCCATTTTGTCTTTGTAGCAATGAATTAAGGAGACAATGGAATAGATATAGTTCTTTTCATGTTACCTCATTGGGTCTAGATTAGAGTTTGTGTTCATTTCAATCTTCTAAAATCATGGAAGAAGTACTGAGTGGAGGTCCTTGGTTTGTGGGAGGGCATATTATAGGGATGGATAAATGGACACCTCAATTCTCTCCAACGTCATTAAAAGGGTTATCCTCACTAATTTGGATAAGATTGCCTCATCTGCCTTTATATTGTTGGGATGAGGTTAATGTTGCGGATCTGTTTTCATGGTTTATGATTTTGATGATAGCAAACACTCTTATTTCTCTACGACTGACTTATCTACTGACATTTCAGGTTCATAAGATCAGACTGCAATTTAGAATTAGCTCAAGATTAGGTAGACTAGGTCTGAGTCAGTTTGTACCCTTTTTCCCTTTCTTGAGTCCTTTGTAATTGTTGTAGTTCCTGAAGCTATGTAACTTTGCACAAAAGCACCTTGGAAGTTTTTCTGACTGTTCCCTAGAGTTTACTATTTTTGGTAACATCATCTAGGATGATATTTATATTGGCCTCGATGATCAGTTTAAAAGTAGAAACCCTAATTAGGGCATCCTCATTAAGGCAGCCATCATTAAGTCGATCGGCCTGGACGATACATGTATTCCCTGGGACGATAGGCTCAATTAAGAAAGAATCAGCCACCATGATCAGTTTATGTATACTTTATTTTAGGAAATTGGCCAGGACGATATCCACCTCATCCTGGACGATCTAACTCAATTATGCCTAAATTAATCTGGTATCTTTGGAAAGCATTAAAGGCTAATTGATTCAATCACATCATCCAGGACGATCGCAGGATCGACTGGGATGATGTCGTGGATGATTGACATCGGTTAGCTTTGATTCAGGGCAATAATCAAGAAGATTGTACTTGGTTTTAAACTAATTGGCTAGGACGATATCGCATTGGCCTGGAAGATGTAACCAATTTTCTTCTCATTATCCCAAATCATCCCAAGCTGATTGAGCTTAATTTATACTATTCGGCCAGGACAATATGACTATCATCCTGGACGATAAAGTCAGCAAGTTGCATTAATGAGCTCATTTTTAGATCTTATATTTAAGCTTTTGACAAGGCACTTTTATAAGTGTCTTTGACAGCCATTGTAGCTTCGTTCTTTTGGGGGAACTTGAAGAGAGAGCTTAAAAGGTAGTGAGGAACGAGTGAAGTCTGAGAGAGGGAGAAGATCCTGTGAGGGGGGACTCAAGGGAGTGTGGAGAGGGATTCCACACGGTTGCTCCGGTAGGCTTGCACCTTAATACCATCGGATTCAAGGCTTTTCTTGAGGGACATTCACCAAAGAAGAAGATCTCTTTGGTGTCAAAGGACCCGGCTACTCCGCCAAACCGGGGAAGGTGGAAGTGATTTTGTAAGGGTTTCTCCTCCTAGCTGTGGGGGCTAAAGGAGAGACACTTAGTTTAATGCAATACTTGGAGGGTGCCTCCAAGGAGTGGATGTAGGTCAAGGTTTGACTGAACCACTATAAATCTGGTGTGTTCTTTCCTTTATTACTTTCACATTTAATTTTTGCACTTTGGTTTTCATTGTGGTGAATCTTGATCTTGGTTTTAACATTGTGTTTGTTTTAAATGCTGATTAACCTATCTCTCTTAATTAGCCTTGGGCTGGTTCAAAGGGCTTAACCTCCCTAACGAACTTTATAGTGCCATCATAGCACTTTCAAGTGGTATCAGAGCGGGATTCATAAAAACCAAGTTTTAAAACTTTTTTAATTTTGATCCATGGCTAATTTTGGTAATCGTAATATTGCAGAAGGTTATTCAATCACCAAACCACCTTTGTTTGAAAATATTACATTTGATTTTTGGAAAATTTGCATGTCTACTTTCTTGCAATCGATTGATTTTTGTATGTGGCATATGATTTTAACTGATTATTCATTACCATCACGTGTTTTAGATGAAATTAAAACTGATATTCCTTTTAATTAATGAAATAGAGATGAATGAATCGATGCTCAATTGAATGCAAAATCTTTAAACTATTTTTTCTGTGCTTTAAATTTTGATGATTTTATGATGGTATTCACGTGCACTACTGGTAAGGAAATTTGGGATAAACTACACACCATATACGAAGCCACTAGTGAAATCAAGCAATCCAAGTTGAATATGTTAATGCATGATTATGAACTATTTTCCATGAAACCATAAGAAATGATCTTAGACATATATACTAGGTTTATTCAAATTATGACATCATTGCATGCTTTAGGAAAAGAACTTTCAAACTTTCAAAAAGTAAATAAAATTCTTTGTTATCTACTAGATAAGTTTGATGCAAAAGTTATTGCAATTTGTGAATCAAAAATTTTTAATGAATATTCTATTGATCATTTGATTGGCTCACTCATTGCCTATGAGCAAAGTTTGGGTTAAAGACTTTTGGATGCAGGTGAAACGATAGTGCTAAAAGCTGGAATTATGGAAAAATGTAGCTTAGTTGATGACGAAAGTAATCACTTGACAAGCAAATTAAAAAGCTTACCAAAGCATAAGCATCAACAAAAGTGGAGTAAAGGTAAAAATGGTAAGAATATTAATAATTCTTCAGACGTTATTTTCTTTGGATGTAGGAAGCCTAGACATATGAAAAATAAATGATCTAATTTGAGAATTCTTCCTACAAAAGAAAAGGATAAAGCAAAGCAAATTATAAACTGGGAAAATAATGAAAAGCAAAAAATTTCTTGGGAAGATCTTGCTTCTGAATCATCTGATCACGAGTAAGATGATGCTTAAACCTTTATTTGTATGTTTATGTTTGCATGTTTTGTTTATTCTTTTGTTTTTGTGATTTTCTTTTTTTATTTTTTCTTTTATTTTCTTTTTTATTAAATTTTTTATGTGTCTTTTTTGACCTAACACACACGTTCACCTTTCTAAAAATGAAAAACCTACCTCCTGGTTTTTCTTGAATTCTTATGAAGATTGTGTTTGACTTCTCTAAAAATAGTCAAAGGAAAGAAACTCTTGTTTTTTACTCTCAATCTCTATTTCTTAAAAGAGGTTATTCTACTTTTGATTTAAAATCTTTTTTCATATTTTAAATTAGTTTTTGAAACTAAATTTTGTATCTCCCTACATTTTATTTATCTCATAGGAAACGTTTTGCAAGTTGTTGAATCTAACTCATAATTTTCTTAATCGAGAAATTCGCATTGTCAATAGGATGAGTTTACTTTTATTTTTATGATTTCAGAAAGGTAGCATATTTAAAAAAAAGACCAATGATGCCAAAAATAATATATACGCAAAGATGCCAAATTAAAAAAAAAAAGAATACACAAAGTGTATAAAAAATCAAAAGATGCGCAGTGCGCCAACCAATTGTCAAGAGGCATAAAATGAGCCCACAAAATTTAATGCTTACCATTCTTGTACTTCTTAAAGCTTAAGAAAACTCTTGATACTTTTGATAGTTGATTTTGAAAATCTTGATTCCTAATTCAACAATTCGTGCATTAATCTTCTATCAGATATATCTTATGAACGGAGTTTTGGAAAATGACTGTTTCTTTCTCTAATTTATTCCTTAATTTATATATTGAATTAAAAAGTTTTTGAGCCTTTAAAAGAACTAGAGTTTAGATTATCAAATTCTAAATTTCTAACCTTTTCTGGGCAATGCGTTGTCAATACAATTCTACTAAGTTTTTTATTAAAGCCAAGAGATAACTTTCACATTTTAAGAATATTTGTTTTGTTCACTAGATCAGGGATCATTTTTTGTCTTTTAATCATTTTGTTCTTATTGTTTGTGCCCCTTCTCTTTTTGATGATGTCAAAGGGGGAGAACATATTATTGAATTTGTATCCGTTTCTTGTTATTTTTCTTTCAAAAAAAATTAAAAATAATAAAAAATTTTATCTCCCCTATTTTTAAAGTATTATTTTAGTGAGGGGTAGATTAGGAGAAAATATTTTCTTTCTTACAAATTCAAATAGCAATGTTTGCCATCAAAAAGGGGAAGATTGTTGCGGATCTATTTTTATGGTTTATTATTTTGATGATAGCAAACACTCTTATTTCTCTACAACTGCCTTATATACTGAAATTTCAGGTTTGCAAGATCAGACTGCAATTTTGAATCAGCTCAAGATTGGATAGACTAGGTTTGAGCAGTTTGTACCCTTTTTTCCTTTCTTGAGTCTTTTGTAATTGGTGTGACTCTTGAAGCTATGTAACTTTGCACACACACCTTGAAAGATTTTCTGACAGTTTTTTAGAGTTTACTATTTTTGGTAACATCGTCCGGGATGATATTTATATCGGCCTGGACGATCGGTTCAAAAATAGAAATTCTAATTAGGGCATCCTTATTAAGGCAGCCGTCATTAAGCCGATCGGCTTGGATGATACATGTATCAGCCAGGACGATAGGCTCAATTAAGAAAGAAATAGCCACCATGGTCAGTTTAGGTATTCTTTATTTTAGGAAATCGGCCAGGATGATATCCACCTCGTCCTAGACAATCTAACTCAATTATGCCAAAATTAATCTGGTATCTTTGGAAAGCATTAAAGCCTGATTGATTATAACACATCATCCGAGATGATTATCGGATCGGTCGAGATGATGTCGTGGATGATTGACATCGGCCAGCTTCGATTCAGGGTGATGATCAGGATGATTGTACTCGATTTCAAACTAATCGGCCAGGATGATATCGCATCGGCCTAGACGATGTAACCAATTTTCTTCTGATCGTCCCAAATCGTCTCGGGCTGATTGAGCTTAATTTGTACTGTTCGGCCAGGATGATATGGCTATCGGCCTGGACGATAAAGTCGACAAGTTACATTAATGAACTCGTTTTGAGATATTC
Source organism: Dendrobium huoshanense (assembly GCA_016618105.1). Lineage (NCBI taxonomy): Eukaryota > Viridiplantae > Streptophyta > Magnoliopsida > Asparagales > Orchidaceae > Dendrobium > Dendrobium huoshanense. The sequence goes on along the minus strand of CM028349.1, from coordinate 5,851,913 downwards.
TATCTAAGCTTTTGACAAGGCACTTTTATAAGTGTCTTTGGCAGCCATTGTAGCTTTGATCTTTTGGGGGAACTTGAAGAGAGAGCTTGAAAGGGAGTGAGGAACGGGTGAAGTCTGATAGAGGGAGAAGATCCTATGGGGGGGACTCAAGGGAGTGTGGAGGGGGATTCCACATGGTTGCTCCGGTAGGCTTGCACCTTAATACCGTTGGATTCATGGCTTGTCTTGAGGGAAGTTCGCCAAAGAAGAAGATATCTTTGATATCAAAGGACCCGGGTACTCTGCCGCACCGGGGAAGGTGGAAGTAATTTTGTAAGGGCTTCTCCGCCTAGCTGTGGGGGCTAAAGGAGAGACACTTAGTTTAGTGCAATACTTGGAGGGTGCCTCCAAGGAGTGGACGTAGGTCAAGGTTTGACTGAACTACTATAAATATGGTGTGTTCTTTCCTTTATTACTTCCGCACTGTAAATTTTAAGAAAAGTAAAAAAAGAAAGAAATTCTAAAATCAAAATTTTGTAGTTTAGCTTTCGGTTGGGAAACTTGAGAATAGTTCTTCTCATGCTCATATGGAATCATCTTATAAGTTTAATGTGCTATCTCATGGTTTTGAGATTGTAACTAGTAAGGAAGTGGAAAAAGGAAGTATTCATGTTTAAGTTGAGCATGTCAATTTGCATGCTATAGATACAAATATGGAAGGAATGGTTATAGAAGATATAATTCATGTTTTAGATTTGCAAAATTATTCTGATGTTGACCTAGTAGAAGACGAATAGAATTTTTCAAAAATCTGGAACATTGATGTTGAGGCAAAAGGCCTTGATGTGTCTTTCCATCAAGTAGAGCTCTTTGAGAATGAAGATGTAGAAGTTGTCAAAAGAAGGCAATTCTAGAGAAGATCTCGTTGGTGTGGTTGTTGAAGATATTTCTAAAAATGTTCCAGATTATGAAAATTTAATGTCTGTTGCGGCTGAATCTTTAATTGTTAAAGATAATGTGACTGATAAGGAATGCTTGATAAAGGATGGAAAATTCCATTTGACATCTAAATCTGTTCATCATAAAAAGAAATCAAATAAAGATTTGAATTCTTTTGGGCCAATCAAAGGCAGGCTTAGAGGTAGGAAATTGGGAATTCTTGGTGAAAGCGATGGTGGAACTTCAGCATTCAAATCGTAAATGAGATTATGGAGGGTGATGAAGGTAGGCATAAAAAAATGGAATAAAGTCTTGAAGGATATTGTATATCTTCGGACGGATGTGGTGAGTCATTCAAGTGATGGTGTATTCTTTAAAAGGGAGTTCTTACTTAATAGAACTATGGAGCATTTTGATTGGTGCATTGAAGAGCAAGGCGTGGTTTGTATGAAGATGGAGAAGTTTGTGAAGATCCGGTGTTCTTCAAAGCCTAAAGAATCGTTCTTACATGTTCTACTTCTTTATTTTATTAGTTGTTATTTTTATTTTTATTTAAGTTTTAAATTAGGCATTTGTGAGTATTTAAAAGATGGGGATAGAATAATGAAATTTAAGAATCTTTTTATTCTTCATTTCTTACTTAATCGGGAATTCTGGGATACTAATTAACCTTTTTGATTGTTTTATTTTTGTATCCCCTCCACCCCAATTGGTTTAAAATAAGGAGTAAAGGATCTTATTTTCTTTATGACATTTCATATCTTTCCAATATTCTTCTTTTGCTTGATTTTCTATTTAATAAGGCTTCTTTTAGCAATGTTTTGAAAGGACTGCCATTAGGTTATTTCAGTTTTTCTTTGTAATAACTTTATTTTCAATTAATGCATTTTGCATCTTCTAAAAAAATTAAAAAAAAAAACAATATATTTCAACCTTAATAATTTTGGAAGTAATATTAGGTGTTGTAAATTGAATTACCTATAAAATTAAATTGAATTTATGGTGTAAAATGCTAAGTTATAATTTTTTTTAATGGTTGTCATGTGGCTGGTTTAGAGTTGAGGTAATTGAAAGATTAGTGATTTGATGTAACTTATAATTTTTAAAATTTTATTTGAGTTAACAACTTTTGTGGTCCTCATAAATGTATTAAAATTACTATAATTTTGAAATTTTTATTTTAGGTGTAATCATAGAGTTTTTTTTATTATTATTATTAGATGCCATGTAAATTCATGATTTGAATATTCATGTATTACATATTCATGTATAAAAAATGAATACTAAGCTTATGATTTAGTCATAAAAGTTATTATTAATTTATAAAATTAATAAGAAGTTCATAGAAATACACTAAATTATATAGAGCAATAGCTCATGCTTATGATTCAAACTAATAATGTGTTTTATATCAGGTAGGTGGGAAGAAACCCAAGGAGGAGAGAGAAGCTCCACATTTCAAGGAAGGATTTGGAAAAGATTTTGAAGGTTCGGGTGCTAAGGAAAGGAGAAAGTAGAAGGTGGCCGGTCATCTATGGATGACCGGAACACCAACTCTACCGTATCTACCATGAATCCAATAATGTTGAATTCAAAAAGTAGACTCTCATTCAAACGCATCTCCCCTCTCAATTTTTTCGGATTTTAGAATCCTCTCTTGTTATCAAAGAGGGAGGTTTGTTGGCCAAAAATAAGCTTTTGTCGGATTTGAGTAAAGGAAAAGAGGTAATGTCATTTTATTTCTGGAGCAAATGACAAGGAAGCTTCTTATTCAAGGAGAAGTTTTGTTGATATCTTGAAGAATGACAATATTGACAAGAATAATGTTAATATCATTAATCCAATTACTTCTTCTAATATTGATAATTCTAATGTGTGGATCAAAAAACCACACATTAAAATTAATTGGATTAAAAATCTAGAACAGATGGAAGATCCAAATGTTGTTAAACTGGATTTGGATAAAGAAAGGTCTAATATTCAAGTTTTGAATAAATCTTTGGTTGTTAAAATTCTTGGGAAAGATGTTCCTTTCTCAAAATGTGCCATTGAATTAAGGAAACAATGGGAGAAATTTGGAAAATTTCATTTAACTTTGTTTGGCCAAGATTGGCTACTTTGCTCCTTTCAATCTCATGAAGCCATGGAAGAAGTTCTTAATGGTGGTCCATGGTTTGTCGGGGGTTACAATTGGGTTAGATAAGTGGTCTCCTAACTTTTCACCTCAATCATTGGAAGGTGTTTCATCTCCGATTTGGGTTCGTCTTCCTCACTTACCCATTCATTGTTGGGATGAGTCCAATATCTCTAGAATTGTTTCTAGAATTGGGACCCTGTTACTTTTGGATGGTAACATGTTTAGGTGGGGAAGGAGAGAATTTGCTAGAGCATGCATTAGAGTTAATTTGAACTCCAAACTCCCTGCTGGTATTTGGGTAGAAGGATCGAATGGTAGATTTTTCCAAAAGTTTGAATACGAAAATCTATCAAAGAATACGAAAATCTATCATCTCTTTGTTTCAAATGTGGAAGAATAGGGCATTTGGATTCAGTTTTTCCTAATATTGTTAGGAGATCCCTTCCATCTCAAACCATAATGATAATCTTTATGGTCCTTGGATGCAAGTTAAGTTCAAAAAAAAAGAAGAAAAAACCTGTGTTCAAAACTAAGGCTTTTTTAGGAAGAAATTTTGGATCGGTTTACACAAATGAAGATTTAGTTCTTGCTGAACAAGGAAATAATTTTCAACCATTGGTAGATGGGAACAAGCTTGAAGTGATATCTGATCCATTGAAAAGTGCTAGATTCAAACGGCAAAATCAGGAAGATGTTGAATTCATGGAAGAAGGAGATGTGACAATTATCCATAATTCAAATTTGAATTCATTCCAGCCTAAATTTCAGAATCCAGAAGCTGTTGAGGATGTTTCAGGATCTCAGAGTTCAAATTTTGAATTACCTCAAAGGAAGGAGGCGGACAAGGCTATTGAGGAGCTGCAACCGGATTTTTCCTCAACAAATCCTGCTGGACCTAAGTCTGTTATTCAAATGGACTATCCTAACATTGCTGAGAACTTGAAGCTTTAGCCGGTTTTAACTCCATCTAAGCCAGCTGGACTAAAGTCTTTTATTCAAACAAACATTACTAAGTTTACTGAAAATTTGAACTTTCAAAAACCATTAATTATGGAAGATGTTATGGAAAAGGTTGAGAAAAAATAGGTCACGGATTTGAATCCTGATCTGGCCGAAAACTATTCTGGATCCAATAAGAAATCTAAAGAAGTTCTAAATGAAAAATCGGCAATTTGTTGGGCTAACCTAGTGGAAGTGGAATGCAATAACCTTCCACATTTTTTGGAGGTAGTAAATAAGGAAGTTCATATTTCAAGTTTGAATCCTCAAAATGCTACCGAATCTGATGCTGAAATTTTTGGAGCAAAAAATACAAATGTTGAACCCTCAACAACTTTGGCGGCTGATGATTGTGTAAAGGGTAATTACACTCATTCTTCCATCCATGAGTCTTCTTCTCCTCCTTCAGCTATTAGTTTGAATTTTACAAAAAACTATTCTTAAAAAAGACAAAAAAAATTTTAAGAAGAATGTTTCCCCTGGTTCAAAGCATGTTCTATTTAAAGAACTCCAAGCACTGGTTCCAGTGAAAGATATACCGAGAAGGAAGATGGCTGAACACAAAGAGAAGAACGGTTCGAAAGGTTCTTCTTCCCTCTTTTCTCTCTAATATGAAGAAGAACTCTACAATGGATAGCAACAAAAGTGGAATTATTTTGGAGATAGAAAATATGATCTTAAAGTTTGGTATAATTATACCAAACTTTTGGAATTTTTTTTTAATTGTTTTATTTTTTACTTTTAGCTTTATTTTCTTTTCCTTAGTTTAACTTGTTACTTTAAACTTTGCCTAAATGTTTATGAGATCTTTACTATTTCTTATTCTCTAACTGGATGGGAACTCTGGGATACTAATCAACCCTCGGGTTGTTTTATATTTTGGTATCCCCTGCATCTCAACAGTTTCAAAATAGGAGATAGTGGATTTCATTACATTTATAATAAGTTTAAATTAACAAAGTTAATATTAATAAGGTTCTTCTTTCTTTTTAAAGAAGGGACCAATTGCTTCTTTTACCTAGTTTGTATTAGGTTAACTCCTTTTTCATTTTAATGCAATTTATGCATTCTCTCAAAAATAATAATAATGTGTTTTATATAAGTGGAGGAAGGTTTTATTTTATTATAATAAAAGACATAATTATGAAGGTTTAACTTATGATTGGACGTATTTCTAGAATGGTGAAGACTAAAGCAATAAAGACAAACTCACTCTATGAAAATTATTAATTTGTTGAATATGATTAACTTGATTATTTTAGATGTTAATAATTGTTAGGTAATATATAAAAGAGTAAACTTTTAAAGTACGCATAATTAAAATTTGTATTAAAAGTTTAAGCATGTTTTAAAAGACATTTAGAGCCAGGTGAAGTTGCCCATTTAACTGGCAACTCAAAGTTGATTGGTATTTCTAGGTTAGCTAGTAGGTACACTCAGTAATAAATGAAAAATTAAGTATTAAAAATGTAGGTCACAAACTTAATGGGTAACCTATATTAAATATTATTTAAAGAGAAAACTACTCATGTACGATGACTGATATTCCACTTTGTTAAGTATAAATAATTTATTATTTATTTGTTATATTTTTATAGAAAATGTGTTGTTTTATATATGTTGTGCAAGAATAATATAAAAAAGGCACAAAATTCTAAGTATCATCCAGCGTCGTGATGTCAGATGAATCAACACCGCAGCACCATTAAGGACACCATAAGAGCACCAAAATATTTACATGGCAGCGTAGACTTCTCTATTTGATAGCACAGCGATGTCAAAATGATTAGCTTGGCAGCACTGTGTTCGTTGTCTTCAAGCATAGAAACGTCACAATCTATAACGCCATGGCACCAAATTTTCCACTCGAGTGCCTTAGATTTCAAGAGTCAATAGCACCGCGACATAGTAGTTGTAACTTCTAAAGGACATGATTTGCTAGCAAAGTCAAGTGATTGTTCAGTAGATAACTAATCCTTGTTAGCAAGTATTGCGGTTAAACAAAAACATCAGTGCAAGGATGTTTATTCATTTTTTGGGCACGGTAGCACCGATCTTTCAAGAGCTGTAATGCCAATTGCCTAATTTGTTTTTTTTGATAAATAGTCATTGTGTTATATTTGTAAGAGAGTTCAACCACTGTCTAATTTTAGTACTTTCATAGTATTTCCCTAGTTCTCTTTAGAATTAATTCTAAGGGAGACAAGAGAAGTGCTACATACAATCATTTGAGTGTTTAATCAGTGTTTGTATGAGCAACTCTATTCGTTAAGGAAGGAGTGTAGATGAGATACCTTGATCTTTCTTGGTTATATTATTCTCTTATATTTTTATTCTTCCATGATTTTAATAAAAATGAGTTCGTTTATTTTTTCTTCCATTTCTGACTAATTCTCTAATTTTGGATTGATGATGTAGAGAATATATTAAGTATTAATTAAGATTCTTGTGTTCTATTCTTAAATAATATTTTTCAATATTTCCTACTCTTAATTTAATGTACATAGTGGCCATATATGTAGTTAAAACCTAGTGCGAGGTATAGCCTCAATGGAGGAATGAAATAATAAATATGAGTATTGATATAATATGTTTGCATACTTAGACATAACATATAAATTATGCTAAGTTCTTAAGGAGATGATATAATTGTAGGAGGTCAACAAATATCATTTTCACCCCTAAAAGATAGACAAAGATCTAGGTTCGCATATGCTATGAATTATATTACAAATAAGAGTTTCATTAGGAAAGATATGCAGTCTACATTCATAAATCCAAAATATTTTATTTAAATATTATATTCATTATTTTTATTATTTTTAATAAGTGATTGAATCTCCACAACCAAATTTTTATTTTAGTATGATAATTTTGCAATTAGAGTAAATAGAAGTAGTTAATTTCTAGAAAGCGTACTTCCTCATGGATTCAACACTCTTCTCTATCACTTTATTACTTGATTCAGCATATATAATTATTTATATTAATATTTTTATATATCAAAGAAAACCTAAAAATTATCTAGGGGATATAAAGCCTTAAACATTTATTATAATTCAAAAAAGCACTCTATCGCCTTTATCAAGTTTTTGGCATTGTTGCTAGGGAAGTGAAAGTTTGATTAGGTTGTTAGACCTAACACAATTGTCCAAAGGCTAACCAAGAGGGAGGTGAATTGAGAATTTAAAATTTTTATGGTAATTTAGAAAACCAATTAAAGATTTTAAGCATAATGATAAATTTTCTCAAAGTAAATTTTTAACCACTAAAAGTAAATGTGTAGAAATAGAAAATGCAGTAAGCATAAAGATAGAATAATACAAAATTTTATAGTTGTTCGGTCCAAGTAAACCTACGTCCATTGCTTGAAGACTGATTCTTCAGGTATTCCACTATACCAAAGTGACTATCCTTTTGTTCCCATAGCAAGATGGAGAAACCTTTGCAATAACCTATCTTCCACCAACCCTGGTGAGGCAGAGTACCAACATCCTTTCTCACCCTCCCAGTAATGACAAAGTACCAACGTCCTTTCTCATCCTCCTGATGACGATAGAGTACCAACATCCTTTCTTATCGTCTTGGTAATGGTAGAGTACCAACGTCCTTTCTTACCCTCATGGTGACAGCATAGAAGTATATCTTCTTCAAAGATCTTCTCTCAAGAGTCTTCAAAGAAGTAGGGCAGATATTTGAAGTACACACAAAGAGATCCTTACCTTTGGGCAACCTTGTGAACCCTTCACAATTTCCACTTGCAAGAATTCTCAATCTTCATTCCTAAACACTCTCCCAAAACACTCTCTCTATCTCTCCCAAGAGAAAATTCATAGAAGAAGAGGATAGATAGTTTTTAATACACTTATATATGAAAGATAAGTAAAACCATCTAGAAAACAAAAAATTTCAAGTTGAACATACTAGATCGTACTTCGTATGTCGAATAGTTCAAAAAGCCTTGTATGATTCTGTACAAACCTATTATTGTACCCTATCAATCATATATACAATTTGACATCTTATTATATGTACTATTAAAAAATGATCAAGTTTGTCAGATACGAGTCTGTACGAATGCATTTTTGTACATTGCTCGTTGTCTTTATGAAACATATGTCGTACAGAATGAACTATTAAATCAAATCATGCTTCATATGGTACAAACATTAATGAACCCATTTTATACTCTAGACGTTATCTGTATGAACCCAAGTTCATATAGTATGAATAGTTGAAAATTTTTAGATGTTTATAAGGGATGAACTGATATGTACCCATTTTGTACTCTAGATGTCTTCTTTATGAACCCAAGTTGATACAGTATGATTAGTTCAAAAAATGATGAATTCATTTGGGGAAAACTAGTATGTATCTTTTTCATACTCTAGACACCGTTTATACGAATCTAACTTTGTACAGTACGAGTAGTTCAAAAGAAAATTTCCAAGGCATAATTGATTAACTTTGTTCTAGAGGAACTTTCATGTCAAATTGTCCAGTATTATTCAAGAATCATATAGTATGATTAGTTTTAAAAACTTAAGATTTGACTCACTCCCTAGTGTGTGTATGCATGGTTACCCAATTATAATCACACTCTCTCAGACTCAAGAAAAATAGGAAAAGTATAGACTTCAATTACAAGAAATCCTAATCTAATATATCTTGAAGTCTTCGATAGTTTGGAGTATGATTTCACTTAAATGTTAGTACACATAAATAACTCAAACAAAATATATCCAATATATATTAGGAGAAATAGTAATCAACACAATAATATTTTATTATTATAAAAAAACTCACATGATATAAAAATATAGTTTTGAAATAAAAGATGCAACAATCTCCCCCTTTTTAATAAGAGTTAACACTTAAGGTAATTTTTCTCCTAAGCTCCTCCTAAATGAATGACTAATTTAATACTATGGATACAAATGAAAGTTCAAAAACACAATCACAAATTAAAAAGAAACAAAATACACAAAAATAATAATAATAATAATAATAATAATAACACCCTACACACATAACAAAAATCACACAACATACAATACATCAAACAATAACTAATGACTCCCTCTTTTAATAATAACAAGAAAGAAAGAGCATCTTAAAAAGATATATTTCTATGGATAAATCAAAATAATTAATGAAGAAGAGGGTTTTAAACTAATTGTAAATACAACATTAACTTCCTAATATTAAAAAGAAAAACTCAAATTTTAAATCAAAGATCAACTAAGATAAGAAACGTTAACGAGGTTCACTATTCATTCTAGACATATTAAATAAAAATAATTATTGCAAAAATGAGGAACTAATGATTAATTAGTTTCTAATTCAATAGTGAACATTATTGTTGATTATATAGATTTGTATGAGCGATAGAATGATAAAGGAAAGAATAGTATTAATTGGTGACATTGCGAATCTTTTCAATTATTTATGACAAACTTTGTGTATCTTTTCAGTTTGGGATAATTTTGTGCCTCTTTTCACTTTGGTAAATATTAGGTATCTTTTTTAAACAAGTGACACATTTTGTGTGTCTTTTCAAGTTTGGCACGCTTTGTGCATCTTTTTATATTTTCAGTCTTTCTAATATTAATAAATCTTAATATTAATTTCAATAATTAGTAAAATTAAACACATTAATAAAGAAATAAAATAAAAAATAAGACATCTATTTTACATTAATTATAGCTAAGTAATACTTATCTATAAGAACATGAAATGGATCTTCTAATTTATATCCAGTCATAATGTAATTTAAAATTTTGAGAAATTAAATTTTGCAAGACAATTAATGTATAGAGTAAAGTAATTCAAAATTACATTCTTGAGATAAATTACAAATCAATTGTCCCTAAAAACTTGATCAATTCGAGAAGAGAGAATTCAACACAAGTTAAAAACATCCTAGTCAAAATATCATTTCATTAATATTTTTAACACATACAACTAATACAATATACATGAAAAAAAAAGAACCACAACATGAAGAAATACATGAAATCACCATAAAAATCTCAAGAATAAGTATAATAATCTCAGTAATAAGTAAAAAATAGAAGTAATAACTTATATCCAGAGGGGCCTTGGTCTGAATGTATGAGGGATGAACATCGTAAAGTAGCTATTGATTATAGCTACATTAGTGTTGACCGAGTCGAATTGCCCTCAGATCAATCCCATATCTTTGTTATATCTTGCATCCTATTGATTTAGACGATTCTCAATTTGATCAAAACTTTGATCAAAATGAGATTCAAGTATGTCAAAGCATTGGACCATTTCTTGATAGACATTTTAATCGGGTCTAAATACAGGTGCAGGTGCTAGAGTTAGGGCTCCTTCTCCCTCTGAATCTTCTTCCTCAGAACCTTGATCCTGACTAAAGAGTGCATGAAAAGAGGCATCAATATAGTAAATGGGAATTTGAGTGGGAGGTTTAGGATGGATCGGGTTGTACTTTTTTATTATGTAGGCAACTAAGTGTCCGAAGGCCACATTTTCTTCCTCCTATTATGAGAAAGTCCAATATAAGAAAGTTTATAGATGCAGCCATAATTAATTGGGATTCATCAATAGGAGTTTTAGTCATGATCAAGTATGTGATAGAGGATAAAAGAGGAGTTAGATTTATATGATCTCTAGCTTTTGGAACTATAGGGGTTCTCAAAATGTGCTGGATGATCTTGGCATTCTTGTTAAGGATATAGACACGAGAAAGATGGCTTACTTGTGCAACACATCTAAGAGTCTAGTTTATTTTTTACCAATCAAAATTTGCTCTAGAGGTCATGATGTGTGCTCTAACCCCTTGAGTCTTAAGGTGAAAAAAGTTGCCTAGATCTTCCTTAGTTATTTCAAATCATTGCTTAAAATAATAAGAGGTCGTCCTAATATGATCTTGGTTCATTTTCATGTTAGCAAGAATGATTGGGAAAGTTTATTTATGGTAGGCATAGATCAGGGTAAGAATAAAATAAAATTGAGGTGAAAAAAGGCATAACTGAGAAGTTTATGTCATTCTGAATAAGGAGATGAGAGGGGGTAATTCCTGTTCTAATGAATCATTCAAAGGAATCCTCGTTTTCCTTAGAAAGAAAGTTCTCATCTCTACTAGAGTAAGAGGATGAGCCCTTAGAAGTGTGTGGACGTTTGCTACTGCTGGCCATTCCTATAGAAGGACTTGTATGGATTGGGATTGAATGAGAATGTGAAGAAAAAATCATCCACCACCTTTCAATTTAAAGAGAAATGACCTATCATATAATACAAAATTTAGGTCATATGTATGATTTTGGAATCGTACGGTATGAAAAATATTTCATATATATGAATGGAAATGACAAAAAATGAAATGACTTTTCGTAAAATGTCATTCTCGTGGCATCCTTTTGTAGAGGCTTCTTGACTATACGATTATATAGACAAACACCTATTCATCCGAGATGATTAGAATGTTAAAGATTATTTCTAATAGTTAAGTTCATTCACATTAAAAACTGACAACATGATCATATAGATGAAATGCAATTTTGTAAGTACTATCTGTAAAAAATAATGAATATTTAGAAAACTATCCCCAATCATACAGACAAAAAATGCCTGATTGTATAGAAAATAATGACATCATATAATATGATATGTATTAAAAAAAACTCAATTTCATGTGCTCAACTTAGAAAAATACCATATACATGCTCTAGAATTTATACAACACTTAATTTTTTGTGTACAGTACAAATAAATTATTAAAATAAGACATGATAAATAAAAAAACTTTTCAAAATACCAATCACTTAACATCTGATGACATGTAATAATTAAAAACAAAACTAACAATACAGTAGTAACGAAAGACAAATAGGAAACAGCCACTAATAATCAACCAAACACTAACAAACAAACAAACAAAGAAAAAAATAAATAAACATATCAATACAATACAAATCCAATTTGTAGAATTCAATCTTAAGCATTAAGATTAATCACACCTAATTTGGTTCTTAAAGTGCTAAATTCTTCAAAAGCTAGTGGTTTTGTGAAAATGTATGAAAGTTGATTCTTCGTAACAACATGATGTAATTTAATTTCTCCCTTAGCTACAAGATCTCTAATAAAGTGATGTCTTATACCTATATATGTAGTTATAGAATGTTAAATAGGATTCTTTGAAATGCATATGACACTTGTATTATCATAGAAAATTAAAATAGTGCCAATTGAAAATCCTAAGTTAATCAGTTGCTATTTTAACCAAAGAACCTGTGCCACACAACTACTTAAGGCAATGTATTATGCTTTAATAGTAAAAAGGACTACTGAATTCTGTTTTCTACTAGACCAAAAAACTAAAGAGTTTCTAATAAATTGATAAGTTTCAAAAGTACTTTTATGATTAATTCTATATCTTGCAAAATTTGAATCAAAATATTCAATGATTTTAAAAGAAGAGTTGTACTTAGGATACAAAATTCTTAAGCTTTGAGTTTCAAAAAGATATCTCAGAATTTTCTTAACAGCAGTCTGATGTGATTCTCTTGGATCAGCTTGAAATCTAGCACACAAATAAACACTGAATATGATATATAGTCTGCTAGCAGTGATGTAAAGTAATGATACTATTATTCCTCTAAATTTATTTTGATCAACATATTTTCCCTTACGATCCTTATCTAACTACACTGAAGAACTCATTGGTGTACTCATTAGTTTAGCATTGTCCATTTAATATTTCTTGAGGATATCCTTAGTATACTTCAACTGACTAAGAAATGTTTCTTTCATAATTTACTTTATGCTAAAACCAAGAAATTAACTTAAGCCTCCCATCAAACTCATTTCAAATTTACTACTCATTATCTTTAAAAAATCATCACAAAGATTTTTTTTTGTGGATCTAAATAAGATATCATAAACATAAATTTGAATATTGAGTATGTCATCTCCTACCTTTTTTAAGAAGATAGTAGTATCCACAATTCCTTTAACAAATGATCTTTCTAATAAGAAAATGCTTAACATATCATACGAAGACCTAGGTGATAATTTTAGTCCATACAATACCTTCTTCAATTTAAACACATAAACATCCTCTTGTATCATCCCATTAAGAAAGGAACTCTTAACATCCATTTGATATAATTTAAAACCTTTAAAACATGTAAAGGTTAGTAAAACCCTGATTATTTTAAGTCTAGCAATAAAGGCAAAAGTTTCTTCAAAATCAATTCCTTCTATTTGATTATACCCCTTGGCAACCAATTTTACCTTATTTTTAATCACAACACCTAAATCATTTATTTTATTTTTAAATACCTACTTATTTTTAACAACACTTTAATCCTTAGGCCTTTCAATCAATTCTTAAACATCATTTCTAACAAATTGATTAAATTCTTCCTTCTTTCAAAATTTATCTAAAAGTGCTTGATTTATAATAGTGAGTTTAATTATTAATATAAAGGAAGAATGGTTCACTTCTTTGATAAGTTCATGCCTAGTTGTAGTACCCTCACTAGGTTCACCTAAAATCAATTCTTTAGGATGACTCTTAGAAAATTTCTATTATCTAGGAAAAGGGTTTTCTGTTCCAACATTTTCTTTCAAATTTATATTTTCAATTCCTTGAAATATTTCTTCAATATGATCTTATTCCAACCTTAGCTCTTTAAAAATGTTAGATTCATCAAAAACTTCATGTGTGGTCTTCTCAACAACAAAAGTTCTCTTGTTAAAAACCCTATAGGATTTGCCAACACTAGAATAAATTCAGTCATCAAATTTAAGATCAAATTTTCCTAAAAGAGTTTTGCCATTATTATGAATGAACACCTTTCATCCAAAAATATGCAAATGTGAAAGATTAGGTGTTCTACCCTTAAGAAGTTCATAGGATATTATGTTCAACTTGGATCTAATGTTCACCCTATTAAGAAAATACTAAGTTGAACTAACTACTTCAGCCCTAAAATATTTTGGAAGTGAATATTCTACCAAGATGGCTCTAGCGGCTTCTATCAAAGTTTTGTTCTTTTTTTTTTAATAACCCCATTCTACTGAGGGATCCTAGGTGATGAAAAATTATGATTAATTCCTTGCTCTCTATAAAAATCTTCAAATTTGTCATTTTTAAACTCTCCTCTATGATCACTTTGAATTGATATTATTTCAATCCCTAGTTTTCTCTAAATCCAAGTACAAAAAATTTTAAATTCGTCAAATGATTCACTCTTATGTGATAAGAATTCGACCCAAGTGAATCATAAAAAATCATCAATAATTATAAACCCAAAAAACTTTTCCTTCTAGACTTACAATGCTATCCTGTCCAAAAAGATCCATATAAATGATTTTAGTGGTTTGCTAGTGAAAGTTCGTTAGGGATGTTAAGCCCTATAGAACTGGCCCGATGCTAACCAAGAAGGGGGGGGGGGGGTGAATTGGTATTTAAAAACTTTAAGCAAAGATCAACAAATTTCACAAACCAAAACACCACAAAAACAAGTGCGGAAAAAAATAAATGTCGAAGCAATAAAAACAAGAACACAAGGATTTATAGTGGTTCGGTCAACTCGACCTATGTCCACTCCCCAGAGGTGCCCTCCAAGTATTTCACTACAATTGTTACTCTCCTTTAGCCCCCACAGCTAGGCAGAGAAGCCTTTACAAACACCTCTTTTTGCCACACCCGGCAAGGCAGAGAACCTTCCTTTTTTTTTCTTCCTCCTGAAGTAGGCAGAGAACCTTGATCATTTGCTGAAACATAACTCTCCCAACCCTTCCAAGGACAAGAGACTCTATGGAAGAAGAAGTGGAACAATGCTTGGAGGAACCCCTTGTGAATCCCCTCACAAGCTCCCCCTCACAAGCTCCCCATCACAAGATCCTCTCTCTCTCTCTCTCCCTCTCTCTCTCTCTCCTTTAGGTTTTCTCAGGTCAAGAAAGCAGCCAAGGATGTTCAAAAATGTTGAACTAAAGCTCTTAAATAGAAGAGCTTCAAAGGAGCTCATTAATTGCAAGTTGCCGACTATATCATCCTGGCCGATCAGTACAAATCTCAGAAGATCGGCCAGAGCATCGCCCTGAATACAAGCTGGACGATTGAAAATTTTGCTTGATCATCCAAGATGATCTCATGATCGTCCCGGCCGATCAATTCAAATCAGAGGACAATCATCCTGAGAATCGCCCTGAATTCAAGCTGGCAGATATTCATCATCCAGGAGTAACTAAGGGTTTTTAAATATATCATCTTGGCCGATCCTGAGATCGTCCAGGACGATGTGATCGTATCAATCATCCTTAATTACTTCCTTGATTCCTATATTAAATTAGGCATAATTGTGTGATATCGTCCAGGCCGATATCACGATAGTCCTGGCCGATTTCCAAAAATATATAATACCTAAATTGATTTTGTCAACAAATTCTTTCTGTATTAAGCCTATCGTTCTGGCCGATATAAGTATCGTCCAGGCCGATAAGTTAATTACGGCTGCCTTAACAAGAAATCCTGATTAGAACTTCTGTTTTGAACTCAATCGTCCAGGACGATATAAATATCATCTGGGATGATGTGAGTAAAAACACAAGTTCTAAATCTCTCAAGTGTGTGTGTAGGGTTACTTTATATCAGTCACACCAAAGATTACAATTGACTCAAGAAGGAAAAAATAAAATTCTAGACTGACTGAACCCTAATCTACCCATTCTTGAGCTGGCTCCATTTTTTTGTCCAAACTTTGATTCCTGAAAATTCAGTAGTAAAAGGCAGTCCAAGAAAAGTAAGAGTGTTTTCCAATCATCAAAACATAGTTCATGGACCTGAATTTGCAACAGCTAACTCTAAGAGCTCTAATTGAATGAAAGGAGGAATTCACCTATTTTCCTAATTGACATGCATCACATAGTTGATCCTTAGTGAAGTCTAATTTGGGTATCCTTCTAACCAATTCTTTCTGGATAATCTTCCTAAAAAATTTTAAGCTTGTATGAAAATGTATTCTATGCCATAACCATAATTCATTAGTAATTTTTTTAAGACAAAAAGAATTAGGATATTTAAGAAAATTCAAATCAACTATGTATACATTATGTACCCTATTTTCGCAACATATAAATTTCATTTTGGCTTATAATACAGCTTGTGGGAAAAAAGTTAATACTATAACCTTTATCAAAAAGTTGACTAATACTCAACAAGTTATATTTTAAGCCTTCAACGAATAATACATTTTAATGAAAAAAACTATTCTTGTTGCTAATCATACATGCACCTATCACTTTCCTAGTTGTATTATCTCTAGTGTCACCTAACATCCATTCCTGGCTTCCAGCGATATGAATTGTATTGATTCTCCACTCATATGCTTCGAACATTTGTTGTCTAGGTACCAAATGCTCTCACAAGGGCTTGTATGAGAGCATTTCTACAAAATAATAAAATGTTAAATATGGGAACCCAAATAAGTTTTGGTTCTCCTCTTAGCAGTAATAATCTAAATGCATGTTTGATATACTGTAGTTTATGCATCTCAGGTCTCCACACTAGATGTATTCTACTATGAATCATGCAAGTGTGAGAGATATGACTAATCATTCCATATGAAAAACATTTGACTATAGGAAAAGAATTTATCAATCTATGTGAGTTATAATGTCTTTTCCTAAATTTTATAATTATACACTTCTTACCATGATTGTAAAATTATTCAAGTGTAGGTGTCTTACCTACCTTAATGGCATTCAATTTTTCCACTATGAGTTTGCATTATTTAAAGTCAATTTATCAAATTTCAACTCATATTCCCTTCGATCTGATTCAACCATAAACACTTTAAAATTATTTTCAAGTTAAGTATGAGATGAATTCAAAAGTTCATAATTTTTGTTCAAATCATCAAAATCATACAATAATGTGATGTGGTTGCTATCAATTAATGCATGATCGTTCCTAAGGATTTCATGCTCTTTTTATAAATTTAAAAATTCTATATTCAACTTAGCATGCAATCTTTTGAGTTTCCTATATATAGTATGGATTTTTAAGAAACTTTAAATAACTGATCGTAGGATAAATCACATAACTCCTCTTGATCCAAGTAAAAAAGTTTGTTTTCCATTAAGCACAAGTTTGTGACTTCTTCCTCTACTTCTATTTCTGAGGTATCTGATGCTAATTATTCCCAAAATACTCTTTGTAGTCTTTTCTTACTCTTCCTAACATTGGTTTTATCCTCAACTTTCTCCTTACCAGGATTGATTTTGAGATTCAGGCAATTAGATTTGATATGTACAGGCTTCCTGCATTCATAACATATTATATCATTAGAAGCTTTTGCATTTTATGGAACTTACCCTTATTTCACTTCTGATATCTTTGTTACTTTCTTCTCAAAAAACTTTTAAATTACCTCATCATGAGTGCAATATCATCTTCATCCTCAAGCTGTGACTGATTACTCTCCGAGTCATCAACTTTCAAAGCAATATTTTTCTCCTTTCGCTTGTCACCTACATAAATCTATCTTTGAGTCACTCCTTGCTCGTAAGCAATCAGTGATTCAAGCAGATTGTCAATGGAATAAACAGCTAAGACTTTTGACTCAGTTATTATAGTTATATATATATATATATATATATATATATATATATATATATATATATATATATATATATATATATATATATATCATATATGCAAATCCATCCAATGTGCTTATCAAAATATATGCAATATGACAAAATATATGTTTTGTGTTAATGAATATTACTACATACATGTCATGATATCGTGCTTACACTAGCTCTTACACATTCTATGCATGATTTTAGTCTATTTATTATATTTAAAATAGCATATGTGAAAAACTATGTGGTAGAATTTCAATATGTTTATGTTAAAATGCTTCGAATAATTATATCTATCACATATTAAAAGTGGTATAAGGAAAACTTGCTAAATTAAAAGATAATATATTTTCATTATAATAAGGATAGATAAAATCATAAATACTAAATCATTGAAAATTAAAATAGGTTAAACTTACCTACCATAATTGGAGAATCTTTATTAATTAGAATGATTGACAAAAATCACTATGGATAAACCATTTCTCTCCTCTATCTCTTTTCCCCCTCTCCCTCTTCTTTCCTTTTTCTTCCTAGCCAATAAACTCAAATGAGAGGGGGTGGCTTAGGGTTCTTATGATGGAAAATGAATTAGGATATTTAAAAAATAATAATTTTTCATACCTAGTGCCACAGTGCTCCACATTAACACCTCAAACTTGAGAGATTAGCATCACAATACCCAACTTCAAAGCCATTACTTCGACACAATTTGACCCTTCTATACATATAGGCCTATGATATTATGCTGGCAAGCACAATATCACAGGGTTCCCATACATATTTTAATGCATGTATAGATTTCTTACAAATCATGATTATGTTAATAACAAGCCTTTAATCATGTGAAAATTCAAGGTCATTACATTTTACCTACCATAGAAAAATATATTCTGTGAAATATATAACTAATTACTGATCACTAATCCCATCAATCATATCAATCAAATTATTCACAAATATATGCATATCAATTAATTATATGTCATTTAATATGTTATGCAATGACTATTAATGAAAATCAATAAAACTTTATAAAATTAATTAGGAATAAGAACTGTATTAGTGGACCTCAATGATAATTCTTTCATCTCTTGCTAGCTTCCACTTATATTTCTTTTATTTAACCTTCTTATAAAACTTTCAATATTCATTTGAGGTGATGCAATCCTCCATCTGCATCATTGTTTGGGCTATTCTATCTTAGTTCATGATCCTCCTTCATATCCTTTTTTAGGGAAATTAACTATCTTGTGATCATATTGACCACATTGGAAACATTGACCTGTAAGATAGCACTAAACTAAATGGCATTTCCCATGGTAAGCACACCACATATTATTGCTAGCATATGCCATGATTCACTTCATGAAATGACTATACTTAATTTTCTCTTCACTAACATTTTTGCTTATAATACATTTACCAGCTTTCTTCTTGTTCAAATCCCTCTTGAACTAAGGGGTTGCCAAATCAATCCCTTCATTCCTAGTGTAACAACCTAGAGTTTTATAAAATAAATTAATTTAAAATTATAAAAATTCATTGCATAAATATAGCGGCACTATGCTTTTGAGTGTTGCAACACCAGGAAAGCGTCATTGCAGCTAAGGAGTTGCCAAATCAATCCCTTCTCTCTTTAATCTCTGCTCTTCCTCCTTCCTTTCCATGCTCCTTCATCTTCCTTTCCTTCCCCAATAAGCCAAACAAAGAAAGGGGAGGGAACTGCTTAGTGGAGGAATTTATATTAAAAATATGATTCAGTTCCCAACAGCGTGTTGCCCAACTTCTAGCGCCATTATGCTACATGTTGATCCTAAATTTACTATAAAATAAAGACTGTAATGCCATGGTGGAGGTTCATGACAATGCAACTCTCTTACATTGTTGTGCTTTCCAGCATAGTGCCACAGTGTTGCATGTTTGATCAAGCTTTCATATATTTTAAATAAATTCATTTTATAAAATTTAGTTTATTAAATATATAATGTAACAACATGAAGTTCTATGAAATGAATTAATTAAAAAAAAAAGTTCATCAACACCATGGTTATGTGTTTAAGTCTCTATTCTATAGTAACTTTAGGTTTAAAATGCATTACAATGGTGTTATTATTTTGGGAGCTATTGTGCTAAGCACTAATGAATATTTTTATATATATTTAAATTAAATATCACTTAAAACCATTCCTCCTCCCTATTCATTTTGGCTTGTTGGGCAAGGAAAGAAGCAAGGAAGAGAGGAGGAGAGATGAAGGAAAGGAGAGATGAAAGAGAAAGTGGTTTGGGAAATTTTCATCCATCAGATCTATTATGAGATTTCTTCTGATTGTTATATGTAACCCGAATCCTACCTTTAATTTTTAATGATTTTGTGTTCTACAATTTTAATCTTCTAAAAATTAATATATATATTCTCCTAATTTATTAAACTTTTGCCATTCATCTTTTCTTATGTATGTGATTTTTATGGGCATTTTGACAATAATATTATTTAATTTCATATGGTAAATTGGCTGTTCTAATTTTCTAAAATTAATGAATAGTATATAGATTGTAATGCATTTCATAGATTATAATAAGATTATTTTATTTATACATGATATTGAATTACATAGAGAAAATGATATGACTGATATATGATAAATGTGGTATTTGCATTTAAGTAACGAAGGTTGGCCATGAGCATCTTAAATAAGATGAATTATCTATTAAAATAATAAACACTATACAGGAGGGCTACCCAATAGGCTTTTCTTAAAATTAAATATTTATGATGTAATCCTAGATGTTAGTCTTTACTTGATTGACTGATTAAACTACCAAGAAGATAGTGATAACTTTTTATTAAATTATTGAAAGTATTTATTAATGTAAATAATTGATAGAATTGAAAGATAAGATTGACCAATCATGATGCATTAATAAAATTGATGAATTATAATGACCTTAAAATATGAAAAGTATTTTAAAATGAAAATATAAATTTCTATTTAAACTAGAGAGCAACATCATTGTGCTTATGAGCACTACAATGCTAGCTTGGAGAGCACAATTGTGCAAGAAATCACTAATGAGGCATTAAAGGCAATATTTTAAAATAACTTTAGAATGATATGCAACATTGTAGGGTTTGAGCACCATTGTGTGAAGCACTAAAAAATAAATTTTAATATATTTTTCTCTAACTATCCCAATCACCTTCACTCCCTCCCCTCACTCTCATTTTCTTGCATGGCTAGGAAGAAAAGGAAAGAAGAAGAAGGGGTGGGGAAGAGAAGGAGAGAGAAAGAGGAGTGAAGAAGTCCATCAGGGCTTTTTCATCTGTTGTGTCTATTACAAAAATTATTTTGCTCATTGAAGTGACTATATTCTTACTCCTATTTTTGATGATTTTTATTTGTAAGATTTTATCGTTCCCAAATTCAACAAAAAACATATTTTCTCATAATTTATTGAGCTTTTAATGTGTAACCTTTGCATATGATAGATGTGATCCTCTCGAGCATTTTGACTATAATATTATTGGAGATCATTGAGTAAATTAGTAGCTATGATTTTTTGAAGTAAATGTATAATAAAAAAATCTATAGGTTTCTCTAAATTTTATGAATTATTGCATTTTCTACATAATATTGACTTATATTGCACAAAAAATATAGCACTTGCAAGTAAGCAAGGAAGGTTGGTTGTTAATATTATAATTAATATGGGTTCACTCTTAAAATATAATATTTGCTAAAAACTGAATAATTAGCATAATTACCTTTATATCCTAAATATGTTATATTAAAAAAAATCTAAAGTAACTATAGAAGTTATGAAATGCCATTTAATTTCCTTCCCATTCATTTAATAGATAATGTAGATAATAGAAAAGGAAGAAAGAGAGAGAAAGAGAAGAGAGAGAAAAGAAAAAGCTAGAATTAGGGGGTTTTTAAGCCTTTTTTGTTAGTCGATCAAGTGGATAAATTTGGTTGTCTTAAGGTAGGTTACATTTTGTCTATTTTAGTTTTAAATAATTTAGTATCTTTTAAATTTTTTGATCAAAATTATAATTTAGTTTTACAATAAGAACATTTTATCATATTATGGTAACTTCTATTTGCGTAAGTTTTAATATTTTATCAGTGTGACAATTCTTGTCATTTTGATTATTTATTTAAAATTTTCTATCAGGTTATTTTTGAAAAGAATCATTTTTTATCAATTTAAAATTTTATTTTGGCATCTAAAAATAGTTGTTTAGTTTAGTTAAAGCTTTAGAACATTGTTATAAATAATCTCTAGTAATGTGGTGAAATTATGAAAACTTAGTTTTGGCAAATTATGGAAAATTGGGTGGGGAATTATTTGACAGTAGTTAGAGCATTTTTTTGGACTCATACAATAATAATTTGATTATTTTAGTAGTATATAATGCACTTTATTTTAAGATCTATGAATGAAATATTTGAATTGGCTGCGAGAAGGAAATATGTTGGCTATGAACAAGAAGAGATTATGTTATCTGTTACATGATAAAAACCCTGAAACATGAGGGCTATTATGATTATAAAGCCTCGAGGCTATTTTAATGTTCTCTAAGAAGGGATTCTATTAGTGAAGAGAAGAGATTCTATTAACTAATACAAAAATTAGCGATGAGAACGGATTCTGCTAACTAATAAATATGAAAAAAAAAAATTAAAGCCTAAGGGCTATTTTGATATTTTCTACCACATAATTATTTATATTTCAAATTTAGAATAGTTTCAGTAGTTATTTAAATGCTTATTAAAAAAATTAGTATCAACTTTCAAGACAATACTCTAGTTTATTATTACAGCATAGTACTTTCAATCCATTTGGTTTAAGCTAATGAATCCTATTTTAGGCTACGATAGCTTAATGAGTCATATTAGTTCATTCTTTCTTTATCATCTATTTTTTGGTCCTGGAAAGGGTAAGGTGCAAGTTGAGTAGTTTTGATTGTAGGGTCAGATATCTGTTGTATGTATATTTTAGTTAGTTTGCTTTTTGATACAATGGCT
Source organism: Dendrobium huoshanense (assembly GCA_016618105.1). Lineage (NCBI taxonomy): Eukaryota > Viridiplantae > Streptophyta > Magnoliopsida > Asparagales > Orchidaceae > Dendrobium > Dendrobium huoshanense. Next base: position 5,829,182 of record CM028349.1, on the reverse strand, counting down.
TTTTTTTTATGGTACTTTCTATTTTCAAGTACTATTGTAGATAAATCTTAGATTGTATATATATTTTCGGATGATATATAAAAAAAATCATTTTGAGATTGAGTAGTCATCTGATTTATCTGTATTCAATAGCGTCTTTATGCTATATATGTATAAATTGAAAGTTTAGCTTTTCAATACTTCTCTAATTTAATCTTATAGTCAATTTCTAATTCTTGCCATGATCGAGCACAGTATAACTTATGTGGTATTGGGTCATATCAGGTCGAGTTGTGATATTGGCCCTCTTGGGCCTTATTTTGTTTGTCAACACTATATAAAGATGCACAAGACTACTCCTCCAAGCTAGAATGTGTTGAATAAACCAACGTCTTCCAGTAGCATAAGGTACTTTAAGTGGGTCTCCAAACCTGAAGTATTCAATAAGAGTTAACAACCCAATAGAAAGAGCATGTAACCTCATATGAGTCTCCAAAAGTCAATCATTGTCAGATCAAGGTAGAAATCTCTAGAAAATATCCAATGGAGCCAAATAAGTGTAATATAGTTTTTGTTTGTTCTTGTTCCATCCAAATTTTGAATTAATGCAGTGGTCATGCATACCATGATATATAACTTTTGGCTTAGGGTGCCTACCGAGCAAGTCATCATAATAATTTGTCCAACTAATCAAATGTTTCCCTAGAACCATATTCGTGTGCCCAACTAAAGGTGTATCATCAATCTACACACCCAAAATCCTTATGACATCTAGTAGTCTTACTGTTATCTCACCAATAGTGAAGTCGAACATATTCATCTATGGTGACCATCTCTCTGCTAAAGCTGTAAGAAACTAATGATCCATCCAAAATGTACCCTAGTTGACTAACATAATTTAGTCCAACCATTTTAACCAAGCCATAAATTTTGGATAATTCATAGGCCTTTCATGTGCCATAAGTAGGTGTGAAGCTGCTTCCAAGAAGCTATCCTATATATTATTAAATGTAGGTGAAAAATTAAATTAATATTAACATCATTGCATTATGAAAACATTAAAAGCGTAATGAATTAAATAAAAAAGGTACAATATTTTTTAGATGTTCTACTCCATGGATACCATAAAGGGATGTAGGATGGATATCCGTCAATGGTGGGGTATGATTAGGTTCTTAGGGTAATATAATGCATGTGTGGCCTAGGAAGGCCCTTGACATTGGTACTTACAAAATTTTTATTAGAATAAGTGCCATGATAATATATTATATTATTATAATAAGAAGAATGTAAAGACAGTAACTTGGTTAGACATGTTGTTTGGTTATAGACAACCTTGTATCATCAACTACATACTCTACCGCTATGTTTCCAAGCTTCATCCATTGTGTTTCTATAGTATCGCATTCGGGGTCTGCCCGATCGTCTTCTGTAGTTTAGTGGTTTTAGGTGGAAAAGACCACATAATGCATCATGATAGTGTTGACCTTATTTTTTGCATTATTGCCCGTGAGCATGCTCAATTGACTTAATTGAGCCTCTTTAAACCCAATGTATGTTTGAGTCAACTCAAATATAATCAAATTAGTCCTAACAAAGTTTAATTAAGCACAATCAATGCCCGTTGGCCTCATCGAGCCCAATTCTAGTCAAATTGATGTTGAATTGACTATGACTTTAATAAATCTATGTGATCAACACAAATTGACTTGAATCCATTTCAGTTCAAGCCTGATTTCAGCCTAATTAGCCCAAGTTAATTATAATTAAACTCTAATATTCTTTTTATTGAATTTAAATCCAAATCCAGATCAAGCAATTGGATCTACTGTCTTTGAATGCTTTGAAATCTTGAACATATCAGTTCATTTCTATCCTCATGGCTTAGACGCATGAATATGCTTGTTTTAGCATGAAAACATATTATGAAAGCAAAGTTCAATGGAATAGGCATATATTTTTGTGTATAGAGGAGCGAAAGACTGAATGAGGTATTGAACTTTGATCATTTTTTAGGGAAATTAAGCTCCAAAGCCTGATGGTAAGAAGATACTCTAGGGGAACTCAAATTCAAGGACCCCGAGCCCTCTGTCCATCACTTTATTCACACAACCTAGGTGAAATTTGGTATCCCATTTGATATCTCTCTCATGCCTTAGATGTGGCTGAAGCTGCTCCATGTCTCGCTCTCTTATTCGGAATCGGACCAGATGAAAACCCTGACCTTCGTCTTAGCCAAGCTCCTGGTGAAACACATGCCCTAGCTGAGCTCAATTCCAGTTATCTCATCCTCTCTGTCGACTCTCTCTCTCGCACATAATGTAAATCCTCCCCTTCTTCTTCTTCTTCTTATCTCTTCTCTTCTTCTTCTTATAACTTCTTCTCTTCTTCTTTCTCAACATTCTTCTTCTTCTTATCCATATTTCTCGTCTTCACCTACTTCTTCTTATATTAACTATGAGTAATATCTATGCAAAATTTTTATACATTCTAGGATCTAAAAAAATGATGAAAATGTTTGGTATTATGAAGTGTAAACATTATGTCATACCATTTTATTTACTTCATGTCTCAAACTCCACTCTTTCGTCTCTCCTTTTCAAGGCTTTCTCATCAAGTTTTCTTCTGAATAATGGAGACTCAATGCACATGCTAAACATAGTTACAATGTATTTAGAGAAAGCTTAAATAGAGGGATTCAAAAATCCAAAAAACTTAATTCTGCCATCAAAGATCGTACAGTACAATCCTGAGGTTGTCATGTACTATTAGTTCAAAATAGCTCTTTCAACAGTACGATCAATATTGCTCTGTATGATCAGTTCATGTATTTAAACAAATTTTCTAGTATGATTATGATTGTTCAATATTATTAGTTCAACTAAAATTCAATTCATTCAAGATGAAACATGGGATAACCAAAATCGTCTCTATTGATTGTACAATACAATCCAGTTCATATAGTACAATCAAAATATTAAAATTAAGTAGATTTGATTGACTAATCACATGATCAATTTAGGCATGATTTTCATTAATTATCCAATACAATGTACATCATCCTGGATGATTACAAAAATATGAAATTCAAAATCTTGCATAAATTATGATTGGCGGCTATTTTTCATGATCATAATTGATTATCCTGGATGATCTAAATCATCTATTGTGATTAGTTAGATGAGCTGATCATACAGTATGATATAAATTATATAGTATGATTAGTTTAAAAATTAAACTTCTAGTTTTATCTCAATCAAAATCCCCTTGAGTGTGTGTGTGTGCATCACCAAACTAACATACACCCTTACAGAACTTGACTCAAGAAATAAAAAATATATCAGTGAATATTACAAAAATCCTTACAGTATAACCCTATTCTACAAAATCTTGAGCCTTGAATCTTTGTTAAATAGTGCATGATGTTCCTGAAATGTTAATGCACACAAACAAAAATAAATTACAAATACAAGTAGACAATATGATGTGATCCACAATATTTGGTATCATCAAAAATATAAACTCGTGAGCTTGAGTTGCAACATTGTTGATTGAAAGTCTCTGTGCATTTGAACATATAATAAATAGCATAATATGAGCACAAACTTTGCGTCATGCAAATATAAAAATTTTCTTATTCATTGAAATGATTTATCTAGCGTGTCCTTAGACAAAGGAATATACATACATCTCATTATAAAAATTACTTCGATCATTCACCAATGATAGATTTATGTGTGAGTGTTCCATAGTTCTCTTATTAGTATGGTTTTATCAGAACTACACTTATTTGTTTCTCTTAAGTTTTTGTTAAAGTTTGTGCCATCATTTTAATCACGAAGGAATTAAACATGCTGAGTTATATACATATCCATAAGTTTAAAGGGAATTTTTTCATATGCATATTTAGGGATTTGTCAAACATTACATTTCAATCATAAGTGTTTAATGCCTCACCCTTCATTTACAATCATGTTTATACATCTTGACTTATGCTGTATAATTTTAACAAAGCTTTGGTGGGTTTCCATATATTGTTGCACATGTCATTTTATTACACACATCACATGATATTTTGAGTTTATTGCATTGACTTGTTAATCACTTGCATACACTTATTTATGATTATTGTTGTTTGACATATAGTTTCAAATTTCATAAAATACTTGAAGTTGTAGCATCCTTCAATGAACACATAGAAAGTGTTTGTGATAATGCTTGTTAAGAAAAAAGGATAAGCTTAGATAAAGAAATGATAAGCAATAACAAGCATGCCTGCATTTCGTTTGATCTATTTATATAAAGAATCTATGAGTCTGGATAAGATAAAAAGTTTATTTTAAAATGTTAATGTTTCGGCAATCAAGTATATATTGATGAATTTAATACACTTATGCCCGTGTTCTAAACTACGTGTGAATTTAATATCAACAAATGAATGTTCACTCACATCTCTAACTTTGGTAACACTTGTATATTTAGTCAGAGTATCTTAATTTTATTGACATTGCATTTTTTTTTGTTTCCATCACTATTCATGATTTGTGAATATGATTTCTTAAAACATGTTGCATATCGTAGTAATATATATGCATATGCACTTAGTATCATGTTATGTAAAGATTTGTGATTGTGTTACATAGTTTTACTAGTTCCATATTCCATTCATAAGTATGTGTATATTAAGGTGCTTATATAGATATATGTACATGTACTTAATGTGCTTGCATATATTCACAAAATTTGAAATTACATGTGTATTTGGTGTTGTATGATGCGAAGTTTGATAATTTTGTCAAATAACTTGGCATGTTTTATGTTCTAATTTGTGAGCATATATAGATTCAATATGGAGATGTCTTGCTTATGTTCAGAAGGAATGTGAATCCTTGGAAGAAAGTGAGTTCGTTCTTCTTGACACATGTGTTGTTAGAGATTGCAAGTTGCACCTTCCCTTCCATAAATATGTTATAATGAAATTGATGTAATTGTGGCTATGCAATTTTATGTTTTAACACCTATTTCTTGAAAGCACCTTCCCCCACTAATAGATGAAATGTGATTGTCTTCTTTATTCTATGATAATAAGTTCTCATGTACTTCATGTATAAATGCATATTTTAAGAGCTGGCATACGCTTCATGTGTAATCTCTCTCCATGTTTCATGTTGGTAAACTCTCACATTACTTTATGTATAGACATATGTGCCAAGTTAGTGAGCTCTCATATATTTCATTAAACTTCAATGTGTCCTATGCATGATTATCTTCCATGTTCTATTATAGTGACTCGCTATGTCACATGTTATTTGATTTTTCACATGATATGTATAGCCATTCTTTATGCTCTATATTAAAAAACTTTCACATTACTTTATGTTCTAAGGGATGGCATGTATATGTTCATTAAATTTGTATTGCTTATTAATTTGTATTGCTTATTAATTTGTATTGTTCATTAAAGTTACGGCCACCACAGCCGAGTCTTTGCTCATCCTCCATCACTTACCAACTATGCTCCCTTAAGATTGGAAACTCAATTACAATCCTTAGACCTATGGGTGTCATAACTTGTCCCAACCTAAAACCTGACTGAGACCCTACCCAAAAAAATTTTGGTTTGGTTCAACCTTCTTTCCATACTGGTCATATTCGAGTTCAAGTTTCTATCCCATTTTAAAAATTAGGTCAGGTTCAAGTTGACTTGATAACATGTTATCAACCAAGATTTGACCCACAAGCTGCACCAGTCGGCATCTAGATCTATTGTCCTGAGACTCCCATATAGTGTCCCATGTCAGTCGTCTGTAGTTCATACATGTATGGAGTCTCACTTCAGGTGTCATACACCTGAGTTCAGACCATTTGGTTTTAGTCTGACTTCTCGTAGCAGTTTGAAGCCTCGCAAGGGCCATAACTCATAAGCCCACTATAATCACTCATTAGGCCCGTTACCTTTAAGGTTGATGCAATAGATCTAAATAATTTTTCTCCACTCTATAAATCCCCTCATTAGTCACAAGCTTCCCGGTGAATCTAGATGATTCGAGGAAGAGGATGAAGCCATTGCAGGTCAGGTCGGGTTAACCCATTAACCTGACTATGTTTGGTCTGGGTTGGAATTCCAAACCTATTTGCAAAACTAGGTTAGTTTAGGATCAATTCGTTTAGACCCAGGTAAATTTATATTGGACTCGAACCCAACCATTTGACCCATTTGGACACTCTTATAAAGACCTTGACTATAATCCTTCGACCTTAATCGCTAGACTACGATCCTTTTAACCTCCTTTTCTCATTGACTATGGCCCTTCATCCTTGGTTGCATGACTACGATTCTTCCCATCTCGATAAACTAACTACAATCCTTCCAACCTCCATCACCTATCGACTATGGTCCTCCTAACCACTATTGCTTGACTACAGTCCCTTTGACCACCATGGTCTGACTATGTTCCGTTCGACCATCGTCACATGATATATGTCCACCTAATCTTTATCACCTACTGACCACATCTAACATCCCAAACTCTTAATTATTGAGATATTATCCATTTTGGCCTAAGGGTCTCACAATTTTATCCTATTGGTGTAACTTTCCAGGAGGTGACCGATCTCAGGATTTCTCTAATATGAGCATGCTTAGCTATGAAGTTTTTAATAAAATTCATATAATTATACCAAAAGTCACCTCAATATTTAAGATCTTATCTTCTTTTACTTAAGTAGTTTCATAATCTCCCTCACTTAAGTAACTAACATCCTCATCAGCATCTTTCTCCCATAATAATCTACCAGATAGATAGGATTCTTGAGGTGGCGCCTACAAATTCAAGTGGTGACTCCCGCTACTTGGTATTTTATCTCATACATGATTTAAGAGGTGGATCCCATAGTAAAACACTTTATTTTGTATGACACTGAATTCCCATCTTTCAACTTGTGTATTGCTCAAATATCATTTGAAACATCCCAAACTCTTAACTATCAAGGTATTAACTACTTTGGCCTAAGGACCTCAGAATTTTATCTTGCTGGTATAACTTCCCAGGAGGTCACCCATCTTAAGATTTCTTCAAGATGAGCATGCATAACTATGGAGTCTCTTAATAAAATGTTGATCATTACACCAAATGGATCCTCAATATTTAAGAGTGTGTCTTCTTTTACTTAAGGGGTTTTATATTATGACCCTTCCAACCTCTGTCACCCACCAACTATAGCTCTTCGACCTCAATCACCTGACTGTGGTTCTCTCAACCTCTATCGCCCATCGATTACAGTCCCTTTGACATTCATTGTCCACCAACTACTTTCTCTTCGACTTTGATGCCCCAACTACAGTCCCCCTATGACCTCCATCTTCCCTCTATAATTTATCCAACCTCTATTTTCCCAACTACAGTCTCCACAACCATAATGTATGATAATAATCCCTTTAACTATCATTGCCCGCTGAATATAATACCTTTGACCTTTATCGCCTGTCGATTATGATCCATTTGACCTCCATCACCTGGCTATGGTCCCTCAGACCTCCATTGCTTGTTGACTATATTTCTTCCAACCTCTGTCCCCTGATAATAGTTATATTAACATTTGTCACCTGATTATTGACCCTCTAACCTTGGTCACCTGTCAAACATAGTCCTCTGACTTTAGTCGCTTGTTGACTCCAGTCTGTCTGACCTATGTCACCTGATAATGTCCCTTCGATCTCAGTCTCTTGACTACAGTCCATTCTACCTCCATTGCCTGACTATATTCCTTTTGACCTCTATCACTCAAAAAATGATCCCCTCAACCTAAGTCGCCCAACTCTCTTGAACCTTCTTCACTTGACTACGATCCCTTCAACCACCATCACGCATCAACTATGGTCTCTCTGACTATGTTCCATCCTACCTCTGTCACTCGACAATGATCCCCTTGACCTCAATTGATCGACTCCGATCCCTTCAATGTCTGTCACACAACTTTGGGTAATAACCCATCAAAAATTTAAAGATATATTTTAACCTACAATAGTCAAGTAATATTACAAGAGTCGTTATAAGTCTAATTTATAAATCATCTTTTCCATAAAATATATATTATTATGCTCTAATTATAATGATTTTTTTGTACTTTTATGGATATTGTAGATATGAAAACAAGAAGTATCTTATTTAATTACACTTATTTAAAAAATTGACTGATGTAGGTACAAGTAGGTTTTTTGGAACAGTTAGGTATTCACTTTACAAACTTATTTAACCAGAGCATTCTAGGCATATTTACCTTACTTATGAATATTTTTTTCATAATTTTAGGTACCTTAAATTTGAAGATATAAAAATATTTATAAGAATTTTATGTTAAAATTAAAATAATTTATATAGTTATCTTTGTATCCTTCTATAATTATATTATAAAAATCTAAAACCATTACATATAATTCATTAAAACACCATTTTCCAATTCATTTTTTCTAAAGTGGAGAAGGATAAATTGAATTGAGAAGAGAAAGAGAGGAAAGAGGAAAGTGAAAATAGAGTTTGAAGATCATAGAGCCATTTTTGCTAGCTGGACTAGTTAGAAAAATTGCACGGATCGAGGTTGGTTACATTTTTCTTATTTCAGTTTTTAATAATTTGGTCTTTTTGAGATTTTTTTAATTAAATTTATAATTTAATTTTATAAAAATACAATTTTATCAAATTTAGGTAACTTTTATGCATGAAACTTTTGATATATTATAGGTACGATAATTTCGGTCATTTTATGTATTTATTCAAGAATTTTTGCTAGGTCTTTTTTAAAATCGATAATTTGTATCAAATTAAAAATTTATTTTGACATTTAAAATAGTGCTTTAGTTCAATTAAAGCTTGAAAAACAATGTTATTTATAATCTCTGGTAATATGGTGTTTAGTTTTAATAAACTGTACAGCACTAGGGTATGAATTAATAGACAATCATTAGAGTATTTTTATAGACTCATACAAAAATAACATTATTATTCTAGTAGTATAGAATGCTTTTTATTTTTAGTATTTGTGATTGAAATATTTTAATTAATAGTGAGAAGGGATTTTGTTGGTGGAGAGAAGGGATTATGTTAGATTATGCATTGAAAATTCTTGAGCGTGAGGGCTATATTTATTAAGAAAGGATTCTGTGATGGCCATAAAGAATTCTGCTGGCGGCAAGAAGGGATTTTTTTTTTTTGTGGCGATAAGGGATTCTATTAATTAGTATACGTGAAAAATTGGGGCCTGATGACCATTCAGATAATTATTATGAAATGTTTGGTTATATTATAATCAAATTTTGTACAATTTTAATCGTTATTTAAATGCATATTAAAATATAGTATTAGTATATGTTTTAGTTTTAGCTTTTCATGTAGTACTTTAGTTTATTAATTTAGTATTTTTAGCTATTTTAGTTAGAGTGATTGATTGCTATTTGAGGCTACATTGGCCTACTAAGCCGTGTTAGCTCATTCTTATTTTTGGATTCATTTTTTGGTTAAGTAAAAGGTAATGAGTGAGGTGAGTGGTGTTAATATTAGGCTCATTTTGTGCTATAGGTATGCCTTTTTGCTGGATTTCATTTTTAGGCATGACTTTGTTTGTATTTTTTTTTTTGCCAAGTGCTGTTGTAGATAGACCTCGGATTGTACATATATTTCTTAGGGTAAATCTTAGGGGTTGTTTGATAACAAGTGGGATTTAACTTTAGTGGAATTTAATAAATCCTGTAAATCTAGATTTAGTAAATCTTAAAGGTGTTAAATCCTAAAAATTGTTTGGTATGCCAAATGATAAATATATTTAAATCCAGAGAAACTATTTGGTAATATATTTCAGGATTTGTGATAGTTAAATATTTAAATTTAAAGGAGATAATTATCAAATCAAGATCATTGCATAAAACATAAAAAAACCAATTTGAGTTCATACATTATTACCAAAAAATTCAATAAACAGTAAATTGAAAACTAATATTGACCCAAAAGACAGATGGAGTATTAAATAAGAGGATGCTTCAAATTTCTAGTTGAATTCATATATATAATGCATGTGGAGATAATTTTTTTCATGATGATCGATTTCCTTGACTTGCAATTTAAAATAAAGAAATTATTATAAAATTTAATGTAGTTAGAGGTATATAACAAAAATCAAAATTCTTACCTGAGCATTCCATAAATCTATGGTGATATTGTGACTAATAGCTTCACCCTAAATTCTTTCTTTTATTGTCACATATAAATTGGGATTCTCATCATATATAACAACTTCACCACCTTTAGCATCGTGCTGTATTTCTGTATGTGACATATTAAATAAGAGTTCATGTCCATGATATCGACCAATGAAGTTGCGTAGAATGGTACAAGCAATGACTATATATGCTTGAATACTCAAAGGAAATTGTCTTATGTGTGTTAAAACTTGAAATTATTCCTTTTAAATCCCAAAAGGTTTGCTTGATGCCATTGCATAGCTGTGCGTGTTAGTGATTAAATAACTCTTGCTCAATAGTGTATCTCTTAAACATACTTCCACGATAATCAACTAAGTGATATTGATATCCGTAAAATGGGGTAATCAATTTATTAGAATTTGAATAACCATAATCAACCAAGTAATTTCTATTATGGGGTACTTAAAACTGTCCTTGTTCCACCACCCATCTAAGCACAAGCATGTTCGCAACATATCCCTCCCATTTAGAGGCAAGTATACTAACTGTTGATCAAAGGACACCGCAACCATTACATTCTGTGAAGTAAATCCCTTACGATTATGATAATGATTTTGTAAATTTTTACTCAACTACTGGAATATGTGTACAATCTATCGCTCCAATTATACTTCTGAAGAATGGGTAAAATTATTCATTTGCATGTACGAATGATGAAAATCAACCTCTATTAGAGGTAAACATATAAATTCATCCACCAAAGACACAATATCATGTAGTACTTGATTGAAGTACCTGCTCACAGTTTCTAATAAATGCTAGAAAAACTCAAACAATTGTCGATAACTATATACATGTGCTACACCGCATAAGAAAATGTCTCATTGTTGGGATGCAAGCATATTCTTTGTGTCAGATAGATGACCATGGACTACCAACAAGTCTCTTAAGCTTATGAAAGCACCTAGTGGCAACCTAAATCACTAGTACACTCTCCTTGGAAGACCATATCATATGTCCACAATATATTGATGATTGGTATATGTTTTATCAAACATTGGCCGTCAAATGGGTTCTTCGTCATCTGTGTTCTAAGCCTCCTCTAAAACAAACGGAGCAAGTTTTACAATGGTATTCATCACCTGTATAAGCAAATGACCATCCCACATAGGTCATCTGAAATAATACCATGCAAGTAGTTCAATATCACCTAAATTAATTGCAATTACAAATAGTTGACATATATTACCAAAAAAACACTCAAATAAGAAAGAAAAGAAATGTCAATTTTTATTAAACATTATTGAACCGGAATTCATAGATTATCAATAAGCAGCTTTGCATAATAGATGATGAATGATTACCATGTAGAATCTACCAAATATAAAAAATTTCACTCCTCAGTAGTTGGAGAATGTTATTTTCCATTATCTGAAATTCATATCACATACTATAATGTATGAGAATTTTTTTATATCATTTTTACACAAAACTATCAAGATAGATAGAATAGGGTTTCCACAAAATAACAATATATAAAAGGCAACCTAGCAAAAGGATAGAGGGATTTCCAACATCATGGAAATTATTCTTACACAATAATTTTAAGTTTTATGAGCACAAAAAAGTTATTGCAACTAACCAAATAATTGAAACTTACATATAATACCAAAAAGGCTTAACTGCCCAACTACATCTCCTCTAATTTGAAAATAAAGCAATGAATACTAAACCTACAATTATTACTACAGCTTACTAAACAGAGCCTGGAATCAACTACTGCCATATTTTGGAAGCATAAAAATATGGATGATTCTCAATAATATATTCAATCCACTTATGTAGAACTTCACCCTCCCAAATCATTAATATCACTTTGTTATTTTTGTTATCCTTCAATGCATCTTATACAACCAATAGGGATTGTGTTGTTAAGTTCTCCATTATACCTAGTTTGTGCAAACAATCGATCATTGTGTATGGGTCACTCCTTTTGACTGTTTCCTTAAAAATAACAACATTTCTTTTCGAGTCCACCAATAACTTGTTAAGATTTTCTAACCCCCTTTCTCCTTGGTCTCCTTGTACTTCTTGAGGGCTCATCACTAGATCTCTTTGAACCTACCGTTTGATTCGTAATAGGTTCGAAAGGTGGAGTCATGCCATCTTTTGCACCAGGTAGGTTGCTTGTTGGAGTTCCTTCAAACTCGTATGTTACACCATTAACATTGAGAAACTCATCTTGATACTGAGGTGTCTTGTCTTCTTCTAAATTTACTACTATAGCTTTAATCTTGTTAGATCTAGCACCAATGTCAATTGCAATGTTCTAAGCACAACTTTTTTCAAAAATGTCATATTGGTGAAAAGGATGCTGACAAAATCATAAAAGCTTTGGAGTCACCTACATTTCCATTAATAGGTAGGAGTCAACCATATGTGAAGGTAAACATAATTAAAAATTTAAAAGGAAAAATATTACCTGACCAATTTCATCTCACAGCTCCTCAGTGGCAATTGATATGCGTAATTCCTCATCCCAACCCCAACCACTCCGATTTGTTAATTGATAAAACGTTTAGAAGTTTGCTTTCATATTTTTGAATCTAATCACTATTGAAGAATCTGTGTAATATGTATCCAAATGCCTGTTTAATACAACAACATGATTCGATTATAGCTCCCTCATTAAGTTACCATTATATATAATATTGTGTACGAATTTCTTGAACAGAACCTCGGCAAGCACAATGTTGTGCTTTTCTGGCCACCTAGGGTTTTGAGATGTGCTTTTAGGATTGCCAGAGTCGATAGAAATTTTTTCACCGGCATGAGGTTGGGAGGTAGAGCTAGCATGAGTCAAACCTTTGCCTTTTGTAAACCTCTTCATTTTTATCAAACATTCAGACAAAAACATTATAAGTTTATAATTTGATAGTCTTTACTAAATCCCTAGGTTCGATGGATTTAACAGGATTTAACATTAGAAGCGCATGAAAAGGAGAAAGTTAACTTCACAGCCAGCGAGCTTCTTTTCTTGCTTTTGATCAAAATGTCGTAATTTCTGATCCGACATGAAGGGAAAGTTGTCGAAGGAACAAAGTCAAATAGCCACGAAGGAGCTGAAGAATTGACGCATGCAATCTATATACACCTCCTACGAAGCAACGAAGCTAAATAACAATGACGAAAAGGGAAGATGAAGGGCAAACCCTAAACACCTCTAAGTTATTATTGATTAACTTAATTAATATAATTAAAAATATTAATTATTAAGTAAATTAATTAAATAATTAATAGTATAATTAGTGCATAAATTAATTATCTAATTTAACTTAATTGTATGATTAGTAATTAAATATTAATATAAGTAGCTTAATTAATATAATTTAAAATATATATTACTAAATATATAATTAATAATGTAAATAATAATTAATGAGTAATTTATACTTAACAATTATTAAATTCATAACACATTAATTTTTATTTTTAATTTATAATTATCTTCTTCACATTTAAATCCCTAATTGCAATAAATTCTGAAATATGTTACCAAATACTTTCTTAGGATTTAACATTTGACATACCAAACAATTTTTAGGCTTTAACACATTTCAGATTTACTAAATCCGAATTTACAAGATTTACTAAATCCCACAAAGCTAAATACCACTTGTTGCCAAACAGCCTCCCCCCCTCGAGATTTAGTAGAACCTAGATTTAAGCCGTAAATTCTTAAATCCAAGATTTAGCGTGCACAAAAAATCGTTTGGCTGATATTAGCCTAAGACTGAAATCCCTATAAATCTGATACCCCCCTTAGGGCTCATTTGGTTCCAAGTTATTCCTCCATTTTTTCATTTGAAATGGATAACTCAGTTGATGGAACATGTTTGAATGTGAGGCATACTTTTTTAGAAACTCCATTTTTCTACTATTTTGACAAGGCTTCATTTATGATTGATTTCTTATTATTTCTTAAAGCAGCTTTAAGAATCAATAATAAAGCCGTCCCAAATGAAGCCTTAGCCTTTTAATCAAATTTTATTGTTTTTACTTAACATTTAGTTTAGACCTGTCAATTTCGGGTCACGGGTCAAGTTCGGGTCGAACCCGGAACTAACCCAACACTATTCGGGTTCGGGTCAACCCGACTCGTTTTTACAAACAAGTCGATTTTTCGGACCCGAACCCGACCCGCTTCGGGTTCGGGTCAACCCAACCCGACCTGCGTTGGTTTGATTTTTTTGAGTTCCAGCACGCGAGGCGGCGAGGGACAGCGTGGGATGGCAGTCGTCAGCATGCATCGGCAGCAACAACAGCGTGCAGCGTGCAGCGGCGATGGCGGTCGGCAGGCCAATAGCGTGTAGCGTGCAGCGGCAGCAGCAACAGGCAGCGTGCATTGGCGGCGATGCCTACGAGGTAGCGACGCTATGACGCGAGCAACTGCGATGTGACGTGAGGTCGTGAGCGACTGCGACGCGACGCGAGCGGCGCGTGTGGGGTAGGCGGGGTCGCAGACTCGCAGTCGGGCAGATTCAGCTTATTCCCGGGTTTCCGGGTTAACCCAAACCCGACCTGGTTTTGCAAACGTGTCAGTTTTCTGAACCTGAACCCGACCGCTTTAGGTTTGGGTCAACTCATACCCGAAATTTTCGGGTTGGGTCCAATATTGACATGTCTAATCTAGTTCTTACATATAAACACTTCTTGGAGCCTAATTGCACTCAAATCTTTAAATTCTGTAACCCGGCGGTGGACCTCCGGTGAGGTCAGCAGTAATGAGGTTCCGTTCCTGTTTTGGGGTTTCTCAGGTTAAGGCTTTGTCGTCGCGCTTCCGCAGATTGTATTCCCATCTGCGGCCGCAAGGCCGGAGGTTCTCTCTCTCAGATCCCGAACTCTTCTTCTCCGTTTTATTTCAATCATTGCAATTTGTTTTCGCTGTTGCATTCATCTGTTGACGATGCAGGCCTTCCTTTGGTATTGCGTTCGACATTGACGGTGTGATCATTCGAGGCGGTAATCCCATCGGCGGATCTCCACAGGCGTTGAGTAGGCTACATGCAGAGGACGGTAGGGAATGATTCTCAAAATCTATGCTTTTTTGAATTCTTTTCCAAATGAGTGGAGATTAGATTTCCTTTCGAAGCAACAGAAATCAATTGGTTACAGTAAGAGGCTCTTTTTTTGAAAAATAAAATTATGCACCCCGTTTTTCGTTTTAGAGTTACTTCACTTCTAGCATATGCCGACCTTCATGTGCTGAACTTAAAAGATCACATTTGCAACTTTTTTTTTTAATGTTTTTTTTTTCCTAACTCTTCCCCCTTCTCCTGCTTTTGGTGTCCCTGTAAGGAAATGAGGCGTATTATATAGAAAAGGAGCTCAAGGTAACATGACAATGAGTTATTTATTTATTTATTTTTAACTTTTATAATAGCGTTCTGTAAAAAAATTAGTTCTTTCACATATTTAGAGGCTGTAATTTTTTTTAAACGCAGAAATGCAGGATTAGGAGAAATTATTGATATATCAGGATAACAAATTACGACATTTTACACAGCTATAATAAAAAAAACGTCGATTGGTCATCTGCATTTGCGAAGTTTGCAGTTAATAATTTCTCCGGGATTAGGGTAGTAGCGGAATCTCAACACTGAGACCCTAAGTAATAGCTGCCTTTTTTTTCTTTTTTTGACATTTAAGCCAATTAAGACAAATTCAATCACATTCTATGCAAACTTCGTATTCAAATACTCTTGATTGGGAGCCAAAACTTCCATCAAAAAGATCAAGATGAGTTCCATAATAATAGCTCATTTGCTCATGATAAATCCATAGAGAATGTGGGGGATCCTTCTTCTCTTAAATAACCTTATGCCTGCTATTTAGGAGATATTTAATGAATCATTCTTCTCCATTCATTCATATTGATTAGCACATGAGATCTTACTATATATTTCAATAAATCTATTTGCACAACTTTTATTCATAATATCCTGGACACATTAGACAAGAAAAATAATTGATCATAATTCATTGTTTCTAAAAAATTAGGACCTCATTCTTTTGATTAAAATATTGTAGAGGGTCATGGAGAACTAAACAAGTTATCGAAAAATCTAAAAGGAATAATACGATGGTTATGATGAAAAAAAATCAAGCTGCTTGGTTTAAGACAAATTGCAATCTCAGGAACAATAGTTAGAGATCAGTGTATCTTTAAAAAAAAAAAAAAGAAGAAAAATAATTAGAGAACTATGAGTTGCCTTGCCCTTCATTTTCATTCATATTTGTACATCCCTTTACTTCAATTTTGATGTTGTATTATTTGCATTTAGGATTAATACACCTTAAAGCATAGGTTTCTCATAAATAGGCATCATCTTCCATAATGAAGATTATTATTCTCGTTTCTCTGTGTTATTAATTCATAAACTTTAACACAAAAAATCGAAGGAAGAAACTTACCAACCACATTTTTCCTACGCAGGCACCTTGAAGATTCCATATATATTCTTAACTAATGGTGAGCATTACATTGCTTCTTTCTGACTTTTTCTGCTACAACATGCTACATTCTATTTCGTGATAAGTGTACCTGTTAAATTCAGAATATCTTAATTATTTTGTTTGACTTTCTTAAAAAATTTGGAGCATGAGATGATTTTCCAGACCATGTTTAATGTAAATTTGTTCTACATCTGAAGGCTATTCCATTTGTTTTTTATACTAAGAGAGTAAGGCTTTGTTTTGTATGGCCATGTTGATATTGTGTTTTTGTTGTAAATCAAACAGTTGGAAAATCAAGCCAAATAAATTTCTAAAAATTAGAAAAGAATTTTAGTAATGTCAAAACTATATTTTCAATAAAATACAACTAAAATAAATATATTTTTTTATTTATCATCCTTGATTCTTTAGTTAATTCTACTCATTCAATTTATATGGAATACAACGTAATCTCACATGCTGAAAATTTTTAAACATTGACTTTCCACTTGAGTTTTCTGACTTGAACGTGCCTTTCTCCTGCAAGTAACAGATACTTTAAGTTAGCCTAGAGGAATCAATCATCATCCCCATGGTTTCTAATATTTGGTTATCTTGAAAGAAATATATAGGAAATCATTAATGACACCAGACGAGGCTTGGCTTCTCATGATCTCATCATAACATTGCCAATGAGTCACTAATGAGTCATCGAAGCTGATGGGGTGAATAATTTTTGAATAAGATGGATATATTTATCAACTTTTATTTCACATCTATCCTTTGAGATGCTGTCTTTTATATTCTTATTTTAATTACTGTCTAACTAAGCCTTTCGTCTACAGGGTTTTATTATAATTAGAATATTTTGGTTCTATAGTATTTGTGAAATACATTTGTTATACAAACTTGCTTTTGAAATCCTATTTTGTTGGATAGGAGGTGGAGTCCCTGAATCCAAACGTGCTTCCGAATTAAGTGGACTTTTGGGAGTTCAGATCTTAGCTTTACAGGTAATTTTTGCACAGTACTAATTTATTTGCATTTTTGCTAAAGTGAATGTATTTCTACAATTGATGTATTTGCATATTTCATGTACCTATGGATATGAACATGTCTTGAACTATTTGTTTATTTTAAAAAGCTGTGTTGAAATGGAATTCATATCCAACATCGTAAGTACTAAGAAGCAAACCATTAGCTATAGTATTCCACTAGTTGCAATTTGTACTTAAGAGTTAGAATATTAAAATAGCAGATTATTTATAACAAATATTGTAGGGAGTGCCATCAGTTATCAAAATATTACATGATAATATAAAAAAGCCAGATAATAGCTGTTACAGTTTGTTGTTTGGACTTTTAGCCTATTTGTCTTAGAAGGCTTTTTTAGCATCATGCAGGTTGTTCAGGGACATTCACCTTTCCGAGATCTGCTTAGCAGGTATTGTCACATTTTCTTCAGAGATTGTATTCTTTTTCTTGGGTGGGGCGAATAAACGATGGCACTCATTCTTATTTCTCTGTGTTGTGAAGAATATTTACATGTTCTTCTCATGGGGATCTTCATTTGTCAATTCTTTTGATGAATTAAGGCTCCAGTCATAAAAAATATTTGTTCCTAATATGTTCATTGCAACAGATTTGAGAATGACCTTATTGTAGCTGTTGGTAAAGGGGAGCCTGCTAAGGTGATGCTAGAATATGGGTTCAAGTAAGCATGCTTTATCTATGCTATTTTTCCTAATCTAAGCCACACACTATTTTTTTGCTTATTTGAGCGTAGAGGTGTTTAATGACAGCTTTCAGCATGCTCGGTATCTAGTTTAATAATTACTTTTATTTGCAGAAAAGTTCTTTCTATTGATGAATATGCATCATTTTTCAAGGACATTGACCCCCTATCTCAGTACAAGACTTGGAGCATTAATCAAAATTATGAAATTATGAAAAACATGAATGGATTGTACTCTAGATACAATGTTGACTTAGATGCAGTAAAAGGGACGTTTATTGTCAGTGATCCTGTTGACTGGGGAAGAGACATACAGGTACTTGTTTTTATGATACCAGAGAAAACGTACGCTTCTTCTTGGCTCTTGGCTTTATGCATTTTTATTACTTCGGTTGAGTCAACCAGTGTATTTATTATAAGGGGTTTTTACATACATAACACCTAAAAGTTCTCTATTTACTTATTAAACACTTAAACTTGTCTATTTACACTCATACCACCTAAAACCTATTTTGCTCTCTAAAATACCATTCCGTCACTATTCCGTCTTCGTGTTCACCTCCGCCAGTCCTATGCACGCCTTAGAATGACATTGCCATTACAAGCGATCGGATCGAATCAAAGACGAAGCAGAAAACAGAAACAAATGAAAGAAAAGGTGAAGGGAAATAGGGCGCGCTTACTTGGAGAAGAGCTTCTTCCCCTCTATGGTTCTTTGCCGTGCCTCCAGGACGACGAGAAGTGATGTTGTTACCTGAAGATGACCCAGGTACCACTCACATCATGATTGCTACTGGAACTGGAGTTGCTCCTTACCGTGGCTATCTCCGGCGAATGTTCATGGAATCAGTGACCATCTTCCAATTTCGCGGCCTCGCCTGGCTCTTCCTTGGTGTAGCAAACTCTGACAACCTTCTCTATGATCAGGAGTTCTCCAACTACCTTCAGGATTACCCCAACAACTTCAGGTGAACATTCCTCCCTCTTTCTGTCATATTTATCCTAATTTCCCTATGTACAACTTGTCTGAGTTCTTTGGTGAAATAAGTTCAGGTATGTTACAACCCTCAGCAAGGAGCAGAAGAACAGGAATGGAGGAAAGGTGTATGTGCATGATAGAATTGAGCAAGTGCGACGTTTGCACTGGCCGGAGAAACAAAACTGAGCCGGAGAAATTTTGGAGAAAATGACACCTACGAGAGAGTTGCAGGGAATGCGAGTGGTGCCGGGATTTTTCCCGCCCGCGAAATGTTTTCGTGACTTGCTTTGACGGGGGTTGACGGAGTGGTAGGTTTGATGAGGGAGTAGGTAACTAAGGTGGTATAACAGTAAAAATTAAAGTTTTGGTGTTTAATAAGTAAATAGAGAACTTTTAGGTGTTAGGTATGTAAAAATCCCTTATTATAATTATGTCCATAGCCTATCTAGATGCCTATATAGATTTAAATCAAGCAGTTATTTATTCAGTCATTTATAATAATGCCTGATGTCATCTCAATATCGACGTCTGACGTTGTTACAATGTCGACATTTCAAAACCATCTCAACATCAAAGTTTGACACTGTCTTGACATTGATGTTCAACACTAGCAATTTATACACAACTTGATGGCTCATCTTTGTCCGACATCTTAACATTAATGACTAATGCCTTCTCAACATCGACAACATACGCCATCTTGAAATTGACGTTAGATACTTACTGCATAACATCGATGCTTGATTCTCGACAGCATTGTTGTCTTTTCTTTCGATATCTAATACACGACATTAGTGCTCGACTCTCGACATCCTAATATTAATCATTTTAAGCACAAATTATAGTTAAATGACTTATTTTTTTAAAATTATTTTTAATACCATTGTGGGCTCCGAAAAATTCCAATTTTTAGGATGTGATCCCGGAGGAATTTTCAGAAGGCAGATTGGGTTTGTAGATAAGACACTACCCAGAGATTTCGCCCTCATTTAGTGAGGACTTTTTGATCTGAGTTCTGATTTCTTATAGGCGCAAGCCCCTATAGTTAATTACCCCTCCCAATAATAGCAATAATTTAGGATTAGTCGTTCAAGTGTTCACATAGGTAATGAACCTATCGTATAATAGCAATAATTTAGGGTTTTAACTCTTGAATTTGGATTTGAATTTTGAAATTAGAAATTTGGAATTTGGAATTTATCACCATAAACTTAAAACTGGTGGTGGGGGGAATGAAGACGAGCCCGATCAAGATCCCATGGTTCCGTCGTCCCGGGCTGTCATGATCCCTGGTCTACTTAGTCAGAGGAGGTAGTCGACCCAACCTGACAGAAGGCATCTTGTCGGCAGCCATGGGTTGCTTCGTTCAAGAATACCTTATAGACTTGGGTTGGTATTTGTCTAAGGGGATATATCTGAATCCACCTTAGCTAACAGAGGGCTTTATGCCTATTAGATATACCCTATGATCCATCGCTCAAGGGTTTGACGCCTTTAGGGAACATACGGGCTTTGGCCGTGATCGTAATATAATGATGCCATTTTGCGGCAAAATCACCCGATCAGAGGGCACGTGCCACGTCCCTGTTGGCAAGAGACTGTTTGAGGATGAATTGTACTGATACACCCAACATGCATTCGCTCTTTGTGAGCTGAGGTTAATTTCAAATTTATCACCCCCGACAAACGGTTGCGGGAGGTGAATGATTTTTAGTTTTGAGTTTTTAGGTGATTGATTTTATTTTTAAGAATTTAGATTTTTATTTGATTTGAAATTTGACCCCTCCGGTTGAGATTTTCAGTCAACACGGCCATCATCGGGGTGACATTGAGGTCACTTGTATTTTCGTAGGATTTTTGGGAGGTATTTTGTACTTCAAGTTATGTCGACTCCAGTCCTTTTGAGGAGGAGGATGAAACTTGAATATTAGACCCGCGTAGCATTCTCGAATCATCGGATTTGGGACTTAGATGTGAAGATTGAAGCACATGCGGGTTGTAGCATTTGACCCTGCGCAACATTCTCGACGATTTGAGTTTGTAACTTTAATAGTTCTGTCGGAGCACATGCAGGGTTGATTTTAGTTTAAGGGGTCATATTTAATACATAAGGGGCATTTTAAAATATTTAAATATGATCCATTTGCGAGGGTGATTTTATTTAAGAAATGCCCAAATTTTCATTTAAGGGCCTACGAACGCCTTCTGTCCGCTCGCACACATGTTGCGGATCCGGTGGCGTTATTCTAAATTAGATTTCATTTATAGCACATAGAAGATATCCCTTTGCTGTTAATATCCCACTCAACATAGCTTACAGAAAATGCTTGTTCAATGGATAGTAGGAGATCATGTTAGTATTCGTAGGAGAATTATCTTGCTCGCTAGAAGCTCTCATATTATCTCCCATAAGTAGACTAATTTATTTGATACAAGCTCTTTGTCCTTGCTTGCAAACTAGTTGTTGTGGGCACTACAAATTTCCTATTCCTGCTTATAGGTGAATTGTAGCATATTTAAATGTCATGTTGGAGCTTAAAACATATTTGATGGTGTGTAAGATTTGCTTGTGTGATCATTGCTAATGCTATAATCTACCACCATAAATATATTCATACATGAATATAAGATCATTTTTTTTCTCTATCATTGCAGTAGAAATTACTTAAATCAGATGATCTTATAACTATGCTCTAACAATTTGATTCAACATCAATCTTTTTACTTCTTTCATCTTGTGCAAATCTACTCATCAATATCAAATATAACATCTCTTCAGCATTTATCCTTCTAAGATAACATTGAAAAGTTTTGAGGTATAGAATGGAACAAAAGTACTAGCTTTCAAACATTCATTTTTGTATGCAGTACCATGTTCTAAAGATTTCACATCAAGTATCACTTAAGAGATATTTTCATTTTTTTTATAAATCATATTTTCAAAGATTTGTCTGGTAGTTATTCTTTGAATATGATTTACTCATGTAATCAGTGTTATTCATGAATTTACAGTGATTCATGTACTTATGTTATCTCGTTGAGTGTGAGACCATAATGAAAGTTCAATTTGAATGTAGCATATATCAAGTAAAATTCAAATTGAATTAGATTTGAATCCATTTCAAGTTCAAATTTGAGTCCAGTTCGAGCTTGAGTTCAAGTCCAAAATTATTTGGTCGAATATGATTTAAAATTCATTTTATGTTTGAATTGAATTTAAATCAATTTTTATTTTAAGTCCAAGTCTTCTGTTGTTCACTGGAAATTTCGGCAGCCTCCCGGCGTCTCCTCCCCACCGAGGGAGAAATCGGGACGGCACTGCCGTAATTCTTCCCGCCCGGATCAAAGATCGACGGCGCGAGGTCTTTAATTTTAAACCATCATACCCGGATCAAAGATCGACGGCGTATGGTCTTCAATAATTAAACCATCATACCCGGATCAAAGATCGACGGCGTATGGTCTTCAATTTGAAATCATCCCGGTCGGACCTAAGGTACGACGACCGAGGTCTTCGACACCTGTTGAAATCCTCACATATCTCTCCACATTTATCTCCTTTTTTTAAATAATATATATTTATATATATTATATTATATCATAATATAAAATTTATATTATAATCTAATATAACATAATATAATATATATATTATTATATGTATATTATAATAAATAATATTATATTATATATAATACAATATATAAATAATATATTATATATAATATAACAGGGGAAGAGAGTGAGATCGGGAGAGAGCCCGATCGAGCGGCTCGGGCAAGGATCGGAGGCACGCACGGAGACGGTGGAAGCGGCGGCTGGCCTGGCCGGAGGCAGGCGGGTCCGGCGGCAGGCAGGTCGGTCGGTCCTTGGTTGGATCCGACTGATGGAGGCTAGGGCACGGCGGAGTCGGCGGCCTGGGGTCGACGGTGTTGGAGTCGGACGGCGGCGCTGGAGTCGGCGTGTCCTTGGTCGACGGCGGAGGCAGAAGGTGGTCCGGTGTTGTCGGCTAGGGCGCGGCGAACAGGAGCCGACGGGATTCGGCTTCGATGGGGGTAGAGAGACGAAAGGTATGTTTCGGAAATCCCTTTTCTTCCTCTCTGTGCGTTTGTGCATGTGTTGGAACCGAATGAGAGGAAGATTTCATTTTTTTATGTCGTGAATGAGGCGGTGAAGGAGCGGATGTGTCGTTCCGTTTGGATATGTCGGTGGAACGAGTGGTTGAGTCGTGCACTGACGTGGAGTCGGTTGGGTATGTTTGTGGGGAGCGGCTGTTACAGTCAACAACCATACTTATTTAAATTTTATGCACTATTTTTAGAATAGAAAAATTATAATATTGTTTCCAACCCTTGTCCATGTCATATATTTTCAATAATTGACGTGTCACGTGTCCGTGTCGTGTCGTATCCGTGTCACCGTGTTCGTGTCTGTGCATCATAGGACTAATGTGAATATAAGCTTTTGTATTGTTGATGCTAAATGAACAGTTAAGTGTCATTTATTTGTCCTTTCTATCATTTCCTATTTGCGATTAATCTTTTTTTAATAAAGATATTGATTTATTGTAAGGTTAACTAGGTGTCTACTCTATGTTTTTTTACAAAATGTCATCTTTTTATGATGGATATGAATTATAAAGTTTTTACTATTTCAAATGAGGGAAATATGATAATTGTAAGCAATGTAAATTTATGTTTTAGATTGTTGGGATTTGACTTGAAACGGACATGTCTGCACACTATAATTGAGAATTTTTGTCAAATATCAATAGGTAGATGGAGCATAAGGTGATGAGTTGGAATGGAGCCGTGACGTAAGGTTTAAAATGCCTATAGCAAGAGCCTGTGTTTTTTAACTTTGAGTAGTCATTTGACATGCATGCTAGCTTTGTTTAGAATTGGTTTGATGAAAAAGACAATGAAGATTGAATTATCAAATATGTTCATAGTTGATGGGGACATCCGATCATGAAAAATATATCAGCGATGTGGCCGCCGATCTACGGCCATGATGGCAACTCTTTATTTTTGATTATAAGTGTTGTATTTATTTATTTTCTGCATTTTTCCAATTATGCCCTTGAGGGATTCGTTATTTGTAAGCCCTAGGGGCAATGATGTCTTTTATTTTTCCTTAATGTATTTGACTATTTAAAGTCTCTCCTCTTCTTTGAGAGAGTTAATGAATGATTATTATGAAAATTTCTGCAAAAGCAAGTTCTTGTGAGAGTTTGAGATTCTTGGAAAGAAATCCCAAGGAGAGGGATACGAATCACCCACAAGCCACAGGAAGTGTCCGGGCTGATGGTCGCTTTCATCTCTTCTTCCTCTTCCCCTCCCTTTCCTCCGTCTCCAGTAAACCATCGGCCTAGGGTTCTCCCACTCACAAAGCCGCCGGCTTCCTTCCCCCCATTCTTGGCCAACCGAAGGCCAAGTCCTTCCTCCAATTAACTAAAACCACTATTACAATTCCCCCCCCCCCCCCCCCCCCCCAAGCAGCCACCGCCTTGGGATTCCCCAAACCCTTGCTGTTGCTCCCTTTAATCCAAGGTGGCCCTTGCCTTTGCTACTTCCCAAACTTAGGTTATGAAGATAGGGAGGGAAAATAATTCAAATTTAGATTTGAAATCTTTCCTAATTTGACATTATCTATATTTGGAAAGTTTTAAACCATTCAATTCAAAATTCAAATTTAAATTAAGAGGAAATAGGAGTCATCAATTCCTCCTAATTTAAATAGCCTTATTTAGGAAACCCCATTAAACCTTTCCCTAACCCCTCCCTCTCTCTTTGAAGTTGCCGCCCCCCTTCCTCACTATCCCTCCATTCAATTAGTTTACTTCCTCTTATTGCTCCCCAATTAACTCCCATCCCAAGGCGCCGTTCCTAACTAGCCCCCACTTAATGAAAATTTCAAATTCCGTTTGCTGTCCCAAAATTCCTGCTCCAGGAATCTCGCATTCCTGCTGTCCTAAGCCTCCAAATTGCTGGCCGCTCTTCTACAGCTTGCTGTCTAGATGTTTCAACACAATTTTGTTGCTGTCCTGCGCTTCGAAGTCACCTAGTTTGCTGTCCAGAAGTTCCTGCTATCTGTCCACGCATTCCATCAAGAGTGTCCTGCTGTCCTGCACCATTAGAGAATTTATCAAGTGCCAAAACGGCTGTCCAGGCTTCCATAGTGGCTGTCCAGACATCCCTAGCTGCTGTCCAGCAATCCCAGCAGACTTTCTGCTGCTGTCACGCTGTCCAGAAGGCCTCCGATCACCGTCAAGAAGGTTATTGAACCCTGAAGTTATTGTCCACTCTTTCTCAAACATTCAAACGACCTCACTGGAGCTTCGTAACTCCTTTTATTTGGGTAAGCTCTTCCTCCTCCTCTTTTATCTTCTAGTTACTTTCAAATTGTGGTTTATAATTAATTCATAAAGGTTCTTGTTAATCCCTCTCCGAAAGCTTAGTAATTTTAGAGAGTTGTGTGAGTGGATCTTTTCATAGTGAGTTATCTCGTTGTTAACTAAGGAATTTTTGTTGAAGCTCTTCTATGTATGCTATGTTTGATCTAATGGCTATTTAAATGGTCTTAGCTTTCATGTGTGTAACTTAGCCTAAACTAAATTCACCACACTTTTGTTTTACTTTATTGTTTAGATCTCTACAAGTCTAATTAATATTGTTTCTAACAATTCAAGCGTGCAAAATTCCTATCTAAATATTGCCTGAGTATTTAGTTCTACATCAATAGTTTTTAACATTAAAAAAGAAACATTATTAGACTCATGGTTTTTAAAATCGGTCGAACTAGCTGGTTCAACCGTGAACCAGTCATATGGCCGATTCAGTTTGCTTAAAAACCATACCAATATTAAACCAATGTGAATCGGTTTGAATTGCCCATTCAACTGACCAACCATTGAATTGGTCCCGATTTTTAAGAATTGGCCTATTTAATTAATATCCTATTTAAATAATATAATACAAAATATTTAATTAAATATTACATTTAATAAATTAATTTAAATGTAACATATTGTAATTTTATATTGAGTCTAAATTTTTATAATGATTATTTATCAATTAAGCACAAACGAAACATACCTATATGATCCCACCATCCCACGTGAGCTCCTAACATATAAAAATAAGAAAAACTATATATACAAAACAAAGCAAAGCTCCCAAATGATGTAATACTAAATAACCGAGTTACAATTTTCTACTTCAAAACACATGCATTATATATTTTAAATAATAAAAATAATATTTATTTTGTTGATTAATATGTTTAATAGTTTATTTATTTATTTTTATTTTTTAAATATAAATCTAACATGAATGATTTATAAATGCAAAATTATAATGTGATTTTAATATAAAATTAATTATTGTAATTTATCTAAATATATAATATAAATTAACAATAATTTGTAATAGTTTATATTAAATTTAACATAAATTTGTAATAATTTATATTAAATTTATAATTTTATTTATAATCTAAATTTATTTTAGCAAAAAAATTATATTATTATTATATAGTTTATTTTTTATTTAAATACTTATAATATTTATTGCCTCTTCCCGTTCAACCCCGGTGAAATCATTAAACCTTGAATCTCTCATTTTTCTAGTTCGACATCCGGTTAAATTTTCAGTACTTTGGTTAGATTATATTCTATTTGTCATCTTACCTTCGAAGTGCATCTTTGGTTTTGTAGTACAACAATTATTGGGTAAATTTTCTTGCTGGCATTTTTCAGTTCTTGTTTGCAATGTCAGCTTATGAGAATCTGTTGTTGCTGTTTGCTTGCTTGCCAATAGAGATATTTTTATTGTTAAATTAACAAAATAATTGAAATTATTTTTAACGAACCAGCATCAGTCTGATGTGGAATGAAGATCGGGTGCTACTGCTTGGAACTGCAGGACTCCTTTTACTATTTACCCGGCTTTTGTGTTACTCTATGTTCTTACCATTCTCTTCATTGTTCTAGGTTTACAGGAACCTTTTGAAGTAATATAATTCTTTGTAGTATTTTAGTGTATAAGAAACTAAACAACATTCACTTGTTGTGGCTTTGAGTCATAATTTTTATTCGCCTGTTTATTACACAAGCACCTAAAATATATTTGATTTGATGGCCAAGAAAAAATTGTACCAGTAAATTCATAAATATGTAAGACGTCAATTTAACATTACATGCGAGTGCTTGTGCATTCACATTACCCTCCCCGTCCAAGTGAAGGTTAGAAAATATTAAGAAAGGCCAGTGTACATAATTACATCTCTACAAACTTGGGATGGATTTATAGTGTTAGTAGACTGAACAATGATATTCAACTCAAGATTTTATTGTTTTATGCCGGTTTACTTCACATTATACTAGCAATTACGATTAGTGGAACGTAGAGATAACATCAACAATCACTTGTAGGTTCTTTGTGACATTTTAAGCTGTGGCGGTCTTCCTGGTAAAGCAAAAGGGCATCAAACTGCTTTATATTTTGCATCGGATGATCTGGAGTATCAGGTGAATGAAACCTCTACTTATAAAAAATCTTCTTCCTTCATAAAAAAATTAAATTCTAGCATTTGTTTGATGCAATGATTTCTTTTTCACCTTTCTTGCTTCTATCATGAATCAGAAAGATTCTGAAGTAGGTTAGCCCAGCTGAATCAATAATGATCTTGATGCAGGCTGCTTTTCCTTCTGAACGTTTGGGAATGGGTGCTTTCAGGATAGCACTGGAAAGCATCTTCAATAGGTTTGTCAAAATCCTTAGTCATTCATGATATAATTCTAAATATTTGGTTGCCTTATTTTTCTATTTTGAAGCTGCAGTGTTAATAGTACTCCTCTGTGGTATACTTCGTATGGAAAACCAAATCCATATGTATTCAAGATTGCAGAATCAGTTTTGATGCAAGTTGCCTCAACCAGATACGGTGGACAGTGTACTGTGGATGACACAAAGGAAAATAAGTTCAGTACAATCTACATGATTGGTGATAATCCAATGGTAGACATCAAAGGTGCTACTAAGGTTTGTCTGCAGCCATAGCCACATGCTTTGAAGTTGCAAGTGCTAACTACCTTCACAAGCAGGGTAATCGCTGTTGGATGCTGCACATTTAAGGATTTTTAAGTATCCATGCAACCTTGCTTCAAAGAATATAAGAACCTATGATTACTTTTAACATTTTTAATTAGTATGCAATAACTGGTCTGGGCAAAATATTCACAGGCATCTAGACCAAATTTTTTATTCGGATTGAAGATATTCTTAAAATACATAAAATACTTATCTGGTCATATGTGGTCAATTTAATTCTATTATAACACATTTCTCCAATTTGACCTCTCAACTATACAAAATTAATCCCAAACAATTCCTCATTGAGAATTTAACAAAAAATGGATACAAAATTGATCCCAATTTAATCCTACAACTGTGCAAAATTGATCTCAGATTATTTCCTAGACTAAAAAATGAATTAGTAGAATAAATATAAGGATAGTGACACTAAAATATTAAGACACTACATAAATTCATATTTATCATATGTGATTTATTTCAAGGTGCAAATAATTATAGTTTAGAGAGTTTGAATGTTGTTGGAGGATGAACAAAAAGGGTTGTTGTAGCATGGAAGTATTGAAATCCATCCTGTTGAAAACACATATCGAAAGAAAAGAGATGAAGGGAGCATATCCTGAAATCAACAATATCCATAAAAGGCTGTTATCATTGATCCTTTCACAACTATGGAAATCTCTTTGGAAGCTTGAAAGGTCTTCATGTACACTGCCATAATGATCCAGCCTAATTGAAGTACTAGTTGATTGAAGTTAACTGTTTTTTTCTCCATTGAGGCTTATATTTGGGTTGGTCTTATTGGATTAGTTTTAATCCAGTTTATCAACTGTGCTAGCCCGACTTTAATTGGATTGGATATGGTGTGATTGGGTAAAACTAAGGTTTGGTAAATAGTAAAATC
The DNA here is from genome assembly GCA_016618105.1 of Dendrobium huoshanense. Classification (NCBI taxonomy): domain Eukaryota; kingdom Viridiplantae; phylum Streptophyta; class Magnoliopsida; order Asparagales; family Orchidaceae; genus Dendrobium; species Dendrobium huoshanense. The sequence continues at coordinate 5,799,800 of CM028349.1, read as the reverse complement.
AGATAGGTTTAAGTGGAGTTGATTGGATAATTAGTGTGTTTATTAAATGAAAGAGGGTGTTTTCTTTTCATTTGAACTGTAAAACTAATGCTCATGGGATAGTAACGAGATGATGAATTATACTTTAAAATGGGTGGTGTGGTTTGGGTTTTTGAGGTTTGAATTTTATATGCAATGTTTGTTAAAGATGCTTTGGAAGTGGATAAAAATTGGTTTGAACTAGGCAGGAATTTTTAGTTTCAAATGTTGGATAGGATTTTGTGGATATGGATGAGGAGTAAGTAGAATTAGATATTTCAAATTTAAGACAAATGAAGGTGGCTTAAATGGAGGTGATTTTTAATTGGAATTTGAAGGGATGTGTTAAGAATTTAGTTGAGGTGGATGGAGCAGGAATGATGACCAACCAATCCAACTGCTGCGGACCTGAGAGATATGGAACACCTTTATTGCTTCTGGAATAATAACTTCATGCTGTTGCATTTCATGAATGTATATGGGGAAGTGTACCACACATTTCAAAGAAATGAGATGGATAAGCAACTAGTTAGTTTAGGATTAGGGTTGGAATTTGAATTAGAATTAGTAAAGATGGAAAATGTTGTTAGGGTTGTTAAAGGGATGTTGGCTGGTTGGTATGGCCACTACAAGGTGATGACCTGGTGAGGAAAACAACATTTCTCAGCGGTAAACAGAAAATGTTTCCTATTATTTCAATTGGCTTATGTTTTAGTGGTGTGGATAGATGTGGAATAGTCATGGGTGAAAGGAAAAATAGAAAACAATGAATAAAAAAAAAAGTGAAGATGACGACAAGAAAATTTATGCTTCTCATGGCTATAAAAAGGTGCAGGAAATTTGTTTTGATACTAATTGATGCAGGTGGACGCAACCCAAGTTTTTCCAAAATCATGAATAATTGAGGATGGGTGAAGAAAGAAGTGGATAGAAGAAAGAAGAATCTTGCGCAGAGCCTAAGTGGGAGAAGCATGCCAAAAATCATTTCATTCTCATAATCGCAATCTGTATTATAATTTTGGACCTCTATTTATTGGAGAAAAATCCAACAAAAAATATTTAAATTTATACTGGATGATCAGATGACATTACTGCATATTATAATTAAAAAAATAAGTAAAAATAATCATAGAAGAAATATTATGATAATGATACCGAATTACTAAGATATTTTACATATTAGATTTTTTTTCCTATGTCAATCTTCCTTTTTTTTTTTAATCATATGAAAAGGAAATATTTAAGATCTATTTATTTTTCTGATCTTAAAAAATATATAAGATAATTTTTCGGGCAAAGGCATATTGGTAGGGAATACTTGAAATTCTGCCGTATTTACCAATGAAAGACTTAACGATCTTTACATTGTTTGCTTACAGGCAGGGCGTCCTTGGTTTTCCATTCTAACAAGAACTGGGGTTTTCAAGGGTAAAGATAACCACGAGGAGTATCCTGCAGACATTGTAAGCGGAAAATACACTTGAGATGTGAATCGTTTTACTTCTTTAGCATCTACTAGTATCTACTATGTTTTTGTGTGGAGATAATGCTAGTAAGGGTCTTTTAGGGCAGTTTTTTTGTTTGCAAGTTCGTGTTTTTCAGATGTTTATTTTACATTTATGTTTGGTTATCAATTTTTTTTATTGTTTTTTAGAAATTTATGTTATAAGAAACACTTTTTAATAATCTGTAAGAAAGCAAATGTCTGTTATTTTCTGAAGGGAAAAAGCTATTAATACTCATGATATTATTCAAAAATATATTTTTTCCAACAATTTTACAAAGATTTTATAGAAAGTTGTAGCTACCCCAAATAGACATTAATGAGCTCCATACTTTGTGAGAACAAGGCTTCATGTGTGATAGTTTATTTATTTATTTTTTTAATGCTTTTGTTGTAGGAAAATTAGTAACAAAAATATTGTTCATTTGGATTGATTATAAATTTTTCCCAACTTTAAATTTTTTTTCTTTGGAATTTTTTTTTTGGTAAAATTATATTCAAACTTTTGGTTAAAATCAAAAGTTGGTTTCTATGTTATAATTTCATCTGTGCTGACTTCATCCAACTATTTTTTGCATCATTTGTTTGGGCCAGACCTTCAGCTACCAAATCTAGCCATGTACCGCCTAGATAACTGATTTCCATAATGATAGCTTCAAAATAGTTCAATCGACATGCTGTAAACCTCATGCCTTTCACATGAAAGTAGTGTGGATGTACAGCAAGAACCATAATTTACTTCCAGGCTGAACTTTTGTTGACAACCAAATATAATTTTGTTTGAAAAAATTTCTGCTACAGGAATCTAGCCGTTTACTGCAGGCCTTATTTTCAGATGCCTTAATGAGGAAACCAAATTGTATCTTCTGCTAGATTCTTTTCAGTGTTTGTTGCTAGTTCATTCTATTTTATGTACAAAGCTGAGAACTTACTTTCATTTTATACAGGTGGTAGAAAACGTTGAGGAGGCTGTTGAGTATATTCTAAAGAAAGAAGCCTTGTGATTGGCTTTCAATGCTAGAAATCTCATCTTCATTCCAAGCTCAATGGTTTTAGAATCGTCAAAGCAACTGCCATGACCTGGCCCAAAATCTCAGAGTACCGAGGCAGAAGTAAATGATTTGATGGAATATTGAATGCTTTATTCATATTGAAGAAATTTCATCACAGTCAATGACATAACTTTTCCCAAACATAGCTCTCACTCTCAATACATAATTTTTTCCATACATCATAGGGTCTGGAATTATGGGAACAAGATCTGGTTACAAGCCAAATGTGACTTGAGGTTATGTTTGGGACAGTTTTTGTTTTTGCTTTTTAAAGTAGTTCTTTAGCACAAAATTTTGAACTAAATAAATTTTAATATTGTTATTTCAAAATACATAAGTTTTAAATAACTATTATTTGTAGCCCTACACCAGCAATATGCATATTTTCTTCTTAAACTCATTTAAGCCTCGAGATCTTATCTTAAAAATCTAAACTAAGTGGCTTGTGATTCTTTCAATATTAAATCTTAGTCTTTCAAATTTTTATTAGTCTGATTATCTCAATTTTAATAATATTGTATTATCCAATAATTTACTTGTAAGAGTAGACTTTTAATATTATAATCTAAATCCTAACCATATCTTATATCTATATTATTATTATAAAATTATACAATTGCATGTGAGAGTACGCAATCCTTCATATACAGAGAAGCGGAGACAAAAAAATACCTAGGATCCATTTGGAATGATGTGCAATTGCTTTACTTAAAATGAGAATAGGAGCCACAGCTCATCTTTGTCTATTGTCTATTTGTTGGGAGTTTTGACTATCAATTAAGAGATTTTGGGTTTGAGTTTTGTTTATGTGATATGTGTGTGAGTTTGCCTTAATTAGCCTAAATGGCCTTAAAAAAAAAACAAGAGCATGCTTAGGGAGAAATTATTACGTTCGGTCAATAGATGCGTCCAGAGGCGAATTAGGACGGGTTAAGTCACCATTTTGTTATGTATCGGTATCGTGTATTGTTATATATCGGGGTGATATAATGCATCTTGATTCGTCTCATGACGGTCTGATGATCGCATGTAATCATTTCTCCCACTTGGGGCGGAGCCCGAGGTGTAAAAATTTTCACATTTGCAGCCTAGCGACCAAAAGACATCTCTTGCGGTCTACTATGTTTTTAGTATTTTGATATGATAAAAAGGCTTATCTTCCAATTGTCAGCTATATGCTCTTATTGTTCGTTGAATTATGATATCCATAATCTGATTTTATGTATTATGCTTATGTTGATAAATAAACATAACCTTAATAAAACTTGTTTTAAGATAACAAATTTCTCAAACCAAACATGTTATTAATATGTAACAAAATCCTTCTTGCTTTCAAATAAATCTATTTTCATTTTCTGTCGCTGAATACTAATAATCGAAGCAGAATTATTTTTAAACTGGTGAGTCATTCTCCTAATGAAATATTTTTTCTGAAACCATGTATATTTTATTTGTTTCTAGCTCGAGATTGGTTTTGTTGTCTAATTGCACATGTCGGTTATATTTAATATAGTTATATACATATATTATTACTGCTTACTAATATAATGTTTATATACCTATATTATTACTACATGTGCATTGCTTGGTCCATATTGCATTCACCTAATATAATCACCCAAATTCTCTTATGAATTTTATAAATATTCAAAATTAACACTAACTAATACTATGATAAGTTGGCTATACAATGGTTAAACCAAAGTACTGGGGAACTTCTGCAACATGGAAGGGTGATTTTAAAATAATTTTTTTTCAATTTATGTTTGAGGGAGAAGAAATTAGGGAATATTCAACCACACGTTTTAATAAAGAGGATTGGATGAATTTAATAAAAAATTTTCAAAAGAAAACATGTAAAGAGTATGATAGAACACAACTAAAAAACAAATGGGATCAACTAAAAGATGATTGAAAATTATGGAAAGAGCTAAAGCGAGGTTCAACTGAATTGGATTAGGATCCAAAAAAGAAGACTATTAGTTCACTAGATGAATAGTGGAAAGATAAAGTGGATATGACTAATATATATATAACTTAAATTTTCAACTTTCTCATATATTCAACGAATTATGGATTATGAAATCACAGACTTTTCGACGCTAGTGACAGAAACACCAGGATTATTGAGAGAAAATTTCAAATTTTCTTCATTGGCAGATTTTTTGGTAATGCCGGCTATGCATCCGGCAATCAATTCCGGCAAAGTTTCTTCTGCCGGAAATCTGAACATCAGTCCTCGACCATTGATGAATCAAATCTTTTCACCAAAGAATGCTCCGTTAGTGATTAGAGAACCATCGTTCATTAATTTTGTTTCACCAAAACCTGAGATTGGAAAAGGCAAGGAGATCGAAGAAAAAGTGGATTCAGAAACTCCTAAACCTGATTTCTTCAAAAATTCATGTAGTTTCGAAGCTTCATCTTCTTATGGTATGAAAATTATTATCAATAGGTTTGGCAACACTGTAGCTAAATTAGTTATTATTTAGTAGGCTGTCTCTGCAAATCAAAATGAGGATGATCCGTTAATTGTTTGTGGGATTGCTCAAGTAAAGTCTTTGGTTGTTGATGGCCAAGGTGAAAATACTAATATGAAGTATAAAGATGTTGTAAATCCGTGGAATAAGAGTATTCATAAAAAGGTTAATCTTTCTTAGGAAGAACCTTTTTTGACAGATGATGGTTTGGCAGTGAGGCGTCATGAAATAAGTGTTAAGGCTAATTCTGATCGATTACAATTTTCTTTGGTTTTTAAGGCATTTGGAAAAAGCATTCCAGTATAGTTGATTACTGAAAAGCTTCAGAGACAATGGAGTCATTTTTGGTAAATTTCATTTGAATTCTCTTGGTTTAGGATGGGTTTTGTGTTCCTTTTTTTCAAAGGACGTGATCGAGAAATTTATGTCAGGAGGACCTTGGTTTTTTAATGGTCACATAGTTGGTATGGATAAATGGAGTTCAGATTTCTCTCCTTCTTCATTAAAAGGATTGAGCTCGCTGGTTTGGGTTAGGATGCCCAATCTTCCTCTTTATTGTTGGGATGAAGTCAATGTTGCTAGAATTTCTTCTTTAATTGGATCTCCTTTATTGATAGATGGCAATATGTTCCAATGGAGTAGAAGGGAATTCACTAGAGTTTGTGTACGAGTGGAGCTAGATAAACAACTCCCTTTGGGAGTTTGGGTGGAAGGATCGAATGAAAGGTTTTCTCAAAAAAGTTGAGTATGAGAAGATCTCCTCATTTTGTTACAAATGTGGTAAAATCGGTCATTTGATCAACTCATATGTATTGGAGAAAGTAGAAGACAATAGTGCAGCAATAGTGGAGAAGAACAATAATGAGCTGGTTTTTGAAAATTCTGTACCTAAGGTTCCTTCTTATGGACCTTGGATACATGTTAATAATAGAAGAAAGAAATAGACAGCTGCTGCAAGTAAAAAAAGGGCTGTTATTCCTAAGTTTGTTTCTATTAAGAACAATATGAAGACATCTGTGCTGGATGATTCTCGAGCTCGGATATCTATTGTTAATAAAGATAATGAGGTGCTTATTAAGAAGGGAAATCATAGCATTGATACGACTGGGGAAGAAATTATGAATGAGCTGGTTGTTGATCTAGGGATCACTAATTCAGAAGGTATGAATCCAAACAATGAAAGCTTACTTTCAAAATCTGTTCTTGTTAATAAGAACAAATTTGATGTGTTAAATGATATTGATGGGGGGGGGGGGGGGGGGGGGGGGGGGGGGGATGGTGAAAAAGGCATTGCTGAATAGTTTCGAGAGACTAAACCTGAAATTGAAGAAGGTGAATTCCTGAAACAAAGTGGTGAAAATATGGCATTGACTAAATTTGGAGCTGATGTAGGTGAAGAGGAATGTAATGGGATATTGTTGGCTATGATGGTAAAATATCGAATTATATGGGAAAACCAAAGCAGAAACTTCAAAAAGAACTCAAATTTTTGGGACCATTGAACTCTTCTTCTAGACTTAAAAAACTAGAAGGTTTGAGTAAGAAAAGGAGTGGGGGTCCTTCCCCCTTGGAAGAAAAATGAGTTCAATTGCATTTTGGAATTGTAAGGGGGCTAATAAGAGAGAAGCCTCTCTATACTTGAAGGATGTGGTTAAAGATTGGGAAGTAGTTTTTGTGGGTATTGTTGAAACCAAGATTTCTAATATGGATAAATGCAATTTTGTTAAATACATGGGCAAAAGTTGTGGTTTATTTCTGTTTTCTTCTGATGGGATGTATGGAGGGATTGTGGTATTATGGAGGTCTGATCTTGCTGCTTTTTCATTGTTTGAAGCTTCAGCTTAGTGTGTTGTTGGGAGTTGAAGGTGGTCAATAAGGGATCTTGGTTAGTTTCTACTATTTATGATAGCAGAGATTTGTATTTTAGAAGGAAGTTTTGGGAGTGCTTGGGCTTGCATTCTTCATTGGATATCCCTTCGGTAGTTGGGGGAGATTTCAATTGTATTCTAACTCAAGAAGATAAAAGAAGAGGTAAGAAATTTAAATTCTCTCGTGCTCCACAAGAGATGAAATCTTTCAAGAATGACTTTGACTTTCATGATGTGGGCATAATTGGTCCTAAGTATACTTGGTGTAACAATAAAGAAGGAAATGATCGCATTAGGGAAAGACTAGACATGTTATTATTGAATTCTAAAGCTTTAGAATGGCCTCTTGGGCTTTTTATAGACATTTGGCATGGGTGGCCTCTGATTATTGTCCCATAGTGATGAAGATTTTTAACAATGATATACATAATTCCAAAATTCTGAGGTTAGAAGATATATGGATATCTTATCCAGCTTTGGTTTCTATGGTGCAAAAATATTGGAATAAATTTATTAGAGGAGAACCTATGGATATTCTCAATAAGAAATTTCATAGGGTGTTATAGGCTTTATTCTTTTGGAGCAAAGAAAAACTTCAAATTTTATTTGAGCTAAAAAAAAAAAACTCAAAAGGGAAGTGGTTGAGCTTCAAATCGAGGAGGTGAATGATGTTTCTTTCCCAAATAATAATCGTTTATTGCTTAGAGCTAAAGTGCAGGAATTAAATGTGACTCGAGTTCGTTTAAACACCTGGTGGAGACAAAGGGTGAAGGCCAAATGGTTGGAGGATGGTGACATTAATTCAAAGTTTTTTTTTCATGCATTTTCTAATAGTAGGAGGAATGGAAATTTGATTAAACATGTCGAAAATGAAGATGGTGAATTGGTGGAAGACCAAGAAAGTATTGAAAGATTTTTCTTTTAGTTCTTTTGTAAGAAATGGAAAGTAAGGAAGTGTGAGCTGTCAGGTTGGCCAAGGACTATTAATGCATTAAGCAATGAAGATTCTATGTTCTTGGATGCAGAATTCTCCTTCGAAGAAGTTGAAAGGGTAGTTATGAATCTAGGGAGGAATATCTCTTCTAGGTTGGATGGCATTTCTTATTCTTTTATTAAAGCATATTGGAAAATAATTGGGCATGATGTTTGGAGGGTGATTATGCAATTCTTAGCTTAAGGAAAAATGTGCTCTAGTTGGAAAGAGATGTTGGTGGTACTTATCCCAAAGATTCAAAATTTGGTAGATCCATCTCACTAATGGGATCAGTTTATGCTTGTCTATTTATAAAATTGTTGCAAAAATTTTATTAAATAGATTAATGATAGTGTTGATAAGCTGATTTCTGAAACTCAAGTGATTTTTTTAAAAGGGAGATCTTTATCTGAACATGTTTTTCTTATACAAGAACTTTTTAATAAATTCAGATTTTTAAGTCAAGAAAAGGTTTGGTGGCCATTAAAATTGACGTGGAACAAACTTATGATAGTATGGATTGGCCTACTTTGAAGCAGGTATTAGATCTTTTTGGTTTTCCTTCTAATTTTCCAAATCTTTTGATAGAATGTGTTTTAGATTCAAAGTCAATCATTATAAATGGTGAAAATTGAAATTGGATTGAAGCAAAAAGTGGTTTTAGATAAGGGTGTCCGTTATCACTGTATTTGTTTATATTGTGTTCCCAACTTTTATCTAATAGTTTTAATCATATTGGTAAAGCGTTGGGTATTAAAGTAGATGCCTTTGCTCCTAAAATTTTGCACCTTTTGTATGAGGATGATGTTTTGATGTTTTATGAAGCTAAAATCATGCATGTTAGAAAGATAAGATGGATTATTTCTGATTATTGCAAATGGATTGGTCAAATAATCAATTTAAATAAATCTTCTTTGATCTTTTTAAAATCAGTTGGCCGAGCAAAGAGGAGAAATATTTCAAATTTTTTGAAGTATAAAGAGGTCAATGAATTGAAGTATTTGGGTATCAAAATTTGCTTAAGGAGGTTGGTTACTAATGATTATCTTTATATTCTTGAGAAAGTAGCAAGTAAAATTAATGGTTGGGGGAACCAATTTTTTTCCTTGGTTGGGAAAATAGTTTTGATTAAATTGGTGATGCTAGCTATTTCGGTATTCTATGTTTCTCATTCTCTTGTTCCTCAAAGCATTGTCAAAAGTATAGATAAGATGTGCAAAAAAATTTTATGGAATAAACCTGGAAATGTTCGTGGCTTTCATTATGTGGCATGAGAAGTCCTTTGTAAATCGTTAGAGGTAGGGGAATGTATTTAGCTGTTGATGTTGCTGATTTATTAAGATCTAAGTTTGCCTGGAACTTTATAAATAAACCCGGATCTCTACTCAATGAATCATTAAGAGCTAAATATGGAGACAATATTTGGAATGATGAGTGCAGGAAAAAATGCTCTTCCACTTGGAAAATTTTGTTGAAAGGTGCCAAGCTCTCCTGTCTTTGGTTAGATGGAAGGTGGATAAAGGAAGGTTTCATTAATATTTTAGAAGATGTTTGGCTTCTTTCCAGGAGTTTTGTAAGATGTCCTACTTTCATTATAGTTTTAGAGGAGGATTTTCCTTCTCTTGATAAGTTTATTAAAGAAGGGGAGTGGATCCGTAGTAAGCTGGATACATTTTTTGGAAAAGATATGGTTGAGCTTATACTCCATGTTTAGATTGAGCACGATGTTACTGTTGATCATATGGAACTTATGTACAGGTTCTCTAGGAAGTCCATTGCAGCTATGGCTTCCAAGGTTGATGTTCTGAATTCAGCTATAGACGGACAGTGGAAATTGCTGAAATTGCTGAAGCTTTCTCCTCGAGTGGAATGTTTTTGGTGGAGAATTTTAAGTAATGCAATTCCTACTTTTGAATTCTTAATGTACAGAAGATTATTGGATTATAAAAAGTGTCCAAGGGGCTGTTCTATGGCAGAGGATACAGGGCATGTCACAATTTTTTGTCATAAGCTCATTCAATTGATTGAGGTTCTCAATAAGTGGGGATTCAAAGTACCAAGATTTTCTTATGTTTTGGATTGTAAAGAAAACCTGAAGCTTTTAGCTAAATACAATCCATTTATTTCCAATCTTTATTGCTCAATTGTATATTTTTCTTGGAAGAATAGAAATAATGTTCTACATGGTGGACAAGAGGTCAGTGTGATTTTCATTGCTTCAAGAGCAATCAGTATTGCTCTTTCTTCGTCAAGTTGTAGTTTCTATTCAGACCACTGGGGTGCTAACTAGCTTTCTAAGCTGACCACATCGTTTTGGTGTTGCAATCCATGACCCCTAGTTTGAGATTTTGATGATGACAAATAATGTCGTATGAACTACTATTCAATGAATATCTTTGATTTTTGCTATTGTCTGTGAGTACTAACATTTCAGGAAGATCACAAGCTACTCAGGACAACATGAAGACTGAAGATTGGGTAGAGTAGGAGTGTGAGTCTGTAACACTATAATTTTTTTCTTTATTTTATTTTTTCTTTTCCTGAGTCTGGCCAGAAACTGTATTTTAATTTGAGCAACCATGCACACACACAGGGGGAGAGGGTTTTAAAAGAAAAATATAATTTTTTTCTCTGTTGATCGTACTGTACGAATTTATACCGTACTATTTGATCTGATCTGGTTAAACATCTTTCTGTGAACAGGTCGTACTGTACAAACCATATCGTACTGCATGATGTGTTACAAATCCAACACCCTAGCCGCTAGATTAGTTTAAGGAAGTTCTATTAGCCGTTCGTACTGTACGAATAGTGTTGTACTGTATGATTTTATTTGAATACTTACTTAAATTAACCCTTGATTAGTGGAATAAATCAAGGAATAATCTCTGATTGGAAATCGTACTGTATGAATAATTTCATACTGTACGGTGAACATAGGCTATTTTTGATCGTCCCAGACTTCATCTTGGACGATCCCTTGATTTTGACTCATCATACTGTACGACTTCGATCGTACCCAATGATGTACAGAGATGAGTTTTGAACGTCCTGGCTATCATCCTGGATGAACAAAAGAATTTAAGGATCATATAATACGAGATTATATCGTACTGTACAATTGTATTCAGAAGTTTTTGAATTATTCGTAAACCTTCGTACGATGATGAAGCTCAGTTATACTATTTGTAATATATGATTTGGAATCGTGTTGTACGATATTAACGACTATTTATAGAATTTTAGGGTTTTTGGAGCCCATTGTAAGTAACAAAAAGTTATTTTTTTTTATGCGTGTAACAATGAGAGGGGAACGTGATTAGAGAGGGTTTCCTTGGGAGAGAGCTTTTGAGAAGTTTTTAGGGTTTGATAGAGGAAGGAGAGGGTGAGCTTGGTGAGGGAGAAGTAGTGTTAGGAAGATCACATGGTTGCTCCTTTCTTGCTGCACTTTGTTCCTCCTGCGGCCCGAGAAGAACTTGTGGGAGACTCTCTGAGAGGGAGTCTCTTCTATTTCCGTGTCCTCTAAGGTACTCTGCCTTCTCTAGGAGGGAGAAAAATGAGAAGGTACGCTGCCATCGTCAGGAGGGTGAGAAAAGCGCTTGACACTCTACCCCACAGGGTTGGTGAAAGTGAGTCTTGTAAGGGCTTCTCCGCCTTGCCAAGGGGGCAAAAGGAGAACTATAGTTTTGTAGTGAAATTCCTGGAGTGGAGGACTCCAGGGAGTGGACGTAGGTCAAGTGACCGAACCACTATAAAACTCTGGTGTGCTTTTTTCCTTTATCGCTTTTTATTTTTGCTTACTCCTTATCTTCATTATATTTTCTTGGTGATAATTGTGAAAAAATTTGTTGTTGCAATTTGAGTTCAATTACTTGTTTATGCATTTAATTTTTGTTTAAAATTAAAAAAAATATTAGAACTTTTGTTTAGGATTTTGGTTATTACAATAAATTTTTGCAATTCACCCCCCCTCTTGGCGCATATAGTAATTTCAATTGGTATTAGAGCGGGGTTTCAAAAATAACATTTTAGAAAACCTTTGAAAATCGATCATGTCTAATTTTGGTAATCGTAATGCTATGAAGGGTTATTCAATAATCCTTCCACCTCTTTTGGACAATATCCCGTTTGATTTCTGGAAAATTAGAATGTCTACTTTTTTACAATCTATTGATTACCACATGTGAATGTTAGTAAATGATGGTTATGCATCACCTTTTAAACTTGTGAATGGATTGAAAACTCAAGTGCCTTTCAATGAATGGAGCAATGAGGATAGGGAATTAGCTCAATTGAATGCGAAGTGCTTAAACTGTTTCTTTTGCGCTTTAAAATCTGAGGACTATATGAGAGTTTCTACCTGTGCTATTGGTAAAGAGATTTGGGATAGTCTGTGCATCATGTATGAAGGAACTAGATAAGTTAAACTGTCTAGGCTTAACATTATGTTGTATGATTATGAACTCTTCCGTATGAAACCTAGCGAACATCCTTGCATGCATTAGGTAGAGAAATTTCAAATTCTAAAAAAGTTAACAAGATTCTTAAATGATTACCTAGTTCTTAAGATGCAAAAATTACTGCCATTACTGAATCTAAAAACCTAAACATTTATTCTATTGATAATTTTCTTGGGTCACTCATTACATACGAGCAGAGAGTGATTCAAAGGCAAAGTGATGCAGGTGAAAAGAAGGAGCAGACAGTGGTATTGAAAGCAATAAATTCAAAAAGTGAAAGCTCTGCAGGGGAGGAAGAAGATGACATATCCTTGATAACCCGATAATTCAAGAACTTTTTGAAAAGAAAATAAAGGCGTCATCAGAACAATTGGAATAAAGGTAAAAGCTCAAGGTTTATGAAAGTTTCATAAGATACAATCTGTTTTAAGTGCAGGAAACCAGGTCACCTTCAAGCTGGTTGTCCCAACCTAAAGAGTAGTCGAACAACTTAAGAAAAAGGCGAGGATAAATCCAAGTACAAGAAGGGGAAGATGAAGACACAAATGGCATTTTGGGATGAATCTGCTTTAGAATCATCAGAAGAAGAAGCAGAGGAGGAGGTAACAAATTTGTGTCTAATGGCTAATGATCATCTTGATCAATCGAATCAAGATGAGGTATGTCAACTGTCATATGAATATTTACTATTTATTTTTGAAATAATTCATGACTCGTATAGGAAATTGAAAAAGATGCATGTTAGTCTTAATATTGAGTTTAGTACTTTACAAACTGAGCATGCTAACTTAGTTAAAGAAAATTTTGATTTAGATAGATATTATATGTCGCTTCTTGATGAGTCTGATGCATTAAATAAGAAGCATATTGAATTAATGGAAGCGCCTGGATCCTTGAAAATTATGCATGTTAAACTAGAGAAGCTTTTCACAGACTAGACAAACTTGCATTAGAAGTATATCACAGTGAACACTTGTTAAAACGGGAAGTTTAAGGATTGACATATCAAAACAACACATTTAAAGAAAAAAAATCAAAGAATTAGAAAAAGAAAATGCATCACTCACATTAGCTCAATCTAGCTAACCCCCAACACATCATGCATCACACAACTTTAGGAAGAGGTATCACCACCCACATAGGTTAGTGAACCCATTTCCCGGTGTTAGGTGCTTCTCTTGTGGCATGCTAGGTCACCTAGCCCGCACATGCACAATTCACCATAGGACACACCTAGTATGGATACCTAAATTGCATCCCTCACAGCATAGAATGCATACATCTCATTCATGCAAGCATAAGGAGAAATCCAAACTAACTTGGGTTCTCAAATCTAACCCTTGAATGAAATTGTAGGGATGCTCTCACAAAAGTTCTAGTGAGAGCATGTGGTACCTGGACAGTGGCTGCTCGTGACACATGACTGGAGATATGAAGAAGTTCATTTTACTAGAGACCAGGACCGGAGGCAAAGTAATGTTGGGAGACAACACTACCAGGAAAATGATAGGCTTCAGGTATTATTCATAATGCTAAGAATTTTAATTTAAAAATGTTTTATTAGTTGATGGTTTGAAGCATAACTTATTTAGCATTAGTCAATTATGTGACAAAGGTTTTGACATTAAATTTTTGTCTGACAAATGCCTGATTAGTTTAAATGATAAACCTATTTTAGAAAGAAAATGAATGAACAATGTTTACATGTTAGACCTTGATTGCATTGATAGTTCAAATTCTTTTTGCTTAAAAATAATAGTAGATGACTCGTGGCTTTGGAATAGGAGACTATACAATGCTAGTATTAAAACACTTAGAAATATCACTCAGAAAAACCTAGTTAAAGGCGTAACTAAGTAAGACTTCACTAAGGACCATTTATGTGATGCTTGTAACCTAGGAAAATAAGTCAAATCATCCTTACATTCAATTAAAGATGTAATCACCTCTAGGCCATTAGAAATCCTATATATGGACTTATTTGGACCCATTAGCACGGCCAGCCTAGGTGGGAAATATTATAGATTTGTGATTGTAGATGACTTCGCTAGATTCACTTTGGTAAGATTCCTAACACATAAGAATGAGTCATTTGAGGAATTTAATGTATTCTCCACTTGGATTCTACAAAAATTAGGATGTGAAATCTCAACAATCCATAATGATCATGGTGGAGAGTTTCAAAATGAAAGATTTGAATCATTTTATGAAGAGATAGGAATAGAGCATAATTTCTCAGCCCCTAAAATTCCTCAGCAAAATAGTATAGTAAAAAGGAAGAACATAATCTTGGTAGAAGCTACTAGGGCAATGTTAGCTGAGTACACCCTTCATAGATATATTTTTTGGCAGAAGTCGTAAACACGACGTGTTATATCTTAAATAGGGTGAACATTAGATCAAAACTAAATAAAATTCCTTATGAACTCCCTCCTTAAGGGTTGAATGCCAAATCTTTCACACTTACATGTCTTTGGTTGCATGTGCTTCATCTTGATTAATGGCAAACTACCCTTAGGAAAATTCGATCCCAAGTCTGATGAGGGTGTCTTCTTAGATTATTCATCTATTTGTAAGGCCTATAGAATCTTTAACAAGAGAACCCTAATAGTAGAAAAGTCCACCCATATATTATTTGATGAATCAAATAAGCCCTTTGAATCTAAAATTGAAGATGATGAAATAGAGGCAATTCAAGGAGTAGAGACTATGACCTTAGGAGAAAGGGTAGAACCGCAGGAAGATTTTCCTATAGAATGGAGATATTCTTCTAGTCATCATAAAGAGTTAATTTTAGGAGACCCTTTAGAAGGGGTAAGAACTAGGCATGGACTTAGGAAGGAGGTTAGTCATTCAGCATTCATCTCTATGATAGAACCTACAAGTATAGATCAAGCTTTAATAGATGAATTCTGGATCCTAGCAATGTAAGAAGAACTGAACCAATTCACCAAAAATAATGTTTGGGAGTTAGTCAAGAGACCTAAAGAACATAGTGTAGTTGGAACAAAATGGGTCTTTAAAAATAAGGTGAATGATTCGGGAACCATAATAAGAAATAAAGCCAGACTAATAGCTAAGGGATACAACCAAATTAAGGGAATAGATTTTGAAGAGAACTTTTCCCTAGTTGTTAGACTAGAAGCCATAAGAGTGCTCTTAGCTTTCGCTTGCTTCAATAATTTCAAACTATATCAAAAGGACGTAAAGAGTGCTTTTCTAAACGGGATAATCAAAGAAGATATCTATGTTGAGTAACCCCCCGGATTTGAATGTTCATAATTTAATCATGTATTCAAATTAAAGAAGGCACTTTATGGATTAAAGCAAGCACCTAGAGCCTGGTACGAAAGACTTAACTCATTCTTACTGGATAAAAGATTTGTAAAGGGTAGTGTGGACACTACACCCTTTTTACAAAAAGTTAAAGAAGAAATTCTCATTGTTCAGATTTATGTGGATGACATTCTATTTGGATCTTTAGATAAAATTCTATGCAATAAATTTTCAAAATTAATGAGTAATGAGTTTGAAATGAGCATGATGGGAGAGCTAAATTATTTTCTTGGCTTTAGCATGAAACAAATGAATAATGGAACATTTTTTAGCCAAACAAAATACATTAAGGATGTTGTAAAAAAATATGAAATGTATAGTGCTAAGCCCATGAACAGTCCAATGAGCTCCACGATTCAACTGGACAAAAACCCAAATGGAAAATTAGTAGACCACAAAAAATATAGAGGAATGATTGGATCTCTCCTCTACCTGACTGCCAGTAGACCGAACATAACGTTTAATGTGTGCCTTTGTGCCCATTTTTAAGCTAATCCTAAAGAGTCTCACCTAATTGCGGTCAAGAAAATCCTTAGATATCTACTAGGCACCCCGAACTTAGGAATTTGGTATCTTTGGTACAGCACTTCCTTTGAAATCTTAGGGTACTTAGATTCTAATTTTTCAGGATGTAGGGTAGATAGAAAAAAATCACCTATGGTACGTGCCAATTTATAAGATAATCTTTAGTTTCTTGGTCCCGTAGGAAGCAAAATTTGGTAGCCCTTTCCACGGCCGAGGTAGTATCACAGTAGGAAATTGTGTTGCACAAGTACTATGGTTAAAGCAAAAAATTCTTGATCTTGGCTTAACTATAGGAACCATCTCAATCATGTGTGACAACACAAGTGCAATTTGCATCTCTAAAAACTCAATTCAGTACTCTCGAACAAAACATATAGACATTATACACCATTTCATAAGAGTTCATGTTGCTAAGGGAGATATAGAATTGCACCACATCGCTACAAGAGATCAATTGGCAGACATATTAATGAAACAACTAGCATTCGATACCATTAGCACTTTAAGGATGAGACAAGGTATCATAGACATTAATGCATAAAAAGAATTCTTCTAAGTCTGTTCCTGATCATCACACACTCACTACACAAAACCTTAACATTTAACACTTTCTTTATCGTATTGTACGATCCCCTATCATACTGTACGATATATCTAATACCATACAAATCATAACCCATAATCAAATTTTATCTTTGTTCATCGTACTATATGATACACATTGTACTGTACGATATAGGTGAAAGTTCATTCAATTCGTTTGGTACGACATTATTGATCATCGTACGATACAATATCCTCTCTTTGTATGGTACGATTGACGTTAGTGAATAGATTGGGATGAATTTACCCAATTTGGTATGATATTATTGATGATCGTACTATACGATACCTCCTCTTCATATTGGATGATCCACCTCATCAAAACGGATAAGGATGACTTAAAGGTGACTGGTACGATATAATTATCATTTGTACTGTATGATACACCTATTCATACAGTACAAATTTTTTCATCAAAGGTCATACCGATGAACCTCGGGATGATCAAAATCCTTCTGATCGTACTGTACGATTTGACCACCTTTTCAAGAACCGATCGATCAGATAGCAATTATTACCCTATCGTACTGTACGATACCAGATCATACTGTATGATGTCTGAAAAAAATCTATAAATTGGCTTCATTGGCAGACCATTTAACTCATACTCACTTCTTCACCTTCACTTAGCCTTCACATAATGTCGAGCTCTAGCAAGCGCGATTGCCTCATCGTAGGAATCTCATCTTCCTCTCACCATCACAATGATCATTTCCTGAATGTTGAAAATGAAGATGCGTATCACAAGTTCAAGGCCTGTAAAATTACACAGTCCTGAATGCTCAATCAAGCAGCTTTAAATTTAGAGGTTATGAATCTCTTCGCATCCACCACTTTCCAATTTTTCCTTACATTGGCTTTCCCCTACAATTCCGAACTCTTATTTGAAATTCTAGCCAACCTTACCTAAATCATCGATAATATGACTTTCCACTCTTTTGTTTGTCACCAACACATAGAAATCACCAAGGCTGACATCGCCCAATGCATTGGGCTATCCACTGAAGGGGCTAGGGCTAGTTCCTTTCTCACAAATGAATTCGGATGGAGTGATGTCAATCATGTCCTTAGGAATGTAGCCTTTTATCAGCTCCAGCCACTCGTTCAATCCCTCAATAAAAATCTATAATCATTCAACATGTACTTAGAACCTTTATAGTACCCAAAGCTGACGATCGAATTTGCATGACCCCTAATTTATCTGTCACTACCTATCTTATCATGTCCAACACCAAATTTGATGAGGTGGATTTGATTATTGACTACATTTGAAATATGACCCTAATTTGCCTCCCTACCACCTCTAGAAAATAAAACATAGCCCTTGGCCACCTTATCAGGTACATTCTTCAAAATAAATATCAATTAACCTATCCCGGTGAACCCGATAACCTACATATTTTCTGTACGGATGCTTTCTTCAGTATTTTATTTATTCGGGGGCCAGAGCCAGATGAACCCAACTTTGATGAAGAAGAAGGAGACGCTGCCCCAGCAGCAGCTCCTGCTCGACCACGACGACATGCAACACCTTGAGCACCTGCACCAGCCTACCCTCATGATGATTTGGTCGAATGCTTCGACCAACTTCAAAGTTGTCTTGACACCCACATACAAGAACAACACCAGCAACATGAGGAAGACATATGGTAGTTTGGGGAATGTTTCACTTAGATGGATCAACACTTCGAGACACTCTTTCAATATTTTCCACCACACCCACCTCCACTTCCAAGTGATCAGGATCCTCCCTTTTGAAGTGTATCTGCTTTTATGATGTTTTTTTCTTAGTATTGTTTGTACCTCCTCTTTTTGGTGATGTTAAAAGCGGGAGAAGTTTGTAGTTTGTTTGTAGTTTGCTTATGCTTATGCTCATGTATATTGCTTATGTTTCAATGAAATACATTTTTTTAATTTTCTTTCTTGTCTATTTCGTGTTATTTTTTAATTAAAAAAAATGCCATGCAAATTTTCTTATAATAAACAATATTTGACATCATCAAAAAGGGGGAGATTGTTGCAATCCATGACCCCTAGTTTGAGATTTTGATGATGATAAATAATGTCGTATGAACTACTATTCATTAAATATCTTTGATTTCTGCTATTATCTATGAATACTAACATTTCAGGAAGACCACAACTTACTCAGGATAATAGGAAGACTCAAGACTAGGTAGAGTAGGAGTAAGAGTATGTAACATTATAATTTTATATTTATTTTATTTTTTCTTATCTTGAGTCTGGCCACAAACTGCGTGTAAATCTGAGCAACCATGCACACACATAGTGGTGACGGTTTTAAAAGAAAAATGAAGATCTTTTCTCTGTTGATCGTATTGTATGAATTCATATCATACTATACGATTTGATCTGGTTAAACGTATTTCTGCGAATAGGTTGTACTATACGAAACATATTATACTATATGATGTGTTACTAATCCAAAACCCTAGCTACTAGATTAATTTAAGTAATTTTTATTAGCCGTTTGTATTGTACGAATAGTTTCGTACTATATGATTTTATTTGAATACTTACTTAAATTAACCTGTGATTAGTGGAATAAATCAAGGAATAATCTTTGATTGGAAATCATATTGTACATTTAATTTCATACTGTATGGTGAATAGAGACTGTTTGACTTCGTCCTAGACGATCTCTTGGTTTTGACTAATCGTACTGTACGACTTTGGTCGTACCCAACAATGTATAGACATGAGTATTAATCGTCCCGTATATCATCCCAAATGAATAAAAAAATTTAAGGATCGTACTATACCAGATTATATCATATTGTATGATTGTAACTGGTTGTAAACTTTTGCACCAGGACGAAGCTCATTTAAACTATTTGTACTGTACGATTTGGAATCATACTGTACGATATTAATGGCTACTTTGAAAATTTTAGGGTTTTTGGAGCCCGTTTTAAGTATCAAAAAGTTATTTTTTTATGTGTGTAACAATGAGTGGGGAACGTGATTAGAGAGGATTTCCTTGGGAGAGAGCTCTTGAGAAGTTTTTAGGGTTTGAGAGAGGAAGGAGAGGGTGAGCTTGGTGAGGGAGAAGTAGTGTGAGGGAGATCACACAGTTGCTCCTTTCTTACAGCACTTTCTTCCTCCTGTGGCCCGAGAAGAACTTATGGGAGGCTCTCTGAGAGTAAGACTCTTATACATCTGTGTCTCTAAGGTACTCTGCCTTCTCTAGGAGGGCAAATTATTGCATCCGTTCATCAGACACGGAGAATAGGTTTGGACATCCAATAAAAACTTGTCGTGTCACCTGCACTTTAACTGCGCTTTAGGTACACTTTACCTGCACTTTACCTGCGCTTTGACTGCGCTTTGCCTGCACTTTTCATGTGCTTTACCTATGTTTTTTCCACGCTTAATTTAAAATAATATTTTATTAATATCCAGACCTATCTATGCGTCCGATGATCGGATGCAATAATTTTCCCTCCAAGTGGGAGAAAAATGAGAAGGTACGCTGCCATCACTAGGAGGGAGAAAAGCGCTTGACACTTCGCCACACCGGGTTGGGGAAAGTGAGTCTTGTAAGGGCTTCTCCACCTTTCCGAGGGGGCAAAAGGAGAATTATAGTTTTGTAGTGAAATTCTCAGAGTGGAGGGCTCCGGGGAGTGGACGTAGGTCAAGTGACCGAATAACTATAAAACTATGGTGTGCCTTTTCCTTTATCGCTTTTTATTTTTCCTTGCTCTTTATCTTAATTATATTTTCTTGGTGATAATTGTGAAAATTTTTGTTGTTGCAATTTGAGTTCAATTACTTGTTTTCGCATTTAATTTTTGTTAAAAAAAAGAAGTAGAACTCTTGTTTAGGATTTGGTTTATTGCAACAAATTTTTGCAATTCACCCCCCCTCTTAGCGCATCTAGTTATTTCATTTGGCACCCTCCTCCACCTAAATGGATCAAAGTCAACATTTATTCAGATCTTCTAAAGTCAAATAAAGATGGAATTGCTGGTGTTTTAAGAGATCATAAGGGAAGAGTTTTGCTTGCTTTTGGATTTAAATGGGTTCATTAGGATATTGGAATTTTTGAGCTATTGGCATTCCGTGCTTTGAAGGTCATTCTTCAAGATTGGAGTTTTAACGTCTAAGGTATTATTATTGAAGGGGACAAATTTAATGTGAAAATTTCTTCAAACTTTGGTTGATAAAGCTTGCAATCTATTGGATAATAATTTGGTGAAGGACTTTTTTTTTGAAGGATTTTGGGAATTTTTTTATTTCATTTCTCCAATTAAAAATGTAATAAGTTAGAAGAACAATTTCATAATTTCACAAATATTATCAAGTAGTTAAATGTATTTTTTTTACTTCATCTTAATAATTTGGTCGTATTAGAAGAATAATTCTCCCTGATTTCAAATTTGAAATTTCCAAAACTGCAACTTTCTTTAGTTTAAAGAGTTGTAATGCAACTTTGCTTCAATTAAGACCCAAATAAATTAGTGTATATTAAGGATGCTGGTTCATTATATTTTCATAGCATGCCTTTGCCGCGTTGTCTTTGTGATTTTCTTATAGCTATTGCAGAAGAGTTTCACTCATATGTCTTAGCTTTTGTAAAAGCTAATGATTACCAAATATATTTCAAGGTCATTTCCATTAAGTAATACTATCTAACTGCATATAATGTTTTTGTATTGATGGATTATGGAAAAACTTTTTTATAAAATTTTATGTAATTTAGTATGGAGAAATAGTAACTTTGTCAATGCCAACATTCCTCCACTTTAAAGATCTAACTTGAATTCTGCTGATAATATCCCCATCTTTTTCACCATCACTATGAATAACAGATCCAAGATATCTAAAATGTGTACTCTTATTAATGACTAGATCGCCAAAGTCACAATCACCTCACTAGGTGTATTGCTACTAAAATAACACTCAATATATTTAGTTTTAGATCGAGTCAAGCAAAAACCTTTAGAATTTAAGGTTGACCTCCATAATTCAAGATTACCATCAACTTCCTATCTAGTCTTATCAATAAAAAGAATATCATCAGGAAAAAGCATACACCAAGGTACATTCTCTTGCAAATGTCAAGTGAGAACATCCATGACTAAAGCAAAAAACATATGGGCTTAAGGCTGATCCTTGATTTAATCCAACTTAAATAAAAAATACTTGGTCAAACCACCTTGTGTTTCAACACAAGTAATAGCCCCTACATACATATCTTTAATGAATTGAATATAAGAGTTATTAACTCCTTTCATTTCAAGTACTCTCCATAGTACTTTTGTTGGAACTTTATCATATGCATTCTCTAAATCAATACATATCTTATGTATATCCTCCTTATTTTCTCTATATTTATCCATCAAAACTCTCAATAAATGTACGGCTTCCAAAGTAGACCTATCCGGCATGAATCCAAATTGATTTTGAGAAACATTAGTATCACGCCGCAACCTACACTCTATAACTCGCTCCCATAGAAAATGATATTAATTAATTTTGCAAGGTTAAAAGTGTAATATCATAGACACATTAATTTTAGGAAATGTTACACCAATTAACTACACTTGGTAGCAACTGCAATGCCACATAAAATCATGATAATTTATTTTAAAAGTATATCAAATGTCATCAATCACATGAGGCTAATCTTAGCAACTGAAAAATGCCAAAGATGCATAAAACTCAAGAAAAGGACATCAGTTAACTACTTAAAATCATAAATAAAATATCATTAATCAAGATTTTTAGTAGAACCAATTACATGTGAAAATTATAATACTAATGCTAAGGGCTCATAAAGATGAATGAGAGTGACATCAATTAACTAACAGAAACAATTAAAAATGTCACAAAAGATAGATTATAAGTTCAAATCATAAATCATGAAGGATGAAAGATTTTTCTAAGGATATAAGATAATGGAACAAAAGAAAAACTTGTATAATGGAGAGAGAGTCTCATCCCAAGTGGAGTCACCAAATATTGTTTGCAGACTTTTTTACTCTCCACATATGTCTATTGCAAGGAAATTCATTTCCTTATATATTTCCCCTTTTAAAGCAACATCTTATCAAGAAGTCACATCTCCTTCATCAAAAACTTCTTCCAATTCTCTGTCCCCATCCATGAGAGAAAATAAAAGGAAGTCAAGGAGGATGAATATGAGGATATAAAATGAAAAGGAGAGGAAGGAGAAAGATAGAAGAAGGTGAATGAAAGAGGGCATGGAGGGTTCTCATGGAATAATTTTCGTGGGACAAAATAAAAGAGGTCAAAAAGAAAAAGACTAACTTAAGTTGAACAAGCCCATGAAAAAATTAATGAAAGCCCTCTATATATATTTAGAGATCAAATATATTTTTATTATGGGTATTTGAGAACTCTAAATGGAATAGTGTTTTGATGGTTAATTATATCTTGAGGAATACCTAAGAACCCTCTTGATTTGAGAAACCTTGTTCGTGTTCCAAATTCACTCAATAGGGTTTATTAAGGAATAACATTTTCATTTCAATAGAGGAAAACCTAATGTTGAAAGGCTAAATTGAGTAATAGGGTAAAGGCTGAATCACCGCATTCGAATAGGTGACCACCTTTCAACTAATAAGAGCCTATGAAATGAAAATAAAGTGATATATCAAGAAATGAATGGACCCAAATAAGGTTATGAGATAAGTGAGGAATATTTAGAATATGTTGAAATAACCATATAAAGATTTCATGGATCCATTATCCAGAGTTATTAAACCTCAAATAAACTTAACCATTAAGATAGTCGACCCAACCTGATCAAGAATCCCTTTTTAGAAACCATGAATTGTGTAATCTAAAAGAACTCCATAGACTTAAAATCAAAGAAAGAAACTAACTCAGAGTCCTATAACACTATCCGAGTAGAAAATGTAACACCCTAGGATCTAATTTTATAATAATTGTCTATTTATCTATTAATTAACTGATCAGAGCTTTTATGAATTCATCAACATAAATCAATCTAGCATAAGTAACTAAAAATCATGTACATAAAATATAAAACTATGTTGATCTCTCAAAATTCATGTATAGAAGCTAAGAGATAAATTATTATGTTCATTTCAACTTTTTAAGCTCATAACTATTAAGAATAAAAATAAAAAAAATGCAAAAATAAAATAAAATAAATTTTTTTATCTATCCTCACACTATTAGATTCTAACCCGTTCTTGAAAATATATAAAATATATAAAATCATAGAGTGAGCTAACAAATTAATAGGTTTCCATTACCTATAATTAAAATCAATGCAAGTTAATATAAACAATATGCCTGAAATAATTCAAGCTATATCAATATGGATATATAACAACAAAAGTATGCATAATCATTAATATGACATATGATCAAAAAATAATACCATAATTATATATCTTAAGAGTAGTGATTGAAAGTTCATCAGGGATGTTAAGCCCTTGTGAACTAGCCTGATGCTAACCAAAAGGGAGGGGGTGAATTGGTATTTAAAAATTTCTCTAAATAAAAACACAAACACAACTAAACAATTACCACAGAAATTAAAGTGCGGAAATTAAATGCGAAAGAATAATAAGAAAGAACACACCAGATTTTATAGTGGTTCAGTCAACTTGACATATATCCACTCCCCAGACCCTCTCCTCTAGGTATTGCACTAAACTCATTGTCTCTCCTTTCACCCCCATAGCAAGGTAGAGAAGCCCATACAAAAACTCCTTTCCATCAACCCTGGTGAGATAGAGAACCCAACTCCTTTGGCTTTCTCCTGAAGCAGGCAGAGAATCTCGATCAGTTGCTGAAGTAGACCTCTCTCGAACCTCCAAGGAACCAGGGACAATGATTGGAGAAGTTGATTCGAATGCTTTCTTGGAGAAACCTTTGTGAAACCCCTCATGAACTCCCCCTCACAAGATCCTCTCTCTCTCTCCCTTGCTATCATCTCTTCTTGGCTCTCTTAGGTCAGGACAGCAGCAAAAGATCTCTTCATTAGAAAATAAGAGATCTTAAATAGAAGGGATTTAAATTTACCCTAATTTTCAATTAATCGTCAAAGATCATCCAGTAAGATTGACCAATCATCATGTACGATTAGTTCAAATTTAGTTCAATCAACTAGAACAATTTGGGAGGGTCTAGATAATTAAAAGGTTCTTTTATTCTGATCATCCAGGATGATAAAATATCATCATGTATGATTAGTTCAAGTCATCAAATATTGTCCAGACCATCACCCTAGATGAATGTCTGGACGATGAAAAAGTAACTTGATCTTCTAGGACGATCTCATAATCATATAGGCTAATTAGTACAAAATGTCACATATTGTCCAGAACATCATTCTGATCATCAAAGAAGAACTAAGGTTTGTTTAACTAATCGTATCAAATGATTCTATGATCGTCGAGGCTGATAAGATCGATCAATCAAATCTTAATTTCTTTCCTTAATTACCAAACTAATTTTGGTATAATTATAGTGCATCATCTAGGATGATGTCCAAAGATAAAACATGCCTAAAAGTTTGTGGCGGCTGATTCTTTCTGATTTGAGCCTATCGTCCCGCATAATGATAATATCTTCTAGGATGATTAGCTTAATTGTGGCTGCCTTAACCAGGTTGCCCTAATTAGGGTTTCTACTTTTAACTGATCATCCAAGATGATTTAGGATCATTCGGGATGATATGATCGAAAAAAAAAACTCTAAAATAGTTAGAATTTTTGCCCCAAGTGTGTGTGTGCAAGGTTACTTAGCATCAAGACCCACATTGTTACAATGGACTCAAGAAAAGATAAAAGACACTTGAAGTACATTACAAGATGACTTAGTCCTAATCTACCCAATCTTGAGCTAGTTCGATTTACAATTTGATCTTTGTGGACCTGAAAAGTTAGTAGGTAAGACAGTCATAGAAAAATAGAAGTAAAAAAAATGTTTGATATTATCAAAATTATAATTCTTGAAATAATATTTGCAATAATCTCTCCCTTTTTGATGATGACAAATAATTAACATTAAATAAAACACAAATAAAAGTAAAATAATACAATAAAAATAACTCAAACACTACCCATTATTGCCCCTTTTGACATCACAAAAGGAGGAGGAAAACATAAAAGAAAGGCAAAATAGAAGACGAAAAAGAAGAATGAAAAAAAGTTATTTTTTTTAATCAAAGTACAAATATGATAAATCCTCCATGCGATTGAATTAAAAATTTGTAAGAACAATGAGTTAACATTGTCAAAATCTAAAAAAATGGTAGAATAGCTGATCCTATTAGCCCTAGCTCAGACTTCTCTCAGGGCAAATCATCTTTTGAAAATAAAAGATCTAACTCAGAAAAATCAATTGGATAAGAAAAAGAGATCCATTCAAAACTTGGTTTCAAAAAAATATCTTATAGAATAATATACCAAAGTAATTTGTCACAATTGCAAAATTTGAAATCAAGCCTTTAAAAATATTAAGTGACACATGAATTTTTCTAAGATTTAAAGGTATAAAAGAGAAGAAAGATTGCCTTTTGTGGCTCATTTTATTCCTCTAGTAAATTGATTGGCGTACTTTATGCATATTTTGATTTTTGATACACTTTGTGTATCTTTCAATTTTTTTGGCGGTCATTGCACATCTTTTCAATTTTTCTTCTTTTTGAGGCTCATTTTATGCCATGTTATTTTTGCAAGCTAGATCCCTTTTCAAAATTCTTAAATACTCTCAGTTGTGAGTATATCTTAAAGATATTAAAGAAAAAAAACTCACTCTCTAATATAAGGAAGAAAAAGCCATAAAATAGAATTAGATTCTTATGATAAATGTAACAACAATATTATAAAATATTGAAAGTAATATAAAGACTTTGAACATTATATATATAAGATAGGTTACTGTAGCAAGATAGAAAATATCTCAATCAAAAAATCCAGTTATTAATTTGAGATATACATTTATTTAGAAAAGAAAATTACACGGCTAAAAGTGGTTAGATGATGGAGAATAATTAACGGTGTTTCTCCCTTTAACTAATTTAGAGATGTTAAATATTGACTACAAATTTTCAAAAAAAAAAACAAGGCATAAAATATCATTTCAACAGCGATCATAAGAAAATGAAAAACTAAAATGATAGAGATAAAATAGAATAAAAATTAAAAGTAAGTAAAATGTGAAACAAATAAATCTGAAACAAATAAATGAGTAGAAAAAACAACAACAAGCAATAAAACATAAAATTAAGAATTCAGAAAACACCGTTAATTATTCTCCATCATCTAACCGCTTTCAGCATATATAATTTTTTTTGAAAAATATTGACGTTATATTTAGTCTAAATATTTAGGATGATATAGTTTAGGCTATTTGCACTTTTAGCATGATCATATGAGATATGATTATGTTAGATTAATTATAAGTATATAATAATTAAGATATTGATAATGATAATTAAGTTATCATAACTATGGGTTAATCATAAGTTTAAGGCTAAGCTCATTAGCCAGTTTATGTGCTAAATTATTACACTAAAATGCAAATGCAACCTAATCAATATAAATGAGTGAAGAGGGAACTCCAACAAAAATTCATCCTAGCCTAGGCTTTTAGACATAAGATCTACGTGGCTAGGGAGAGCTTAGAGTATTTGGAGGGAACCAAATACCTAAAATGAAAAGGAAAAAATATATAAAATTTTCTTGAGCAAAAATGATTTTCCCAAGCGACATGTCCCTAGTGGATATGTGTCCGCTAAAGAGATGTGAGAATTATCTAAGTATATAAGGTCTTCTAATATACATGCATATACATGATATGGTACCCTACAAGAAAGGCTAGCTCCGAAATGAGACTAATTTAGGTTAGCAAATACATGATAAGGTTCCCTACTTAGTAGGATGGGCCAACAAGCATTTCTTAAAATGAACGTGATACATAATATGATGAAATACATAAGGGAATATGATGTGATTAATGAAGTGACGAGTCTTATATGAAGCCACCTAATCATGATTAAAACTAATACAATATGATAAGATAAATAATGTATAATATGTATTATTTTTAGCTATAATCCTACTTCTTATTGATTCACATAGATTAATGATGCATTTATATGATGTCACTACTGATATGATATAGATTGATAGATTGATATAGAGAATAAATATTATGATTGACTTATAAATGTTATGTTAATTTTTTTTACATAAGATTGATAAATTCATGATAATATAATATGATATATATTACTAGTATGCATGATAAGAACAAATGATTACACATGACCATTATATTAGTTATGTTAGACACATCCTCATAAAATAATGATACTAACATATGATTAATGTTCTTCCATGCATGATAATAATATCAAATTGATATAATCCATAACATTTACTGATATATGATAATGATGTTTTAATATAATATAAAGTATTGTATAAATACACATGAAATTCATATGATGGTGTGACTAAACATGATGATAAGATGAATAACATCGATACACATTATATGATAGTATGCATAGCATTGAAATACATGAACTTGATATTTTCAAAAACTTGAACTAAACAATTTAATCATCTATTATGGAAGCTAATAAAAATAACAACAATCATAATGATGATGACTTGATTAAATCAATGTAACATCAACCATAATATTTTCAACATGTATTTTTCATAAAAATAAATTAAAGGAAATTAAAGTGCCAAAAAATAAAATGTTAAAGTAAAATAAGAATGAGCACACATAAATTTTATAGCTTTTCGGTCAAACAATAACTTACATTCACTCTCTGGTGTCCTCTACTCTAGGTATTAGACTAATTATTAGTGTCTCTCCTTCAGGCCCCACAATAAGGTTAAGAATCTGTTATAAGAATTACTTTTACCAACCCAGTGCAGTGGAGATTTGATATCCTTTTCACCCTCCTAGTGAGGTAGAGAACCTTGAATGCTCTTTTCACCCTCCAGGTGAAGGAAGCATACATGTATGCTTTTTATCCCTCCTGGTGAAGGTAGAGTACTTTGTAATCCTTTTTCACTCTTCTAGTGAAGTTAAAGAACCTCAAATATTAGCCTTGAAGCCTTTCTTCCTAGAGCAGCCCAAGTAGATCCATAGAGCCCTATTATGGAATCAAGGTGCATGCTTGATTGGTACAATTGTGTGAACCCCCACACTCATTCTCCCTCACAAAAACCTCTCCTTCTCCTTTTCTTCTCTCAAATATCTCAAAGCTCTCTCTATCCAAAATTGCTTCAACAGCCCAAAAACTACTTAAAAAAATAAATTAAAAACAGCTTTAAAAATAAAGTCTTCAACAACTCTAAATTTTTAATTCTGTTGAATCTGATTGTATAGTACAATCAAAGATCATATAGTACAACTGAAGATCATACAATATGATTAGTTCAAAAACTAGATATCATATAGTATAATGGAACAATACTAGGATGAACAGTTCAAAATCTACATACTAATCGCACAACATGATCAAGAGATCATACAAAATGATTACTTTAATTTTCTTTAGATCATGTAGGATGATTACTGAGATGATTTAAAATTGTCTTGGCCTATCATACAGTACAATGGACAATATACAGGATAAATAGTTAAAAATCAAAGTTTCACCTAGGATAATATACGTGATGATCATTATTTGTCATAACCTATCATATAATATGATTTATAATCATATAATATAATTTACTAGATTAATTAAACCTTAATTTTATTATTTAATCAAGGGTACTAATTTAAGTAAAATTTAATATATCATATAGTATGAACTAATCATATGGTACAATTAGTTAAAAATTTAAAATTTAATTATTTAGTTAATTTTTATTGGCGGCAAGAGTTTCCATTCAAATAGATCGTACAAAATAATTACTTTAAAAATATGAATGAATGAATTATCCATTTCAAAATATTTTAAAAACACCCAATCATACAGTACAATTAGTTCAAAAAATTTAAAACCTATTTTCTCTTCACTGCCCTTATATGTTTGTGCATGGTTGTCATCATAGAATAAATATTTTGTTGCAAATTTGGGCCCCGATCCTATGATTTTGATGATAAAAAGTATTAATAGTTTGTCTACCATATTTTTTATTCTTCTTATTATTATTAGATATTCATTTTCTTGCAATAAAATTTTAGGTATGTTGTACATCATGCAAAGTGATCAACTCAAGACTGGGTAGAATAGGTTTATATTTTCTCAAGAGTCTATATTTTCTTTTTATTTTTTTATATAATTCTTGAGTTAAAGTATTATTTAAGGTGGATGCTAAACTTAGTGATTATGCACACACTCATAGGGGAGTGAGAAACTAAGTTTTAAAATTTTTTAAACTAGTCATACAGTACAATCCTAATCATATTGTATGATGAGTTGTTTTAAATTGATTTAAATTAGCCTTTTATTAATAAATTTAAACAAATCATACTATATGATCTAAATCATATTGTATGATCATATTAATATAGAAATCATAATTGATAAATGGTTTAAGTAAGTTTTTAAAATTTTGTTTCATTTAACTGATTATATTATGTGATCCATATCATACTGTACAATCTTTAAAAACTTACTTAAAATTAATCTTTATGATTAGTCAATCAAATTAAGATTTAATAATATGGTAAATCATATTAGTATGTTTTAGATATAGTACAACCTAGATTTACTATTTTCGTATAAGAAAATTAGATAATTTAGGTTGCAAAGATTGTAAAGTTATTTGAGTGAAAATTTATGTACCCAACATCGATTATTAGTTTTGGACTTTAAGATAAAGGGACAGATAATAAAAAAATAAAGTAAAATAATATTCTAGGATTAGAAGGTGGAATTTAAAGATTATTAATAAAAATATTTTTGAGAGTAAGATTTTAGATCTTAAGATTTTATCTGTGAATGAGGATGCTAATGTTTTGTGGGAAAAAGTGGCTAGTGATATTAAGAATATTGCAAAAGATGTGCTTGGAGTATCAAAGGAAAAAGCTCTTAATAGTAAAAATAGTTGGTTGTGGAATCCAAATGTGCAAGAAAAGATTAAGAATAAAAAGATTTGTTATAAAAATTGGTTTAATTTTAAAAATTCTGATAATTGGAAAAGATATAAAGAGGCTCGTAAGGAATCTAAGAAAGCAATATGTGATGCAAAGACCTTAGCTTTTAGTGATTTATATAATAGATTAGTTACAAAGGATGGATAAAGATATATGTATAAGTTAGCCAAACAAAGGGACATGAGTAGTAAGGATTTAGTTCAAGTGAAGTGTATTAAGGATGAAGATCAAAAATACATTTCTTAGAAGATGATATTCAACAAAGGTGGATGAGATATTTTGCTAAACTTTTTAATGAAAATTGTGAAAATAAGATTGACTATAGTGACCTTAGCACCATAAATGAAAATAAAAATTTCTATTTTTATCGGCGTATTAGTAAAACCAAAGTTAGAGAGGCTTTAAAGAAAATGAAGGGTGGAAAAGTTGTTGGACCTGATGATATTCCAATAGAGGTGTGGAAGTGCTTAGGAGATAAAGTAATTTATTGGCTTACTAAAATTTTTAATACTATTTTGAAGACTAAAAAGATGCCAAATGAGTGGAGAATGAGTATTTTAATTCATATTTTTAAGAATAAAGGTGATGCACAAGATTGTGCGAATTATAGAGGAATAAAGTTAATGTGTCATACTTTAAAATTATGGGAGCGAGTTATGGTGCATTGGTTGCGGTGTGATACTAAGATCTCTCAAAATCAATTTGGATTCATGCCAGGTAGGTCGACAATGGAAGCCATACATTTATTAAGAGGTTTGATGGAGAAATATAGAGAAAAAAAGGAGGATATACATATGATATTTATTGATTTAGAAAAAGCATATGATAAAGTTCTAAGAGAAGTTCTACGGAGAGTTATTGAAAAGAAAGGAGTTAATAATGCTTATATTCAAATCATTCAAGATATGTATGCAGGAGCTATTACTTGTGTTCAAACACAAGGTGGTTTGACCAAGTATTTCCCTATTTCGGTTGGGTTACATCAAGGATCAGCCTTAAGCCCATATCTTTTTGCTTTAGTCATGGATGTTCTCACTAGACATTTGCAAGAGGATGTACCTTGGTGCATGATTTTTGCTGATGATATTCTTCTTGTTGATAAGATTAGAGAGGGAGTTGAAAGTAAACTTGAATTATGTAGGTCAACATTACAGACTAAAGGTTTTCGCTTGAGTAGATCTAAAACAAAATATATAGAGTGTAATTTTAGTAGTAATATACCTAGTGAGGGGATTGTGACTTTGGGCGATCAAGTCATTAATAAGAGTACACATTTTATATATCTTGGATCTATTGTTCAGAGTGATGGTGAAATAAATGGGGATATTATCAATAGAATTCAAGTTGGATGGTTGAAGTGGAGGAATGCATCGGGATTGTTGGGTGATAGAAAAGTACCCCTCAAACTTAAGGGAAAATTCTATAAGATGGTAGTGAGGCCTACAATGCTTTATGGTACTGAATTTTGGCCCCTAAAAGAGAAGCATAATACTAAGTTAAGTGTGGCAGAGATGAGGATGCTCAGGTGGATGAGTGGCTTTACCCTTAGAGATAGGATACGAAATGAGCATATACGTGAAAAGGTTGGAGTAGCTCCAGTAGAAGATAAGATTAGAGAGAGTTGCCTTAGATGGTTTGGTCACATAAAACAGTGGCCTTCCAATGATCCGATTAGGAAGTAGTGGTATTAGATTTGACTTATGTTAAGAAAGGTAGAGGCAGACCTAAAAAGACTTGGTTTGAAAATATTAAGAATGACCTTTCTTTATTAGATTTAAATGAGAATTTCATCTTTAATAGGACACAATGGAGAAAAAGGATTCATGTAGCCGACCCCACGTAGTGGGATAAAGGCTTGATGTTGTTGTTGTTGTTTTTGATCAATAAAGATGAAATTCAATCATCTTGGATATCATACTGTATAAAATCTTGATTTTTTAATTTAATCGTATAGTATGATGTCAATCATACTGGATAAAACTTTGTCTTTTGAACTAAGGATATAGTAAGATGTAAATTGTACTGGACGATTGATAGAATCGATTTCTAATCATCTTAGTGATCATCCTATACAAATTGAAGGAAATTTAACTAATAATGACATATAATATTTTGATCTTACTCTACGATCAGTACATATAAGTTGAAAATTCATCCCATAACTATTTTATCGTATTGAATGAACCCAGTTTTTTGATCTAATCGTACTGCACAATCCTTGATTGTACTATGAGACCAATGACAATCAAATTTAAAAATTAGGGTTCTTTGAAAATATCAAAAAAAAATTGGTATTAAAGAAAAATTTTAAATCACCAATTCACCCCCACTCTACGTGTGTTATGGACATTATAAGGAGGATTAACACCCTCTATATAACTTTTAATTGGCATCAGAGCAGGTCATTAATTATATATTTAAAAATCTTCAAGCAAAGATCAAATGGCACAATTTGGCACTAGGAATAATGTGGAGGGTTATTCAATAACTCATCCCCCTTTATTTGATAACATACCATTTTATTTTTTGAAAATTTTAAATGTCTACTTTTCTTTAGTATATTGATTTTCATATGTGGTTGATGGTAAAGGAAGGGTATCATACATTGTTTAAATTAATTAGTGGCTTCAAAACTAAAATACCCTTTATTGAATGGAAAATTAAGAATAAAGAATATGCACAACTAAATGCTAAATATTTAAAATGCTTTTTTTTGTGCTCTTAAATCTAAAAAACTATATGAGAGTACTTACCTGTACTATCGAAAAAGAAATTTTTGATTTACTTTGCATCACATTCGAGGGTACTAATGAGATGAAATAATCAAGATTAAATATTTTATTGCATGACTACAAATATTTTTGTGTGAAACCTAATGAGTGTATATTAGACATGTACACTAGGTTCACCCAGATAGTGACATCCTATATGCTTTAGATAAAGAACTTTCAAAATTTGAAAAGTTAATAACATTCTTTTTTTCCACGTAGTAATTATGATGTTACGGTTACTGCTATTTGTGAATCAAAAGATCTTAATATTATTCTATAGATAACTTGCTAGGCTCACTTATTAACTATGAGCAAGGTGTGAGCTAGAGAATAAATGATGTAGGAGAAAAGAGAAAGGATAAATTGATGGCACTGAAAAATAATGAATTAGATAGTGAAAAATCTATAGCTAAGGAGGATGATGATATTACATTAATGAATAGAAAGTTCAAAAGATTTCTGAAAGGAAAGCAAAAGCGTCATCAACAATGAAGCAAATTTAAAATTATTATAAATTTTAAAGCTTCATCTAACACAATCAGTTTTGAATGAAGGAAGCTAGGAAATTTGATATCTAATTTCCCCAACCTAAACACTTACCATATCAAGGAGAAGGGTAATGAGAAGGAAAACTTCTTGAAAGAAAAGAATAGGATACAAAAAACTTTTTGGGCTGACTCTTCCTCAGGATCATCAAAATACGAAGTTTAGGAGGAGGTAACTAATATGTGTCTCATGGCTAGAGATAGTTTTGATAAGCATAATCAAGAAGAGGTATGTCAGCTACATGATGAATTATTTAATATTTTTGAAAAAATCATGATTCATACAGTAAATTAAAGAAAATTTATGCTACTTTGTACTCTGATTTTTCTACTTTACAAAAGGAGTATGTTAGTTTTAGGATTGAGCATTCTACATTAGATAAAGAGCACATGTCTTTACTCGATGTGTTTGATGCATTAAATAAGAAGTATGTTGACTTAACTAATGCATATAAACCCTTAAAATCTAATTATATTGAGCTAAAAAATGCATTTGATAGATTAAATATAATTATAGATGATCTAGAAACTAGTAGGCATGACATCTTATTAGAATTAGAAGTAGATAAAAATATAATTAATGCTTTAAAAATATAATTAGATATAATACAATAAGATACACATAGACATATGCATTACACTTCCACATCCTAGGATACATCATATCCCTAGAAATGGGCAAAAAAACCCACATGGATAAGTAAATACATTCATAGGTGTTAGGTATTCTTCTTATGGCATATTAAGTCATATAGCCCACACGAGCACAGTACACCGTAGAAAACGTCTAGCATGAATGATAAAATCATATGCATCATAACATAGCATGCTTGCAAATTATTCATTTAAGCATAAGGTGGATCCCAAATTCACATGGGCTCTCAAATTTTTCATTATAGGGGTGCACTCACAAAAGACCTAGGGAGAACATGTGGTACCTAGACAACAGATACATGTGATAAATGATTAGAGATATGAAGCAATTCATCTCACTCGTGGCTAGGGTAGGAGTTAAATTTACACTGTGATAAAATACTACCAGAAAAGTTATAGGTTCAGGTATGATTGGAAATTCCAAAAATTTTGTCATTGAGAATGTTTCACTATTAGATGGGCTAAATCTCAACTTACTTAGCATTAGCCAATTATGTGACAAATGATTTGATATAAAATTTTATCTACTAGATACTTGAAAAGCTTGCATGGTAAACTTAGTTTAGAGGGTAAACAAATCAATAACATTTACATGGTTTATTTAAATTTTACTAAATATTTAGACTATTTATTTCTAAAAACTATTACAGATAAATCCTAGCTATACCATAGGAGACTATGTCATATAAGCATGAATACACTTAAAAAGGTAACCTATAAGGACCTAGTTAAAGGCATACTCAAACTAGAATTCTTTAAGGACTACCTTTATGATGCCTGCCAACTAGAAAATAAATCAAATCTTCATTTCATCCCATGAAGGAAATCATCACCTATATATCTCTAGAATTCCATTACATGGACCTATTTAGATAGGGTAGCACTGCCAGCTTAGGTGGGAAAACTTATGGATTTATGATTATTTATGATTACTATAGATTTAACTGGGTTAGATTTCTATCTCATAAAAATGAATCCTTTAAGAAATTTAGGATATTCTCCACATGGATTTAGAAGGAATTATAGTGTAAAATTTTAGCAATTCATAGTAACCATGGTGGTAAATTTGAAAATGATAGGTTTGAACAATTTTGTAAGGATCATGGGATAAAATATAACTTTTTGGCTCCTAGAACCCCTAAGTAGAATGGGGTTATTGAAAGAAAGAGTAGAATCATGGTAGAAGCTGTTAGATCTATATTAACTGAGTATTCACTCCATATATATATTTTTGGCTAAAATAATAAATATTGCTTGCTATGTTCTTAATAGGATTAATATCATATCAAAACTCAATAAGATACCTTAAGAGTTACTCAAAGGTAGAACACCTAACCTCCCTCACCTTCAAATCTTTGGTTGTCATTTATTCATTTTAATAAATAAAAAATCTCCTTTAGGAAAATTTGATCTTAAATCTAATAAAGTAGTTTTCATAGGATATTCTTCTATAGATAAAGCCTATAGAGTTTTCAATAGAAGAACCTTAGTGGTAGAGGAGACCACCCATATTATATTTAATGAATTTGATAGATCTGTTGAGCCTATGTCTGAAGGAGAAGAAGTGGTAGAGGAACCCAAGGAATAGAGTTTATTAACTTAGACAATATAGTAGAGCCTCATGATCCTTTGCCTAGAGATTAGAGTTGTTCAACTAGTCATCCTAAGGAGCTTATCTTAAGAGATTCATCTATAGGAGTTAAAGTAGGCATGGACTTAGAATGGAGGTTAGTCATTCTACATTTATTTCTATGGTAGATCACTCAAACAGAGATTAAGCCCTACTAATGAATTTTGCATCCTAGCTATACTAGAAGAATTGAATTAATGTTTTAGGAATAATATTTGGGAGTTGGATAGCAGACCTAAGAATAAGAATATTGTAGGAACCAAATTGATTTTTAAGAATAAAATAAATGACTCTAGAATAGTGTTTAGGAATAAGGCTAGGTTGGAAGCTAAGGTGTAGAATCAAATAGAAGGAATTAATTTTGAAAAAACCTTATCCCCTATAGCTAGGTTAGAACAAAATAGATTTTTATTGGCATTTGCTTGCTTTAGAGGCTACAAAATATATCATATAGATGGTAAAAGCGCCTTTTTGAATGGGGCAATTAAGGAAGATCTATATGTAGAACAATTCCTTGGATTTGAAAATTCTAACCTTTCTTGATCATGTCTATAAGTTAATAAACACAATATATAGATTAAAGCTTAGTATATGAGGCTTAGAACTTTTTTCCTACACAGAGCCTTTGTTAAGGGTAGCATAGATACTGTTGAAAATCTATTTTTCATGGCTTATGTTTTGATGATTGACAAACACTATTTCTCTTGGACTGCTTGTTGCTTCTAACGTTTTCAGGAATCGAAGATCGGACGAACAAGACGAAGCCAATTCAGGATTGCGTAGGTTTAGGGTTGAGTCAGTCTGTACTTTTGTTTTTTCACTTCTTGAGTCTACTTGTAATGGTCAAAGAGACTGATTCTATGTAACCCTTCACACACACACTTGAGAGACTTAGAATTTCTATTTTTACTCATATCGACCAGGATGATTTTTGGATCGGCCTAGACGATCCGCTTAAAACAGAAAGTCTAAATAAGGATTCTTAATTAAGGTAGCCATCATTAACAGATCGGCCTGGACGATATGCTCAAAACAGAAAGAAGTTGTCGCCATAGATAATTAAGGTATACTGTATTTTTTAATTATCGTCCAGGACGATCCTAGGATCTGCCTGGACGATATTCACAAATTATGCCATAATTGTTCAAGAAATCAAGGGAGTAATTAAGGATTATTGATACGATCATATCGTCCTGGACGATCGCAGGATCGGCCAGTACGATCAAGTCAAAAACCTTAAGTTACTTCAGGATGATGAACATCGGCCAGCTCGTATCCAGGGCTATTGTCAGGACGATTTTCCTCTGTTTTGAACTGATCGGCCGGGACGATCGTGAGATCGGCCTGGATGATCAAGCCAATTTTCAATCGTGCTGTTTTG
The DNA here is from genome assembly GCA_016618105.1 of Dendrobium huoshanense. Classification (NCBI taxonomy): domain Eukaryota; kingdom Viridiplantae; phylum Streptophyta; class Magnoliopsida; order Asparagales; family Orchidaceae; genus Dendrobium; species Dendrobium huoshanense. The sequence continues at coordinate 5,761,900 of CM028349.1, read as the reverse complement.
CATCCAGGGCTATGCTCTGGCCGATCTTCATTGATTTGTACTGATCGGCCAGACTGATGTCCATATCAACCTGGACGATATTGTCGGCAACTTGCAATTAATGAGCTCCTTTGAAGCTCTTCTATTTAAGAGCTCTTGTTCAATGTTTTTAAAAACCTTTGGCTGCTGCCTTGACCTGAGAAGACCTTGAGGAGAGAAAAAGAGAGAGGGAGAGAGAGAGGATCTTGTGAGGGGGAGCTTGTGAGGGGATTCACAAGGGTTGCTTCAAGGATCACTCTGCTTGTTCTTTGTCTAGAGTTTCTCATCCGTGGAAGGGTCGGTAGAGGTAAGGAGTTAGCATTTGGTTGTGGTTCTCTGCCAGCTTCAGGAGGAAGCAAAAGGAGGTAGGTTCTCTGCCTTGCCGGGGTGGCAAAAAGGAGGTTCTTGTGAGGGCTTCTCCGCCTAGCCGTGGGGGCTAAAGGAGAGTCACCTTTTGTAGTGCAATACTTGGAGGGTGCCTCCAAGGAGTGGACGTAGGTCGAGTTGACCGAACCACTATAAATTTCTGTGTTCTTATTTTTGCTTCCGCACTTTTAATTCCGCATTTATTTTTGTGGTGATTTTGGTTTGTGATTTTTATTCTTTATGAAAAGAAATTTTTTTAAAATACCAATTCACCCCCCCTCTTGGTTAGCTTGGGCCAGTTCTATAGGGCTTAACATCCCTAACAAACTTTCAAATACCACCCTATTTCTAAGGAAAATAGAAAATGATTTGCTCATTGTTCAAATTTATGTGGCGAGCATGATGTGAGAGCTTACTTTCTTTTATAGATTTAGTGTGAAACAAAGGGATAATAGAACTTTTCATAGCCAAAAAAGTATATCAAGGACATCCTAAAGAAGTATGAGATTGAAAATGCTAATATTGTAAATATACCCATGAGCTTTACCATTTAATTAGATAAGGATCCAAGCAAAAAATTAGTAGATCAAAAGAAGTATAGGAAAATTATAGGATCTCTTTTGTATTGACTACTAGTAAACTTGATATTATATTTAGTGTTAATTTTTGTGCTAGGTTTCAAACTGATCCTAAGGAGTCCCATATGACTACCGTTAAGAAAATCCTTAGATATCTTTTAAAAACCTATAACCTCAGAATCTGGTATCCTAGACATAGCTCATCTTTTGCAATCATAGGATCCTCCGACTGACACTTTATAAGATGTAGAATTAATAGAAAAAGCACCTGTAGAATTTATCAATTCATAGGAAAATCCTTAGTCTCCTGGTCCAATAGAAAATAGAACTATGTAGCCCTATCTACTATTGAGGCAAAACAAATTACTGTAGAAAGTTGTGTTGCTCAAATTTTATGGCTAGAGAAACAAATCTTTGGTCTTGGAATATCTATATGCACCATACCTATCATTTTTGAGAACATTAGTGTCATTTATATCTCTAAGACTAATATTTATTATTCCGTGATTAAGAAAATAAATATTAGACATCATTACATCAAAGATCATGTGGCCAAGGGAGATACATAATTGAATAATGTAGTAACTAATGATTAATTAGTAGACATCTTCACCAAACCCCTTACCAATGACACATTTAGCACCTTGAGGACTAGACTAGATGTTATAAACATTCAGGCTTGATTTAGGATGAAGACGAATGCATTTATCATTTTAAATCAAGTGTTCTTATGTGTGTTAAAATGAATAAGTAATAACTCTAAAATTTGTGACTGCTTGTTTTTTAATTTGTGACTGCTTGTTCTTCGTCTAGAGTTTCTCATCCGTGGAAGGGTCGGTAGAGGTAAGGAGTTAGCATTTGGTTGTGGTTCTCTGCCAGCTTCAGGAGGAAGCAAAAGGAGGTAGGTTCTCTGCCTTGCCGGGGTGGCAAAAAGGAGGTTCTTGTGAGGGCTTCTCCGCCTAGCCGTAGGGGCTAAAGGAGAGTCACTTTTTGTAGTGCAATACTTGGAGGGTGCCTCCAAGGAGTGGACGTAGGTCGAGTTGACCGAACCACTATAAATTTCTGTGTTCTTATTTTTACTTCCGCACTTTTAATTCCGCATTTATTTTTGTGGTGATTTTGGTTTGTGATTTTTATTCTTTGTGAAAAGAATTTTTTTTAAATTACCAATTCACCCACCTCTTGGTTAGCTTGGGCCAGTTCTAGAGGGCTTAACATCCCTAACGAACTTTCAAGTGGTATCAGAGCGGGATTTAAAATTTTAAGTTTGAAAACTTTTTGAATTAGATTCATGGCTAACCTTGGGAATCGTAACACTACGGAAGGGTATTCTATTACCCAACCTCCCCTGTTCGATAACGTACCTTTTGATTTTTGGAAAACCCGCATGTCAACGTTTTTACAATCTACTGATTATCGCATGTGGATGCTTATTCAAGAAGGTTATTCTCCACCTTCTCGTGAAATTAATGGTGTTAAAATTGAAATTTCTTTTACTGAATGGACTTTTGATGAACGTGATTTAGCCCAATTAAATGCACAATGTTTGAACTGTTTTTTCTGTGCTTTAAAATCTGAGGATTACATGCGTGTCTCAACTTGCAAAACTGGTAAAGAGATTTGGGATAAATTGTGCATCACCTATGATTGTACTAATGAGGTTAAACAATCTCGTTTAAACATTCTCTTGCATGACTATGAATTTTTTCGTATGAAACCTCATGAATCGATTTCTGACATATATACAAGATTTACTCAGATAGTTACTTCACTGCATGCACTAGGAAAAGAACTTTCAAACTATGAAAAAGTTAACAAGATTTTAAGATGCTTGCCTTGGTCTTATGATGCTAAAATCACTACAATCACTGAATTTAAGGATTTGAATACCTATTATATTGATAACTTACTTGGCTCACTCATTGCTTACGAGCAAGGGGTGAATCAAAGAAATCTTGATGCAGGTGAGAAGAAAAAGGAGAAAACAATTGCACTGAAGGCGCACAAATTGGATTATGAATCTTCCGGGTCTGAAAGCGATGAAGTTGCCTTCATCACAAGGCAATTTAAAAGATTTCTAAGGAAGAAACAAAAGCATCATTAAAGTTGGAGAAAAGGCAAGGAAAATAAACATGTTAAAGAATCTTCTGATGTTGTCTGTTTTGAATGCAGGAAACCTGGACATGTGAGAGCTGATTGCCCAACACTTCAAGATAATACAAGCAAGGAAAAGATTGAGGAAAAATCTAAATTTAAGAAGGAAAAGAAGAGAATTCAAAAGACATTCTGGGCAGAATCTGATACTGATTCCTCTGAGACTGAACGAGAGGAAGAGATAATGAACCTGTGCTTAATAGAGGAAGATCATCTTGAGCAAAGTGATGAGGAAGAGGTATATAAACCAACCTATGATGAATTATTTGATATTTGTGAAAAAATCCATGCATCATACAAAAAACTTAAGAAGACACATGCTAGCTTAAAAGTGGAACTTGTAAATTTGCAGAAAGAGTATGAAGTCATTCTTAAATATCATTCAACGATTGATTCTAATCACATGGCTCTTCTTGATGAATTTGATGAGTTGAACAAAAACCATTCAGAATTAATTGATGAACATAAGGCATTGAAAGTTTCACACACCTCACTTAATTCTGATCTTAAGCAATCTAAGGAGATTGAGAAAAAATTGAGGAATGATAATGAGGCATTAAAAAGAACTAACTCGAGGATTCAAAATGATTTGGATACAATGAAGAAAAATCGAATGACATCTACTATTAATCCTAAGCCGGAATCTAGGAAGAGGCATTATAACTCAAACCATTTAAGAAACCCTTTTCCTGGAATTAGATGTTTCTCATGTGGCTTGCTAGGACACATCTCACACACGTGCATCGTCCACCGTAGTACACATTGGGTATGGAGACCTAAGATGCATGATTCACAGCATACCACATCTGCATTACACTCTACTTTTCTTAAGAAGGGGCCCAAACCTGTTTGGGTTCCTAAATCTGACTGTTGTTGAGTTTTGCAGGTGTGCTCTCACCAAAGACCTCGTGGGAGCATAGGATAACTGGACATAAGGAGGCTCGCAGCTCAAAATTGCTTAAATTCGCTGCTTTATCACTTGCTTGAAATCTTTAGTTTTTTTATGTGTCTTTTTATTTTATTTTTGTGCTAGTTTTGTGCTTGCTTTGTGTTGTTCTAGTTTGCTTTGTTTTCATTTTTTTTAAGTTTCTTTTGTTTGTTTTGTTATGTGATAGCCTTTTCATTATTTTAGAATAGTTTATTTTCATGTTGCTTTTATGATTGTTTTTCATATGTTGGGTCTTTTCAAGTTTTAATATTTTTGAAAGTTTTTGGAGATAGTGTTTAGCTTTTCTAAATCGGTTAAAGGAGAAATCTCGTTGATGGTTTCCCTCCTTTTGACCTTGTTTAGTGGCATGATTTTCTTCTCTAAACAAAAGTCTAAACTCATTTTTAACCAATAGTTCTTTAATTAAGATCCTTTTCTTATCTTGCTACATTAATTTATCTTATGCATAGTAGCCAAAGTTCTTATATATCTTTCAAGTTTGTTGAAATCTTGCCATTGCATTTATCACATGATTTTGATTTTGTGTTGTGGATTGTTCTTCCCTATGTTAGAGAGAGAGCTCCTATTCTCTAATATTTGGAGGATATACTCACAACTAAGTTTTTATTAAAGGGTATATTAAAGAGTTTCTAGCTTGCAAGAGTTAAAAAAGGAAAAGAGGCCAATGAAGCCAAATTGAAAAGAAAGCTATATACACAAAAGTGTATCAAAAATCAAAAGATGCTCAAAGAGCCAATCAAAGTGATAAGAGGCATAAAATGAGCCCACTAAATGCAAGCTATCCTCTCTTTGCTAAAACTCTTAAAACTTAGAGAACTCATAGATTATGTGATGCTTTCAAAGACTTGATTTCATTTTTTCATGATTGAGAAAAATTACTTTGGTTTATTAAATATGAGATATTTTCTTAGTAAACAAGTCTTGAATGGATCTTCTTATCCTATTTTGTTATTCTGAGTTAGGCCTCTGTTTTCCAAAAGAATTTTGTACCCTGAAGGATGTCCGATCTAGGGTTAAAAGAATCAGATATTCTACCTTCTTCTGATTGGGATTTGTTAAACTTCTTGATCTCTTGGAACTTTAAAAGTTTAACTTTTGAAAAGAATTCTCATATGATGCCTCCATAAAAAAAAAAAAAAAAAATTAAAATCCAAAAATATTCGTTGTTTAATTTTCGTTGTGTTTTTGTTTTTGTTGTTTTTCTTTTGTTTTATTTTTGAGGGTCTTGATCATCACCATTCCATCCTTGATTTGAATTTCTAGTCACATCGTCCTAGCCGATACTTTTATCGTCTTGGACGATATGACAAATTCTATTCAAAATCCATCTGCTGACCTTTTTCTGTGCTTGCTGTAACGCATCGTTCTGAACGATACTATATCTTCATGGACGATTTGATCGAACTCATGGTGATAGTCCTGGCCGATAGTATATTTCTCTGGCTGATGCATTTTATCTGCATCATCATGGCCGATACACTAGATCGTCCCAGACGATCCATGTGTCAGCACGTTTTGATCTTTAAAAATGGCCCCAGACGATCCATTATTGGATAATCGACCGGGCCGATCTACTGTTCGTCCTAGACAATACACGTGGCAGTGATTTAAAACGTTTTAACTTTAGCCGGTATGATCAATTATTGTGCATCGTCCTGGACGATACACCTAATAAGCCTGGATGATCTACTTTTTCAACGGTCGTCCGGACTGACTCCTCGGGGTGATCGCCTATGTCTAATCGTCCTGGCCGATATCAGATCGACCCGGATGATCGGACCACCTTTTTGACCAATCGACCTGTACGTAATTATTGAACCATATTGGCCTGGACGATTCTGCGATCGGCAAGGACGATATGGCCGTTTCTTTAAATTCAGGCCGTTCCAGCCATGGTTTTTCACTTCCAACCCTTTCTCCTCTTGTGATTTTGCTTAGTGCTCTCAATGGCTGGTGGGAAACGCGTCCAACAAACTTCTGGGAGTTCCTCGAGGGAAAGGATTGACCCTCATTTCAGGGAAGCATAAGATGAAGCTGCCTATCATCGTTACAAAGAGTGTGGAATTACTGTCTCCAGAATCATCAATCATGTCCACATCTCTTACCCGATAATGGATCTTTTCGCTCACACCTCCCTTTGCTTCAATTTGTCTCTTACTTTCCCTTTCAATTCAGAATTTTTTCGAGAATTTTTTACAAACCTTCGCATCAACCCTACCTTCACAGCCCTGACCTCCTATGTGAATCGACGCCCTATCGAAATCACATATCAGGATTGTGTTGATCTTTTACAGCTATCCACCACCGGGGACAAGCTGCACGTAATCGCCTGTGACCCTGATTTTTACTGGTCTACGGCGAATCACTTTCTTCACCAGACCAATGTTCCTTACCATGTTGGAGAGACTAGCTCTTTAGTCAAAGATGCTAGGACAATCCAACATGTCCTTCGCACCTCCGTAATTCCAAAAGCCGGCGACCGAATCCACATCACCCCTATACTTTCACTCACTACTTTCTACATCATGGCTCATAGGGAATTTAATACTGCGGACCTAATTTTTCGATACATTAATCACTTAACCACAATCTAAGATCCAGGCCACAAAAGGAAACCCAATCTAGCCTTAGGACACATCATAGCCTATGTCCTTGAAACCAAATACCAACTTCAGTATCCTATTCCACCAAACCTCCCAACTCCCTTCTACTCAAACAATTCCTTCAGCACCCTTCACAGTACTCGTCTCCACCCCGAGGAACCTCAGGGGGCTAGAGAGGAGGAGGCTCTCACTCCAGCTCCCTTTCCTGACCCTGTTCCTCTCCATCAGAACTCACTGGTTGATCAGTTGATTGAGAGGTTTGATCGATGGGAGATCCGCTTTGACGCCTATGTTGTTGCACAGGAGCAGCAACACTCTAAGGACATTTCCCGTTACGAGCATCACCGCACTGAGGATCTAGCACGATTTGATAGTTTCCTTACTCACCAGCAGCAGCAGCATGACCAGGACATCGCCTGGTTCAATGCTTAGTTTACCACGCTTGCCAGTTACTTTCAGCAGCCACCTCCTCCACCTCCATCTGATGATCTGAATCCCTCATTGTTTTAGTCTGTACGTTGTGTTGTTTGTTTCCTGTCTTTTTGTAGTTTGCTTGTTAGTCTTTTGTGATGTTTTTCTGTTGTTTATGGACCCTTTTTTTGTGATGACAAAAGGGGGAGTAGGGTGTGGTAGGAAAAAGTTGTTGTAACTTTAATTTTCTAATGAACCTGTTTTTTTTAAATTTTCCTACTTGTGTTTGCCATCATCAAAAAGGGGGAGATTGTTACAAATCTATTTTTCATGGCTTATGTTTTGATGATTGACAAACACTATTTCTCTTGGACTGCTTGTTGCTTCTAACGTTTTCAGGAATCAAAGATCGGACGAACAAGAGGAAGCCAATTCAGGTTTGAGTAGGTTTAGGGTTGAGTCAGTCTGTACTTTTGTTTTTTCACTTCTTGAGTCTACTTGTAATGGTCAAAGAGACTGATGCTATGTAACCCTTCACACACACACTTGAGAGACTTAGAATTTCTGTTTTTACTCATATCGGCCAGGATGATTTTTGGATCGGCCTGGACGATCCTCTTTAAATAGAAAGTCTAAATAAGGATTCTTAATTAAGGCAGCCATCATTAACAGATCGGCCTGGACGATACGTGTATCGGCCAGGATGATAAGCTCAAAATAGAAAGAAGTTGCCGCCATAGACAATTAAGGTATACTGTACTTTTTAATTATCGGCCAGGACGATCCTAGGATCCGCCTGGACGATATTCACAAATTATGCCATAATTGTTCAGGAAATCAAGGGAGTAATTAAGGATGATTGATACGATCATATTGTCCTGGACGATCGCAGGATTGGCCAGGACGATCCAGTCAAAAACCTTAAGTTACTTTAGGATGATAAACATCGGCCTGCTCGTATTCAGGGCTATTGTCAGGACGATTTTCCTCTTATTTGAACTGATCGGCCGGGACGATCGTGAGATCGGCCTGGACGATCAAGCCAATTTTCAATCATCCTGTTTTGCATCCAGGGTTATGCTCTGGCCGATCTTCATTGATTTGTACTGATCGGCCAGGCCGATGTCCATATCGGCCTGGACGATATTGTCGGCAACTTGCAATTAATGAGCTCCTTTGAAGCTCTTCTATTTAAGAGCTCTTGTTCAATATTTTTAAAAACCTTTGGCTGCTGCCTTGACCTGAGAAGTCCTTGAGGAGAGAAAGAGAGAGAGGGAGAGAGAGAGGATCTTGTGAGGGGTTTCACAAGGGTTGCTTCAAGGATCGCTCTGCTTGTTCTTCGTCTAGAGTTTCTCATCCGTGGAAGGGTCGGTAGAGGTAAGGAGTTAGCTTTTGGTTGTGGTTCTCTGCCATCTTTAAGAGGAAGCAAAAGGAGGTAGGTTCTCTGCCTTGCCGGGGTGGAAAAAAGGAGGTTCTTGTGAGGGCTTCTCCACCTAGCCGTGGGGGCTAAAGGAGAGTCACCTTTTGTAGTGCAATACTTGGAGGGTGCCTCCAAGGAGTGGACGTAGGTCGAGTTGACCGAACCACTATAAATTTCTGTGTTCTTATTTTTGCTTCCGCACTTTTAATTCCGCATTTATTTTTGTGGTGATTTTGGTTTGTGATTTTTATTCTTTATGAAAAGAAATTTTTTTAAAATACCAATTCACCCCCCCTCTTGGTTAGCTTGGGCCAGTTCTATAGGGCTTAACATCCCTAACGAACTTTCAAATACCACCCTATTTCTAAGGAAAATAGAAAATGATTTGCTCATTGTTCAAATTTATGTGGCGAGCATGATGTGAGAGCTTACTTTCTTTTATAGATTTAGTGTGAAACAAAGGGATAATAGAACTTTTCATAGCCAAAAAAAGTATATCAAGGACATCCTAAAGAAGTATGAGATTGAAAATGCTAATATTGTAAATATACCCATGAGCTTTACCATTTAATTAGATAAGGATCCAAGCAAAAAATTAGTAGATCAAAAGAAGTATAGGAAAATTATAGGATCTCTTTTGTATTGACTACTAGTAAACTTGATATTATATTTAGTGTTAATTTTTGTGCTAGGTTTCAAACTGATCCTAAGGAGTCCCATATGACTACCGTTAAGAAAATCCTTAGATATCTTTTAAAAACCTATAGCCTCAGAATCTGGTATCCTAGACATAGCTCATCTTTTGCAATCATAGGATCCTCCGACTGACACTTTATAAGATGTAGAATTAATAGAAAAAGCACCTGTAGAATTTATCAATTCATAGGAAAATCCTTAGTCTCCTGGTCCAATAGAAAATAGAACTATGTAGCCCTATCTACTATTGAGGCAAAACAAATTACTGTAGAAAGTTGTGTTGCTCAAATTTTATGGCTAGAGAAACAAATCTTTGGTCTTGGAATATCTATAAGCACCATACCTATCATTTTTGATAACATTAGTGTCATTTATATCTCTAAGACTAATATTTATTATTCCGTGATTAAGAAAATAAATATTAGACATCATTACATCAAAGATCATGTGGCCAAGGGAGATACATAATTGAATAATGTAGTAACTAATGATTAATTAGTAGACATCTTCACCAAACCCCTTACCAATGACACATTTAGCACCTTGAGGACTAGACTAGATGTTATAAACATTCAGGCTTGATTTAGGATGAAGACGAATGCATTTATCATTTTAAATCAAGTGTTCTTATGTGTGTTAAAATGAATAAGTAATAACTCTAAAATTTGTGACTGCTTGTTTTTTTTATTTTGTTTTATATTTTGCTATTTTTTTTTGTTATGATATTAGTTATTCCTTGATATTCAAACACACAAACCAATCCATTAAAAAAAGGTTCAAATTGTATTGTACGAACCTAATTCATACTATATGATCTTCACATATCTACAAAATCTCACATTTATGCTAAATCAATAGTTTTGATCTAATCAATTATTGGTGATTATACTATACAACCCATTATTCCTATTATATAACATATATGTCATAATAGTTGGATGAATTCAAGTTAACTAGTATAATCTTTATTCCACTATCATACTGTACGAACACTTTTTCATACTGTTCAATCAACTTAGTCAAGAGTTATACTAAGGACTCCTCATGATGACCGCTTTTCCTTAAGATCATCCAGTATGATCCTAATTATCCATTATGATTTTGATCGTACTATACAATTTGACCCCTTTTTCTAACAAGTCATCTCAATGATTTAAATTATCTGATTGTACTATACAATGACAAATCATACTATATAATCTTTTAAAAAATTTGTAAATTAGAGAGTATTTCTAAATCTTCTATCATTTAATCCCTCATATTCTTTCTTTCTCCTGGACCAATATCTTCAACTTTACTAATGGTCGGAGGTAGCAAGAGAAGTCATTTGACCCAAGGAAGTAGTTCCTCTCATCATTATGTCGACGACCATTTTCAAACTGCTGAAGATGAGGCTACATACTATAGGTACAAAGACTCTTGCATCACCTAATCTAGATTATTGGACCAACAAGCCCTAAACTATGAATTAATAAATCTTTTTGCATCCACCACTCTGTAATTCTTTCTTACCCTTACTTTTCCCTTTAATTATAAACTTATTTATTATTTTTTTGCAAACCTAATTCTTAGTTTTATTGTTCCTATAATGAGATCCTATATATGTAGGCAACCCATAGAAATAACCAATGAAGATTTAGGCAATTATCTCAACATATCTAATGAAGAACCTCAACCCTATTTAATTTTATCTAGGGGAAACTTTGATTGGAGTCCTATCAATTTAACCATTAACAATATTACACTAAATCAACAACAATCCTTGGTTCGCTCTTTGAATGAAAATGCATATATTATCCAATATATTCTTAGAACCTCAATCATTTCTAAATCTATAGATAACATAAATATTACCCCACTTATATCCTTGGTTACATACTTTTTTTATGTCTAAAACTAAATTTGATGAAGCTCAAATGATCATTGATTACATTTATAATTTTAGTCCTATTCTTCTACCTTCCATCAGAAAGAAGCAAAATATTGCTCTTGGTCATGTCATTGCCTACATCCTAGATAAAAAAATATGATTTTACCTATCCTGATACCACTAATAATTTCCTTATCTACTATAGTAGTTCCTTCCATATTGTTTTTTGTCATCACCAGGAGTACAAACCAAATGAACTTGACTTTGATGAGGAAGGGGGAGCTCAACCTGTAGCAGCACCTACACTGGAGTTTGCACTAGCACCACTGTCAGCACCTACACAAGCATTCCAGCCTAATTCCTATAAGGAGTTTATATAATGATTTGATTAATTAGAGTTTGGATTTGATACCTATATTCAGTAGCAGTAGAAATAATGTTAGTCCGACATGGCAAGGTTTGGAAAACATCCAACCACCACCATCCACCATCTCCACCGCTAACTGGTAAGGGATCTTAATTCTAGGTTATGTGTTTGGTTGGAGTCTTTCTGTTATTTTGTGTTGTAGTCTTTGTTGTTCTAGTTCTTTTTTGTTCTCTCCTTTTTAGTGATGTCAAAAGGGGAGTAATTAGTTGGTTGTATTTTTGTGTTTTTTCTCTGTAATCTGTTTTGTTTTAATAAAAAATAAAATACTTGTGTGTACAACTCTTATAAAAAAAAGTAAAATGAAAAGTGAAAATACATAAAATAATAATAATAATTCTCCCTATTTTAAAAAATTCATCTAGTAAGGGGGAGTTTTAAAGATTGCAAAATTAATTTGGAATTTTAATAAAAAATATTTGCCAAGATAAAAAAAGGGGGGATTGTTACAAATCTTGCCCCGATCTTGTGATTTTGATAATAATAGATAATATTGATTTTCTATTATATTTTCTCCTATTATTATCATTAGATATTTGTTTTTATGTACTAAGATTTCAATTTCACTTTATACCATATAAAGTGATCAATTCAAGACTGGGTTGAATAGGTTTTTATTTTCTCAAGAATCTATATTTTATTTATTTATTTATATATTTCTTGAATCAAAGACTTGTTTAAAGAGTATGTTAAACTTGGTGACCAACACACACTCATATTAGAGTTAGAAACTAAGTTATTAAAAATTTAAATTAATCATACCATACAATCCTAATTATATGGTACATTTAGTTAATTTTAGACTTATTTAAATTGGTTAATTTTAATTAATAAATTTAAACTAATTATATGGTACAATTCAAATCATTAAATACGATCAGTTTAATACAAAAACCCTAGCCGCCAAATGATTTAAATAAGTTTTTAAAATTTTGACTCTTTAACTAATCATATTATATAATATTAAAAACTTACTTAAATAAATCCTTATAATTAGTTAATCAAATTAAGGTTATATAAATATGGTAAATTGTATTATATAATATAAATCATATTGGATGATCAACAAAGATGAAATTTGATCATCTCAAATATTGTAACTAAACTTTGATTTTTTGAACTAATTATAAAATACGTGTTAATTGAACTAGATGAAATGTTGACTTTTGAACTAAATAGAAAGTATGATGTAAATAATACTAAATGATTAATAGAGATGTTTTTCAGTCATCACGATGATTGTCTTGTAATTAAAGGAAATTGAACTAATTGTAACATACAATCTTTACATTATATTGTACGATCAGTACACAAAAATTGAATAGCTTGTCCCACGACTATTCCATTTTACTAAATGAACCCTTTTTTTTGAACTAATCGTATTGTTGGAATAGTGATGGAAAAGTTAAAAAATTAGGGTATTTTGAAGCCTTGTTTAAATACTTTCTTGATAGACTCTTTGAGAGTCCTTGGTTTTTTTTTTTTTTTTTGAGAAACTGCTTAAATTGCATTAAAGAAAAGAAACAAAACAAGAAACTAAGTGATAGATAATCTATCACTTTCCTCCTTTAACAAAGAAAAAAAGGTAGGAGGGACCTTATTAACTTCTAGAGTATCCCAATAAAAGTTGCTAGATAAAGCTTGGTTAGCACACCAATGTGCTACCTTATTACAGTCTCTTTTAACAAAATTGAATAAAATTACCTCAAAATTGTTGATGAAATCCAAGTCTTCTAAAGAAGCTTTATCCACTCGGCTTTTATCCAATTTAGATAGATTTTTAAAGTAATCCATCACATTGTAGTTGTCTCCTTCCACAATTATGCCTTTATAATTGGGTTTCCAATCTTCAATGAAATTGCTTATTGACCGAACCACCATCTATTCAAGTTTGCCAATATCCCAATGCAATAGATGGAATCCATATGATAAGAGCATTCTTCCTTTATTATCTCTTATGATACCTCCTATACCAGCTTTGTATGAACAATGAAGAGAAGCATCTATGTTAATTTTGATCCATCCGAGTGGAGGGGGATGCCAAAAAGAAGAATTCAGCATAAGCTGGTTGACATTCTAGTAGTCCGAATGTATAAAGGAGATTGAAGTAGATGCATAAGAAATAGCATTAGTCATTATGAAACCAACATCCATTTCTTTACCTTCATGAATAAGAGTATTTCTACTCTTCAAGGATGTGAAAATAATAGAGCAATAAAGATTCTGTAAAAATAGATTATGATTGCTGTGTTCTTTCAAAAAAGATTGAATTTCATTCAAATTCCTGAGATAAGGTAAAACAAATCCCCAACTGTTAGCCTTTTTGATAACCTCCTTTAATAAGTTACAGTTTGCAGCTAAATGATTTGCATCTTCTACCATATTACAACCTCTAGGACAAATGTTGTTATCGATTAATCTTCTATGAAGCAAGAAGTCTCTAGTAGGAATAGCATTATTAAGAAGCCTCCACCAAAAAAGATAAATCCTCGGGTTCAATTTTAATTTCTTTAGACAGCTCCATCCAATAATACCTGTTAGGCCACTTCCCTTCTTCTCAGAAATTTTGCTTTTGACCATAGCTGATAAAGTATTACCTGAATGGGAATTTAGTAATTCCATTTTATCTTCCATTATATCGTTCTCAATTTTCAGGTTGCAAATTAAAAGAACTAAATCAATACCAAAGTATTTTTTAAGTTCTTCAACGTTCCATGTGCCTTCCGAAATGAAGTGAGAAAGGTTGGGAATGTTATCAATGTCTATAGCAATAAATGATGGCCAATATTCCAGTTTTCTATCATATAACCAAATATCTTTCATGATATTTATAGAATCTCCATTTTTAATATTCCATCTCACAATATGATTTAAAGCATTAGCTCCACTTAGAAACAGTTTCCATGTAGGAGATGGATTTTGAATACTAGCCAAATGAAAGACTTTCTTACCATATCTAGCAATTATGGATCTTGAGAGTAAAGAGTTAGGATCATTATAGAAATTTTATACCAGTTTAGCTCTTAGAGGTTCCACTGAATCAATTGCAGAATTGATCCCCAAGCCTCCATATTTATATGGTTTGCAAATATCTTTCCAAGCTATATAGTGTAAGCCATTATTTCCATCACCTTTGTTCCAAATGAAATCTCTACATAGTTTATCCAGCTTTTTGAGTACCAATTTCGGTATCCAAGTTAAAGAAGAGTAATAGATATGTAAAGATTGAACAACAGATTTGATGAGAATGATTCTTCCTGCAGTGGAAATGAATCTCTTACCCCAAACGTTCATTTTATTGGCTGCTTTTTCCAGGATATTAAAAAAATCTGATGCTCTCATTCTTCTTTGAGTAATTTTGATTCCCAGATAAAAGAAATCTTCGGCTTCTTTAATTCCTAGTAGCTTAGAAATCCTTCTCTTTCTCCTTCAACAAGTATTTTTGCTGAATAACAAGGAAGATTTATTGATATTGATGATTTGCCCAGTCCATCTACAATAGTTCTCCATTATCTCCTTGATCTTCTTGATATTATCCTCTTTAGTGTTTGAGAAGATTAAGATGTCATCAGCATAAAGTAAGTGAGTTATCCTTGGAGCCAAAGGAGCCAACTTTAATCCCAAATTATTACCTTTTAATCTAAAGGCATTAGAGAGTAATTGAGATCAAAGAATGAAAAGATAAGGGGATAAAGGGCATCCTTGTCTAAAGCCATTTTTTCCAACAAAACTATCCAAGATTACCCCATTTACTTGAATCTTGAAGATAGGATCTCTGACACAATCCAATAACAGATTAGAAAAATTTCTGGGAAAGCCAAATAAAATCAATACCTGTTTGAGAGTTTCCCAAGACATACTGTCATAAGCTTGTTCCATGTCTAGCTTGACAGCTATCATTCCTCTCTTAGATTTAGAGAATCTAAATTTATGAAAAAAATCTTGGGCAAGGAGAACATGATTTGAAATGGCTCTTCCTTTGATGAAAGCTATCTGTTCTTCAGATATGAGTATATGAATGATTTTTATCAGTCTATTTAGAAGAATTTTAGAAACAATCTTGTAAATGGACATAGAAAGACTGATAGGTCTGAAATTGGAAGGAGAAATAGGATTGTTGATTTTAGGGATGAGAATAACCAAAGTTTCCTTCCAAGAAGAAGACATTTTACCCGTTTTAAAGCAAAGAAGAATTGCATTCCAAACCTCATTTTTGATAATGTCCCAATAGGCTTTAAAGAAAGAATAGGTGATTCCATCCATACCTGGAGCTATATTATTCCCAAGCTCTTTAATAACCACCTCTAGTTCCTCTCGAGAGAAGTCAGCATCCAATAAAATACAATCTTCCTGGTTAAGACATATATTGAATTCTGGCCAATTTGATAATAAGCAATCCCTTTGTTTCCATTTTTCTTTAAAGAACCGAGTAAAACATTCTCTAATTTTTTCGGGATCATCAAACAAACCTCCTTCTTCATTTTTCAGTTGTCTTATAAAGTTGTAATTCCTCCTCCCATTAGCAAAAGTATGAAAGAATGAGGAGTTTAGATCACCTTCTTTCAACCATTTAGATTTAGCCCTTTGTTTCCACCAAGTGTTAAGCCTTGCAAGAGTAGAGTTAAACTCAGGAATTTTGTTTCTAAGTATCATACCTTTACCGATAGGAAAGTTAAGATCTGATGCCTCCTCGATTTGCAAATCCTCTATTTCTTTCATAAGAATCTTCTTAAGATCTTCAAGCTTTTGATGTTTGGTTTTGCTCCAAAAAAATAGAGCTTTTAAAACTCTATTAAGCCTTTTGTTTAGAGATTCCATATCATTAACTTTCACCGGTTTTGTCCATGAATTTCTGACAATAGTTGCCGCTGCTTTATAAGAAATCCATATATCTTCAAATCTCCGAATTCTGTTACCAGCAGGAGGAAGATCAAAAAGCTTCAAAACTATGGGACAATGATCTGAAGCAATTCTGTTAAGATGCCTTACTGAAGCTTGCTTGCACAGATTTAGAGCTTTGGAATTAAGAATGCACCTGTCTAATCTCTCTAGAATCCTTGCACTCCCATTTTTGTTATTACACCATGTATATTTAGAGCCAATAATACTTACATCATGTAAGTCATTATTATTCATAAAGGATTTCATTTCCATGGGTCCTCCCGAGAAAGAGAATTTTTTCCCACCCTTCTTTTCTTCTTGGGATAAAATACAATTGAAGTCACCACATACTTAAAAAGGTGTATCTTGATCAGCTACTTTGTCTAGAAATCTCCATAATTCTCTTCTGCCTAGGACGTCTCTGCTTCCATAGAATGTAGCTAATTTCCATTTTCCTTTGTTGAAAATTTCCAGATCACCTAACATACACTGATCTGTTGATTCAATTAAAGAATAATTCTCCATTTTAATGTTCCAAATAGCCATGATCCCTCCTGAGTTACCTCTAGAAGGATGAAGAATGTAATCCCAATCTTTTCTCATCATTTTAACAAAGTCTTCTTTAGAAAGAGAGGTTAATTTTGTTTCCAAAATGCCAACAAAAAATAAATTCCATTCTTTTATAAAATCATTCAAATAAAAGGAGGCTTCCTTCTTATTAGCCCCCCTACAATTCCAGAAGCAGATGGAATTCATTTTGATTTGAATGGGGAGATCCCCCCACTCTTTGTCTTGATAGAGCTGTTCCTTGTCATTCTAGTTGATGAATTAAGGGGCCCCAGGAATTTCATCTCCTTAGCTAATTTGATTTTATGGGAATGAAGACTACCTTTGGAATTGGATTTGAAATTACCAGATAATGCTTTGTCTTCATTATTACAAAGACTGGAATCTGCAACTGCTATCACTAGACAATCATCTACCTTATCTAGGATTTCGCCTTCTTCTAGATTTACCACCTTTTGATTAATAAGAGGAATTTCATTATTCCCTTCATCTTGTACTGCATTCAGCAGGGAATACTTGTTACTATGAAAAATAGGATTGGAATATTCAGAATCTTCTCCCAGATTACCTTATGATATCTTAATTTCTGAAACCAAGGTTGTATTCTCACTGTTAACAATAGATATTGATTCAGCATCTCCAAAATTTCAAATTTCAATCTGATTTGGAGCCTTAAGAAAATTATTGTTGGAATTGTCATGAGCAGGTTTCACTTATGTAGAAGGAATATAATTCTCCGAATTGATGTCAGCACTAAGATAGGGAATACTTGAGTTCACAGATAATCCAACCGGATCTATCTGAGTTCGCAAGCAACCCTTTCCATTATTAGGATCAATAGAACCTAGAATATGTTCCGATAATAAAGAACTTTTCTCTGTCATTAAGTTCTGATCCAATAGAGGAAGAATCATTGGCTCCACAGAACCTATCTTCTCTATGTTTAAATTCTCCAAAGGGATGGAATTAGAATGAATTGGCCTCCCAGAATTTACATCCAAAATTACTTCATCAAACTGCTATGGAGGAAGTTCTTAACAGAGGTCCTTGGTTTGTAGGGGGCTTTATTGTGGTTTAGACAAATGGTCTCCTACCTTCTCTCCTTATTCCTTGGATGGAATTTCTTCTCCGATTTGGGTTCGTCTTCCTCAGTTGCCTTTACATTGCTGGGATGAATCCAATATCACTAGAATTGTTTCTAGAATTGGAACTCCATTATTATTGGATGGTAACATGTTCAGATAGGGAAGAAGGGAATTTGCTAGAGCTTTCATTCGAGTAAATTTGAATTCTAAACTACCCCATAGTATTTGGGTGGAAAGCCTTAATGGTAGATTTTTTCAAAAGTTTGAATATGAAAATCTATCATCTATCTATTATAAACGTGGAAAGACTGGACATATTGATTTTTTTTGTCCAAATTCAACATTTAATCAAAATCTTCTTATTAAAGAAGTTCCTTTAATTTTTTTCAAACTGAAAATTATCCATATGGGCCTTGGTTACATGTGAAGTACAAAAACAAAACAAGGATAAATCCTGGGAAAAAGCTTTTTAAAGTTGTCACAGCCAAAGAAAAGTTGGATGATGCTTGTGTTAATATCAATAATGCAGCCTTGGAAGAATTTGAAGAAGACATTAATGTTGTTTCAGAAGTTCTTGTTGATTCTTTGACAACTCGAGGTGATGCTGAAATTAAGGAAGGAGATGAAAAGGCTGTTAGACATGGAGAAGGTTCTTCCATCAATCATCTTGCTATTACTGAAAATTTGCAAATTCAAATCCCACAAAATCTGGAGGAAGGTAGGGAGACAAATAAGTCTTCTGATTTAATTGTGGAACAAACTCAAGCCGCTCCGAATTTGAATTCTGAAATCCCTATCTTGGAAGCTAATCTCGTGGGAGTTGATTGCAATGTTCCTAGTATAGATGCTGATATATTGGGAGAATTTAATTCAGTTACTAAACACAGCAATAATTTAAATTCAAATCCTGAATTCAGAATTGCTGAAAATGTGGAAGTAATTAAGGTAGGCGTCTGCTTAGAAGAGATTTCACGTGAAACAACTTCTACCAATTCAACTTATATGGCTGAAATAATGGGAGATCACAAACCAAATTTTGAAATTTCAAATTTCAGGAGAAAGGAAATGAGGATATTAATTCTGAAACAGAATTGGTAGTTGTACATTTAACAACTTTGGCGGCTTTGAGTGCCTCCAACTGATAATTATGCTACAGTTTATAAAATTAAAAATAACATGGACAGATTGAAAGACTCTTCTCCTCCTTCGGCAATAAGTTTGAATTTAAAAAAAAAAACTAATCTTAAGAAAGATAAAAGTTTTTTCAAGAAGAGTGATCCCGGCTCTAAGCATACATTGATCAAAGAACTTCAAGCCTTAGGACCGGTGGAAGTTCTACTAGAAGGAAGATGGCTTGACTCAAAGTGAAGAACGGTATGAAATGTTCTTCTTCTCTATTTTCTCACTAATATGCAAGATGGTTCTTCCTTTGATAGCAACAAAGTGGAAAAATACTTGAAGATGGAACAAATTATCAAAAAGTTTGGCATAATACTATCATTGAATTCCAACTTTGGAAGTTGTAAAAAGCTTATGGAGTATCTATCAGTGATATTCTTAAGGATTTTTGGAAATTATTGCTAAATTGTATTTTACTTTTTAGTTTTTGCTTCTTCTTTTTTTATTTAGTTTGGCATTTTAAACATTTTCTAATTGATTATGGGATCATTACTAAGTCTTATTCTCTAACTGGATGGGGACTCTGGATACTAATCAACCCTTGGGTTGTTTAAAACTTTGGTATCCCCTGCATCTCAACAGTTTCAAAATAGGAAATAGTGAGTTTCATATCAATTATAATAAATTTAATTTAACAAACTTGTTTTCAATAAGGTCCCTTTTTCATGTTGAGAAAGGAATCGTTAGCTTCTTTTACCTAGTTTGTATTAGTATTTCCTTTCTTTTATTTTAATGCACTCTTGCATTTCTTCAAAAAAAAAAAGATAATAGCAACACTTCTGTTTCTCTACGATTGCCTTGCCTACTAACATTTCAGGTCCAAAAGATTAAACTGCAAGTTGAACCAGCTCAAGATTGGTAGATTAGGATTGAGTCAGTTTGTAATATATGAAACTATATCTTTTACCTTTTCTTGAGTCCATTATAATATTGTTGGTCCTGATACTAAGTAACATTGCACATACACAGTTGGTGGAAATTTGCTGACTGTTTTAGAGTTTTCTATTTTTGTTCACATCATCCGAAATGATAAAAAATCAGCCTGAACGATATGTTAAAAATAGAAACCCTAATTAGGGCATCCTGGTTAAGGAAGAAATCATTAAGTGCATCGTCCTCAACGATATTTGTATCAGCCGGGATGATAGGTTCAAATAAAAAAGAATCAAATGCTAGATTTACTTAGATATATTTTATTTTTGGACATCATTCAATACATCCTCCTTGATGATGCAATATAATTATGTCTAAATTAATCTGATAATTAAGGAAAGTAGTTAAGGTTTGATTGCTTGATCATATCATCCTGGATGATCGCAAGATTGGTAAGGACAATCAGTTTAAAAACATTAGTTCTTTCTGGACAATCAAATATCGGCCTGCTTTTATTCAGGGCGATGCTCTGGATGATATGCATTAAATTGAACTAATCATCTGGGATGATCATAAGATCGACCTAGATGATAAAGTTATTTTTACATTATCTAGAAATCCATTCAAGGCGATGTTCTAGATGATATTCAATGATTTATAATAATCGTATAAGATGATATACTATCAACCTGGATGATATGAATAAAAACCTTTTGACCATCTCAAATCATCCTGACTGATTGAGCTAAATTTGTACTAATTATACATGATAATATTTATATCATCCAAAATGATAAAGTCGATTTGTTGCAATTAAGAGCTATTTCAAATATCTTTTATATAAGACCTCTTATACTACTCAAGAGAGTATCTTTTGTAGTTGTTCTGACCTGAGAGAGCCAAGAGGAGAGTGAGGGAAAGGTAGAGAGAGAGAGAGGATCTTGTGAGGGAGAGTTTATGAGGGGTTTCAAAAAGGTTACTTCAAGCAAGGATCTATTGTCATCTTCTTCAGTGGTTGTCCCTAGTTTCTTAGGGGTTTTAGAGTGGTCTACTTTAGTATCTGATCGAGGTTCTCTGCCCGCTTCAGGAGGAAGCAAAAGTAGTTGTGTTCTCTGCCTACTTCTGGAGGAAGCAAAAGGAGTTAGGTTCTCTACCTCATCGGGGTTGGTAGAAAGAGGGTTTGCAAAGGATTCTTCACCTTTCTGTGGGGGAAAAAGGAGATACACTATGTTTAGTGCAATACTCAAAGGGCAGCTCCAGGTAGTGGACGTAGGTCAAGTTGACCAAACCACTATAAATCTCTGTGTTCTTTATTTCCACTTTCGCATTTAATTTTTGTACTTTGATTTCGTTATGTTGAACTTTAGTTTAAGTTTGTGTTTTGATTAAAGATTTTTTAAAATACCAATGCACCCCTCTTGGTTAGCCTTGGGCTAGTTCATAAGGGCTTAACATCCCTATCAAACTTTCGAGTGGTATCATAGTACTTTCAAGTGGTATCAGAGTGGGATTCATAAATTGAGTTTTTGATAACTTTTTGAATTTTGATCCATGGCAAACTTTGGAAATAGTAATACTGTGGAAGGGTATTCTATTACCCGTCGACCTTTGTTTGACAATATTCCTTTTGATTTTTGGAAAACTCGCATGTCTACATTTTATAATCGATTGACTATTGCATATGGATGCTTATTAATGATGTTTATACTCCTCAGTCACGTGAATTTCATGGCATTAAAACTGAATTTTCTTTTACTGAATGAACTTTTGATGAATGGAATTTAGCGCCGTAATACATAATGTTTGAACTATTTTCTTTTTTGTGTTTTGAAATCTGAAGATTATATATGTGTTCCAACTTGTGTAACTGGTAAAGAAATTTTGGATAAATTGTGTATTACTTATGAAGGCATAAATAAGGTTAAGCAACTAGATTGAATATTGTATTGCATGCTTATGAACTTTTTTATATGAAACCTATTGAATTGATTTCTGACATGTATACTAAGTTTACTTAAATTGTCACCTCATTGCATGCTTTAGGAAGAGAGATAACTAATTATGAAAGAGTCAATAAGATTTTGATATTCTTGCCTTCTTCTTTTGATGCTAAGATTACGATAATTATTGAATCTAAGGATTTTTTTTTTTGAAGAAAGCCGAAGCTAAAATAACTAATAAAAAGAAAGAGCAACTACAATTTAGATTCCTCCTTCAAAATATTTAAAAAAATGAAGGAGGAACCTTATTCTCAGAGCAATCATCCCAAGTAAAATTACTCACTAACGCATAGTTAGCACATAGGTTTGCTAACTTATTGTAATCTCTACTAATGCAATTAAAAATAACAAAATTAAATTTTGCAAGAAATTCCATACCATCATCATTGAACTTCCCATTCTTCCAAGCCTTTTTAAAGTAAGAAATGTTGTTTGAGTTATCAACTTCAATGAAAATACCATCGAATTTGAGCATCAAATCCTTGATCTCCTCTTTGATAGAATTAATGGAAAGTAACTCCAATTGATCTATATCCCAATGCATGAATGATTTACCATAAGCATATAGGAATCTACCTTTACTATCCCTGAAAATAGTCGCTATACCCGCTTTGTAAGATGACAGAAGAGACGCATCAACATTAACTTTTAGCAAATTGGGTGGAGGAGGATGCCAAGCATTAGACAGTCTTAACGACTAATTAACATCCCAAAAGCCCAAATTATAATGGCTAAAACTGTTAGAGACCGAAGCTTTACAAATGGCTTCTGAGCCTATAACACTGGAGTTATCTTCGACACCACCATGTATCGTCTTGTTTCAACTTTTCCATGATAGAAACACAATAATATAATATAGTTTAACCACCATACCTTTCCTTGAAACATTGGATTCCAGCCAACTAATACATTGTTCACTGGAATGGAACAATGGAATACCAAAACCCCAATGGTTTAGATGATGAAAAATCTCTATGATCCTATAGCAACCACACAAAATATGTTCCATATCTTCAATTGTCTCACTACCTCTTGGACAGTTAGCATTTTGAACAAGCCTTCTATAACATAAAAATTGCATAGAAGGAATAGCATTCCTCTTCAATCTCCACCGAAAAGTCTCAACCCAAGCATTTAATTTTGCCTTCTTGATCCAATTCCACAATAGATCATTTTCTATTCCAATAGCCTCCAATTTACTGATTAACCTAGGAATTGTCATTCCAGATTTTTGATTGATCAGCACTAAGAAATCTGCCTTCTTTTCTTGGGATATTTGAATCTGCATGATAATATCAATAAGCTCCTTGCCATAATATTTACTCAGATTTTGTTCATTCCATTTACCATCCAGAATGAACTCGTCAACAAGAACCGGGCTGTCATCTGTTCCAATAACAAATTTAGGCCACTTGTTAATACATTTATCTAGAATCCAATTGTCTTTGATAGCATCCACAGATCTTCCATTAACAAATTCTCATTTTATAATAGGATTAAGCATTTTAAATCCTTCATTAAGTATTTTAAAAGTAGCAGAAATACTTCCTCTACTATTGCCTTTCTGTAATATATCACCGTATTTTGTTGCCATTACTGAGTATAATAGGGATTGATCATCTTGAATGAATCTCCATGCTAATATAGCACGCAAAGCAGGAGTTTTAGATATGTTAGAATGTAACCCACGACCTCCATACTCAATCAGTTTACACATATCAGTCCAGTTCACATAATGCAATCCCTTGGATCCATTTTCCTTATTCCAGATGAATTCTATGCATATTTTATCCAGATCAGCCAGCACATTTTTATGTACTAACAAATGAGTCACGTGAAAGATAGAAAGTGCTAGCAGCACTGATTTTACCAGTATAATCTTGCCCGGAAGTGATAAGCATTTGCTACCCCATTGATTTAGCTTATTCAAAGCTTTATCAATGATAAATTTAAAATCCTTGAGTCTCTTCAAAGCCATCTTCATCCCAAGGTAATAGAATTCTTTGACATATTTAAAGCCCATAATTCTAGATAAACATCTCTTCCTTCTTCTCTCCACATGTTTTCCAAACATATTTAGAGATTTGCTGTAATTAATTTTTGCCCAGTCCATTCACAAAAATTATGTAGAATTTTCTTCACTCCTAAAACCTCCTTCTTGTTAGCTTTGGAAAACATTATGACATCGTCTGCATACAATAAATGGGTGATACGAGGTCCCTCTGGACAAATCTTGATACCACAAGAGCTATGAAAAAAGCATTTAAAAGAAGTTGCGAGCAAAGAATAAATAGAATGGGAGATAAGGAACAACCTTGCCGAAAATCGCTCTTAGCATGGATCCAATTTGAACAATTACCATTAATAATAATAGAGAACATAGGATCTTCAAGACACTGCATGATATGCTCAAAAATTTTAGGTTGGAATTTAAAGTAATCCAGTACTTTTCTGATAGAAGGCCAAGCCATTGAATCATAGGCTTGCTCCATATAAACTTTAAAGGAAACAAGGCCTTTAGTAGCTTTGGAAATTCTAAGTTGGTGGAAGATTTCTTGTGCAACCAATATGTGATCTGATAATGATCTCCCCTTATTGAAAGTCGCTTGCTCTATAAAAATAAGTTTAGGAATGACCAAATTAAGTCTATTCAAAATTATCCTTGTCGTGACCTTGTACACTGTGTTGCATAGACTAATAGGTCTATAACTTGATGGAAGAATGGGATTTGAGACCTTGGGAATCAGAATTATAAGAGTTTCTTTCCAATCTTTGTTAAGCTCACCATGTTTAAAAAAATGACTTAAAGCCATCCAAAAGTCATCCTTGATGATATCCCAATAAACCTTAATGAAAGAATGAGAAATTCCATCATTACCTGGTGAAGTATTCCCTCCCAAATGTTTTAAAACATCTTTTATTTCAGCCAAAGATAAATCTGCATACAACAAAATCCTGTCCTGATCATTCGAGCAATTGATAGGAGCCAGCCAACCATCCAGTTTACACCTTCTAGATTCCCATTTATTTTGAAAAAATTGCATAAAAACTTCCTCTATTTGTCCTTGATCTTCCACCATCTTTCCATTTTCATCTTTCAACTTTATTATTTTGTTGGAATTTCTTCTTGCACTAGCATAATTATGAAAAAACATAGAATTACCATCACCTTCATTGAACCACTTAACATTGACCCTTTGTTTCCACCAAGTATTCAATCTTGCCAAGGTAGCGTTAAGTTCCAAAACCTTCTCTTTAAGGATGCAATAGTCTTGATCAGAGAGACTCCCTAAGGAAGACTTTAATTTGAAGTTCCATAATCTCCTCCATGAGATCATCTTTCAACTTGTTTAATTCTTTATGCTTAGACTTGCTCCAATAGAATAATGACTTCAAGGCTCTTTTGAACTTTTTTTTGAGAACTTGAGAATAGCTTCCTTGATAATTTCTTCACCATTCCTTCCTTACCACCCTAAAAGGAAGCTTGGTAAGAAGCCCAACAGTTCTCAAATTTGATATTTTTGCTGGAATTAGTATTGAAATTCTGGAATTGGAGAAGGATTGGGCAATGATCCGAGGCTATTCTAGCCAAATGTCTTTCAACCAATTGAAAAGGAGAACTTAAAGCAGCCGTATTAACAAAACAACTATCCAATCTTTCAAGGATTCTAGCACCACCGACCTTGTTGTTGCACCATGTAAATCTAGGACCGATAAAGCCAACTTTATGAAGATCATTGTTGAGCAAACCTTCTTCCATCTCCCTTGATCCTTGATGATAAGCAAATCTTCTACCACTCAATTTGTCTTCTATGAACATTAGACAATTAAAATCTCCACCAACTGTCATAGGAAGATCATAATTGGAATATTTATCTAACATATTCCATAAATATCTTCTCTTGCTCACTTCAGTGCTCCCATAAATCGTGATTACTTTCCAGCTAACATTATTAAACATTTTGAGTTCACCAAGCACCATTTGTGAAGAACTATCCTCCACTGAGAACACAACTAAATTAGTATTCCACAAAATCAGTAAGCCACCCGAGAGCCCAGAAGATGGGACACAGTGGAAGTCCCAACTGCTACCAATCAAGGCATCAACTTCATTTCTGTCAATTCCAGTTATTTTGGTTTCCAAACTCACAAAACACACTCCATTATTTTTCACAAACTCCTTTAGATAGAGGGAAGCACTTCTCTTCCTTGCTCCCCTACAATTCCAAAAACATATGGAATATATTAGAAAGGATTATGGGGATTACTCCCAAAATTACCTTTTCCTTCCATCTCCATTCTACGGCTTCTTGTAGATGCATTAATTGGTCCCATATCTCTTAGCTGTTTTTGTCTCTTCATTTTAGTAGATTGAGTAGATCCCTCAATCCCATTAATCCCTGCACAGGCTAATCATTGCAAACTGAATCAGCTTCTATTAGAATATTCTTATTATCTTTGATCTCTATGGATTCCTTGACTTCTTTTACAACAATTCCTTCGCCCAGATTATCATCTAATGATGGTTCCATTAATTCCCCTTCTTCCAAGTTCACCAAAGCATTAAAGCTATTATTAATAGCAATTTTGGAAACTTTCTCCAATGTGCCACCTTCCTTTAACTTCTCAGCAGTGCTATCTGCATTACTTTGTTTTGATATATTCTGATCTACGAAGCCAATGAATTCATTTGGTCCTTTCTTTATAGAAACATACTGCTTTGGTTGAGACATTTTGCTGATTCTATTCACCTGGGTAGCTGTTCTATTGATCCAGTTTTTGCTGAAATTCTTCTTCCCATAGTTAACCATCATCTAAGGTCCATATCCCTCAGAATTGGAATCCTGATCTCCTGGCTTTTGATTGTCTTCCATGCCTTTAGCCTTAGAATTGGAATCCAAGGATTTGAATACTTATTCTATTGATAACTTACTTGGATTACTCATTGCTTATGAGAAAGGGGTGAATCAAAGAAATCTTGATACAGGTAAAAAATAGAAGGAGAAAACTATGACGCTGAAGGACAACAACACATATATTGATTCTTCCAAGTCTGAAAGTGAGGATATTGACTTAATCACTAGGTAATTCAAAAGCTTTCTAAGGAAGAATAATAAGTATTATTATAAGTAGAAAAAAGGTAAGGATTGCAAAAATTATAAAAGTTCTTATGATGTTGTTTTTTTTTTAATGCAGGAAGCCTGGATATGTCCAAGCTGATTATCCTACACTTAAGGATCACCCAAGCAAAGAGAAAGGTGGGGAGAAACCCAAATATAGGAAGGATAAGTAGTAGAACCAAAAGACTTTCTAGGCGGATTCTACATCTAACTCATCTAAGACTGAAGCTAAAGAGGAGACAATAAACTGGTGCTTGTTGGGTGATTATCTTGGTCAGTCTAATCAAGAAGAGGTATATGAACCAAGCTATGATCAATTACTTGAAGTTTGTGAGAATATTCATGCATCATATAGGAAACTTGAGAAAACTCATGCTAGTCTGAAATTAGAACTTTCAAATTTGTAAAAAGAGCATGAAGTTTTATGTGAAGATCACACTAAACTTGATAACAATCACATGTCATTACTTGATGAGTTTGATGAATTGAATAAAAAGCATTATGAATTAATTATTGAGCATGATTCTTTGAAATCATCCTACACCTTACTTGAATTTGATTTTAAAACTTATAATGAAGAATCTGAGCATAAGGAACACTATTTGAATGTTGATAATGCTATTTTAGAAAGTGCTAACTTGAGGTTTAAAACTAAATTAAATGCACTTGAGAGAAATTGGAGTACATCCACACATGATCTAAATCTAAAACTTAGGAAGAGGCATTATAACTCGAGTAGATTATTAAATCCTTTTCTTGGAGTTAGAAGTTTTTCATGTGACATCCTAGGACACATTTCACACACTTGCACTCTTCACCATAGTACACATTGGGTGTGGAGACTCAAATTGCATGATTCATAGCATAACTCACATGTATTACATTCTTCTTTTAATAAATTCATATTTCCATGTTTACTACTTTGCTTGATTGTTGTTATTTTCTATTCTTTATGTACTAATTTTGAGTTAATTTTTTATATATGTTGTTATTTTGTAGTTATTTCATCTCTATTTCATTTCTTTTTGTTTATTAGTTTTTCTTATTTTTGGTCATAGTTTAAATGATGTTTCATGCCTTATTTTTGTTTTTGATAAATTGTAGTCAATATTTTGACATCTCTAAATCAGTTAAAGGGATAAAAAACGTTGATTATTTCCCTCCCTCTAATCTCTTTTAGCTATGCAATTTTCTTTTCTAAACAAAAGTCTATCTTAAATTAATAACTGAACTTTACAATTGAGATCTTTTCAACTTTTATGTAATCTACCTTATATAAATAATATTCAAAGTCTTTATATTACTTTCAAGTTCTTTGATTTCTTGTCATTGAATTTAAAATATGATTTTGAGTCTGTTTTGCAGTTTATTCTTCCTTATATTAGAGAGTGAGTTTTTTCTCTCTAATATATGGAAGATATAATTACAACTGAGAACATTTAAGAGTTTTGAAAAGGGATATAGCTTGCAAAAAAAAAAAAAAAAAAGAGGCCAATCGCAAAAATCAAAAGATGCGCAATGACACCAAATTGAGAAAGATACACAAAGTGTATCAAAAATCAAAAGATGTCCAAAGTGCGCCAAATTGACAAAAGGCATAAAATGAGCCACCAAAAGAAAGCTTTCTTCTCTTTCAAACTTTTAAAATTTAGAAGTATTTATGTATCACTTTATATTTTCAATGGCTTGATTTTTATTTTTGTGATTATAACAAATTACTTTGGTATATTATTCTATAAGATATTTTCTGAAACAAAGTTTTGAACTGATCCCTTTTTATTAGCCAATTGGTTTTTCTTGGTTAGGTCTTTTCTTATTAAAAGATTATTTTGCCCTGAGAGAAGTCTAAGCTAGGGTTAACATGATCGGATATTCTATCATTTTTGGATTTCGACGATGTTAAATCATTTGTATTATAAGTATTTAAATTCAATGACATGGAGAAATTATCATATTCACGCTTTAATTAATTAAAAAAATTATTTTATTTCCTTTTTATCTCTTTTTCCTGTCTTTTTATTTTTTTAATTTTATATTTTATGTTTATTTTTGTTTTCTTTAGGCCTTCTCTGATCGTCTACATCCGCCTCTTAAATTTCATTTTTTGGTCCCATCATCCTATATGATTTTTCTATCATCTTGGATGTTGTATTCAATCCACTCCTAACCTTTCATCTGATGGCTGATATATTTTCTCTATTTATCTTTATCTTGGATGAAATTTTATCATACTGGATGATCTGATCATACTCTGCTTTGCTTAATGTAATCAGCTCTAATGATCCTCTTTGTTATGGATGATGTTCTTAAATCTTTGCTCAATTATTGGTAATCAACCCATACGGTCCACTTATTCGTCTTGGATGATACACGTGGCAATACATTTAAACCCTTTAAATTTGGCCAGTACGAACAATTATTGATGGTCAGCCCAGATGATTAACCTGTTCGTCTTGGATGATACACGTTGCAATGCTTTAAACATTTTAAATTTGGCCAGTACAATCCATTATTGTGCATCATCCTGGATGATCCACCTAATCAGCCAGGATGATCTTCTTTTTCAACTATCGTCCATCTTGACTCTTTGGGACAAACGCCTATATCTTATTGTCCCAGATGATGCCTGATCATCCTGGACAACTTTACCACCTTTTTGACAAATCATTCAGGACACAATTATTGCACCCGATCATCCTAGATGATTCTATAATCATCTTGGATGATTGGATAGTTTCTTTAAAAACTGAGACTCTCACATAATAATTTCTCACCCAAGCCTTCTACCTTCATACTCACTCTTAGTTTCTTTATTTTGTTCATCATGGCTGGTGCCAAAAGGTCTCGCATACCTTATGGAAGCTCCTCGAGGGAAAATCTGGACCCTCGATTCATTGAGGCGGCCGATCAAGCTGCCTATCAGAGGTACAAGATGGCCAGGATCACTGTATCCTGAACTGTCAACCCTCACATCCTTCCTTACCCAATTCTTGATATATTTTATCATACTACTCTCACTTTTCTCCTCACTCTAACCATTCCATTCATTTTGGAATTACTATTTGAATTTTTTTCTAGCCTTCGCATCAATTCCACTTTGTGAATAGACGTCCTATCGAAATCACATATCAGGACTGTCAAGAACTCCTGCATCTATTCACCATAAGAGACAAACTCCACATCATGTGTCAAGATCCCTACTATGACTTGGCTCCTGCCAACCACTTTTTAAAAAACTCTAATGCTTCCAATCATGTTGGACAATCTATCAGCTTACTCAAAGATGCTAGGAAAATCCAACATATCCTTCGCACTTCTGTTCTTCCAAAAGCTAGTGATCGTATTGATATCAGTCCACTCCTTTCGATCATCACTTTTTACATTATGGTCCATTGTGAATTTAATATCTCTGATTTAATTTTTTGATACAATGAGCACTTGACTAGTATTTAAGATCTAGGACATAGGAGGAAGCCTAATCATGCCTTAGCACACATCATACCTATGTCTTAGA